>JBAKBP010000469.1:0-215000 GCA_037953745.1 Lithodes maja
GTGTGTGTTTGATAGAATGTGTATGTGTGATATAATGTGTGTGTGTGTGATATAATGTGTGTGTGTGTGTGTGATAGATAGTGTGTGTGTTTGATAGATAATGTGTGTTTGATAGAAAGTGTGTGTGTGTGATAGATAGTGTGTTTGATAGATAGTGTGTGTGTTTGATAGAAAGTGGGTGTGTGTGATAGATAGTGTGTGTGTGTGATAGATAGTGTGTGTTTGATAGAAAGTGTGTGTGTGTGATAGAAAGTGTGTGTGTGTGATAGAAAGTGTGTGTGTGATAGAAAGTGTGTGTGTGTGATAGAAAGTGTGTGTGTGTGATAGAAAGTGTGTGTGTGTGATAGAAAGTGTGTGTGTGTGATAGAAAGTGTGTGTGTGTGATAGAAAGTGTGTGTGTGATAGAAAGTGTGTGTGTGATAGAAAGTGTGTGTGTGTGTGTGTGTGTATGATAGAAAGTGTGTGTGTGTGTGTGATAGAAAGTGTGTGTGTGATAGAAAGTGTGTGTGTGTGATAGAAAGTGGGTGTGTGATAGAAAGTGTGTGTGTGTGTGATAGAAAGTGTGTGTGTGTGATAGAAAGTGTGTGTGTGATAGAAAGTGTTGGTGTGTGTAAGTGTATGATAGAAAGTGTATGTGTGATATAATGTGTGTGTGTGTGATAGATAGTGTGTGTGTTTGATAGATAATGTGTGTTTGATAGATAGTGTGTGTGTGTGTGATAGATAGTGTGTGTTTGATAGAAAGTGTGTGTGTTTGATAGATAGTGTGTTTGTTTGATAGATAGTGTGTGTGTTTGATAGATAGTGTGTGTGTTTGATTGATAGTGTGTGTGTTTGATAGAAAGTGTGTGTGTGTGATAGATAGTGTGTTTGATAGATAGTGTGTGTGTTTGATAGAAAGTGTGTGTGTGTGTGATAGAAAGTGTGTGTGTGTGATAGATAGTGTGTGTGTGTGATAGATAGTGTGTGTTTGATAGAAAGTGTGTGTGTGTGTGATAGAAAGTGTGTGTGTGTGTGTGTGATAGAAAGTGTGTGTCTGATAGAAAGTGTGTGTGTGTGATAGAAAGTGTGTGTGTGTGATAGAAAGTGTGTGTGTGTGTGATAGAAAGTGTGTGTGTGATAGAAAGTGTGTGTGTGATATAAAGTGTGTGTGTGATAGAAAGTGTGTGTGTGTGTGTGTGTATGATAGCAAGTGTGTGTGTGTGTGTGTGATAGAAAGTGTGTGTGTGATAGAAAGTGTATGTGTGATACAAAGTGTGTGTGTGTGTGATAGAAAGTGTGTGTGTGTGTGATAGAAAGTGTGTGTGTGTGATAGAAAGTGTGTGTGTGATAGAAAGTGTGTATGTGTGTGTGTGTATGATAGAAAGTGTGTGTGTGATATAATGTGTATGTGTGTGTGATAGAAAGTGTGTGTGTGATATAATGTGTATGTGTGTGTGATAGAAAGTGTGTGTGTGATATAATGTGTATGTGTGTGTGATAGAAAGTGTGTGTGTGATATAATGTGTATGTGTGTGTGATAGAAAGTGTGTGTGTGATATAATGTGTATGTGTGTGTATATGATAGAATGTGTGTGAGAGAGTTTGTGTGTGTTTGATAGAAAGTGTGCGTGTGTGTGTGTATATGATAGAAAGTGTGTGTATATGATAGAAAGTGTGTGTAAGAGAGTTTGTGTGTATGTGTAAACGAGAGACATGAGCTACCTCTACCTCTCTCTCTCTCTCTCTCTCTCTCTCTCTCTCTCTCTCTCTCTCTCTCTCTCTCTCTCTCTCTCTCTCTCAAAACAAGTGTTGACCTACAGTGTGACCAGAGACAAAGTTGAACAATGTAATAATATTCGAAGTAAAAAAAAAAATAAATGAAAATAAGCCTTAGTAGTACGTATACAATATTTGTCAATTTCCTTCTTTACTATGAATCACCCAGTAGCAATGTTCTCATTCTGCTGGGGGCCTTGTTTCCCAAACTAAATATTATGCCGTCTCAAGGTCGGAGGGAGTGGTGGGTGGGGAGAGAGCCTTCTGCTTTGCTGGCCTTACCTATTGACAAAATCAATGAACACACAATAACAAAAACACAAATTGACACACATCTACTGTAGGTCACCCAGGAGAAGACCCAGAGACCAGGGATCACCAAGGTCCCTCAAGCACTCTCCAATGTTATGGTCCGAATATAATGAATCCACTATAGTAGGGGCCGCAAGGTCTGTGTCAGTCTATGTATCTCTCTCCTTTAAGGGGGCTGACCTATTTTTGTTCTGTCCTTTTCTATCTTTCTCTGGCTTGTATCCATTTGGTCCCATTCAACCTACTGTTTTAAGACGTTCATCTCCATCCAGGTGTCAATTTTTTACTGGTGAGCGGTAGCGAGCCAGCATATTTTTTATTTTTGTTTGACAGCAGGCTAAATTTGTAAATTTTTCGATAGAAAAATGTCTCCGGCGAAGCCGGACTTCTTCATATAATGCTGGCTCGCTATCGCTCGCCAGGAAGAAATCGACACCTAGATGGGGATAAACGTCTTAAAATAGTTGGCTGAATGGGGCCGAATGGATACAAGCCAGAGAAAGAGAGAAAAGGACAGAAATAACAAAAAACAGGTCACCCCCCTTACGGGTTAAGTACTGTTTTTTTCTGGACCCCCCTTCTCCCTCATGTTTAGCATATTATGTTTGAGGTTTTAAGACGTTCGTTCCGTTAGTTTGGCGATTTTGAAACCTTTCGCCCCATTTCATTGTTAATATTAAGACCTTTAATGTCATTTAGGCGTCTATTATTTCCTGGCGAACGAAAGCGAGACAGTCATTTTAGTAGGATTTTTTTCTGCCGAAAAATGTACAAATTTATTTTGAAAGGGGTTCAAGGGAGTGTTTTTCTAAGCTTGATGGAGGCATAGTGATGAAACTAAAATGAATTGATAAATATATATATATATATATATATATATATAGTCCAAAAAGCAAGCTTTTAAGTCCCCTTAATCTATCTTGCAGTCTACAGCCGGTGTCACACGAGCGCTTTTTCCGGCAATTTTCGATGAGCAAGTTTGTTCTCGTACTATTTTGAGGATCTTTCGCATTGGAATCGGAAACTAGATCAAAGGTAGATTATGTTAGGTAGTCGAAGTGTTATGGAACTTATAATGTCAAGCTGCCAGACTAAAATTGCTCGTAAAAATTGACGGAAAAATCGCCTTTAATTCCTCTCTTGTATTACAACGCGCTCCTTCACATGTAAATACTTCTTGTGTGCCTTTTGTTTGTATTTCGCTCTCTCTCTCTCTCTCTCTCTCTCTCTCTCTCTCTCTCTCTCTCTCTCTCTCTCTCTCTCTCTCTCTCTCTCCACATTACTCACTCTCACTCTCTCTCCCACACACAAGTAACTTCTCCCTGGGGTAGTATCAATGGTACCTAATGATCTAGATCCCTCCCTCCCTCCCTCCCTCCCTCTCTCTCTCTTCTGGAATACTGCGTTCAATCCTGGTGCCCTTATTACCAAAAAGATATAGACAAGCTAGAACGAGTTCAACGTAGAGTTACCAAAATGATACCTAGCCTAAAGAACAAATCATACGAGGAGCGTCTTAGAGAATTAAATCTATATCCTTTAACCCAGCGCAGATTAAGAGGTGACTTAATTAAGTGTTCAAAATCATCAAAGGCATCGACAATATCAACTGTAGTAAGTACTTCACTATCGACCAATCTAATTACACGCGGGGAAACGGTTGCAAAATTATTGGTAAATCTTTTAACTCACACGAATCTAAATATGTCTTCTTCAATCGAGTTGTCAACTTATGGGATGGGCTTCCCCGAGACGTTATAGACTGCAGCACCGTTGATTCATTTAAACTTCGCCTAGACAAATATCTAGCACCAAACCCGCGACTGACTGCGTTTGTAAATGAATAACTTTATTTTAACCTCCACAGGACAGGATTAGGAAGTTAGTAGGGGACAGATGGGTTAGTAACTACTAACCCATCTGTCCCCTACTAACTTCCTAATCCTGCCACGGACATTAGTTCCAGGGCAGTATTTCCGTTTCCAATGTTCCCTTACCCACTCTAAACCACTGTTTGGACAATTGATCCTTAGTGTTTTGGAGGACAAGCAGCCTAGAAGAGTCACCAGACCTGTTGTTGCTTAATGTCCTTTGTACTCCTTTGTACTCCTTTGTACTCCCTTTCCAACTAATTTATTTCTGTATACTCTATACAAAACTTTCCTTGTGGGCATTTTCTGACCCATAAGGTTACATTTTCTGACCCATAAGGTTACATTTTCTGACCCATAAGGTTACATTTTCTGACCCATAAGGTTACATTTTCTGACCCATAAGGTTACATTTTCTGACCCATAAGGTTACATTTTCTGACCCATAAGGTTACATTTTCTGACCCATAAGGTTACATTTCCTGACCCATAAGGTTACATTTCATCCTATTACGGTTTTTAGCCGGAGAGAGCGGAGGGTGGGGAGAGTGCCTCCTATTTTACTCTCCTAGTCTTCCACTATAAACTGTCTAGTAGTATTAAGGCCGGAACACCTAGTAGGGAAGGCAAGGTCTGTGTGGTCTGAGTATCTGTGTAACTCCGTGTAACTCTCTCTCACTCTCACACACACACACACACACACACACTCTTTCTCTCTCTCTCTCTCGTTATGATTCTGTTTTGTTCTACCTCCTTAGTAATTTTGTTGCCTGACCCCCCCCCCCTACCCCCTCCACACACACACTCTCTCTCTCTCTCTCTCTCTTGTTTTACCCCTCAGCCTCAAGATGCTATTTCATAAATACATCTTGGAATTATAAATACATCTTGGAAGTCATAAATACATCTTGGAAGTTATTCGAAACCACTTACCTAAAAGCAGTGCAAGACTGCATACCATCGAAAATACGACGTCCAGGCCATAATAATAAGCCCAAATGGTGGAATAAAAATATTTCAAACTGCCTGCTTGCTAAAAAATTTGCTAATGATAGATTAAAATCCTCACAAAATGACGAAGAACGGGTGAAATTTGTAGAGCTACGACGCAAAGCCAAAAAGTTAATTAAGCAAAGTAAAAAGACCTTAGAGTTACATATTGCGAATCAAAGTAAAACAAACCCGACAGAATTCTATAGTTATATCAGAAAGAAAAAAGTAGTAACTTCAACTGTTGGACCGTTAGTCGATGAAAATGGAGAATACACCAAAGACAAGTACAAATGAGTAATGCCCTCAATACCTTCTTTGCATCAGTTGTTACAACAGAAGACCTCAGTGATATCCCTACACCATCGCCGATTCAGATTGATAATTCAGATGTTCTAAGCAATATCACCGTTACAGAGAGAGAAGTATTGAATTGTTTAGATAAACTCAAGGTAAATAAAACGCCAGGACCTGATACAATCTCGCCTAGAGTTCTAAAGGAAGCTAAGGATGAGCTCTCCAAACCACTGACATTACTATTCAATAAATCCTTGCAGTCTGGAACTATGCCTGATCAGTGGAAGCTAGCCAACGTAACACCGATATTAAAAAAAGGCAGCAAATCCCTACCCAGTAACTATCGTCCAATTAGCTTAACCTCAGTTGTATGTAAAATGCTAGAAACGGTCATACGAGACAGACTCGTAAATCACTTAGAGGAAAATAACATACTTAAAGATACTCAACACGGCTTTCGTAAAAAACGTTCCTGTTTAACAAACCTCTTAGACTTCTTCCACGATATCCTCAACCTCTACGATGAAAGTAAAGCTGTAGATATTATATACCTTGATTTTCAAAAGGCCTTTGACAAAGTTCCTCACAAACGTTTACTGCTAAAACTAAAAGCGCATGGAATACAAGACGGTGTGTTGAAATGGATAGAAAATTGGCTCGGCAACAGAAAGCAAAGGGTAGTCATAAACGGGAAGGCATCTAAATGGACCAATGTAAGTAGCGGGGTACCCCAGGGATCGGTACTAGGACCAATTCTCTTTCTAATTTACATCAACGACATAGATGAGGGTCTCACCTGTACAGTCTCGAAATTTGCTGACGATACAAAAATTGCAAATAGCGTACTCTCAAAAGAACAAGTTGACGATATGCAACACAATCTAGATAAATTGTCATGTTGGGCCCAAATATGGCAAATGAGTTTCAATGCGGATAAATGTAAAGTACTACATATCGGATACCTAAATGAGAAAGCAAACTATTCGATGAATGGCACTCAGCTTAAGAATGTAAACAAAGAAACCGATCTGGGAGTAACAATATCGAGTAACCTAAAACCGAGTCAACAATGTTCAGAAGTTGTTAAGAAGGCAAACAAAATAATTGGCTTTATAGGCAGGTCATTTGAGCATAAATCCAAAGATGTTATCCTAACCCTTTACAATTCCTTAGTCCGCCCTCTTCTGGAATACTGCGTTCAATCCTGGTGCCCTTATTACCAAAAAGATATAAACAAGCTAGAACGAGTTCAACGTAGAGTTACCAAAATGATACCTAGCCTAAAGAACAAACCATACGAAGAGCGTCTTAGAGAATTAAATCTATTTCCTTAAACCCAGCGCAGATTAAGAGGCGACTTAATTCAAGTGTTCAAAATCATCAAAGGCATCGACAATATGAACTGTAGTAAGTACTTCACTATCGACCAATCTAATTACACGCGGGGAAACGGTTGCAAAATTATTGGTAAATCTTTTAACTCACACGAATCTAAGAATTTCTTCTTCAATCGAGTTGTCAACTTGTGGAATGGGCTTCCCCGAGACGTTATAGACTGCAGCACCGTTGATTCATTTAAACTCCGCTTAGACAAATATCTCGCATCAAACCCGCGACTGACTGCGTTTGTAAATGAATAACTTTATTGTATACCCCCCTCAGTTACTAACCCCTCTGTCCCCTACTAACTTCCTAATCCTGCCACGGACATTAGTTCTAGGGCAGTAGTTCCCTTTCCAATGTTCCCTTACCCACTCTAAACCACTGTTTGGACACTTGATCCTCAGTGTTTTGGAGGACAAGCAGCCTAGAAGGGTCACTAGACCTGTTGTTGCTTGATTTCCTTTGTACTCCTTTGTACTCTCTCTCTCTCTCTCAAAGGTGAAATTCATTCTTGGATAAAAAATTGGCTTACATGCAGAAGACAGAGTGGTGATAAATGGAGTGGAGTCGGAGTGGGAGCCTGTCACTAGTGGAGTTCCACAGGGTTCAGTCCTTGGACCGGTCCTGTTTCTCATTTACATTAACGATATTGATGTAGGGGTAAACAACACCATTTCCAAATTCGCCGACGATACAAAAATAGGAAATACAGTCCTGAACGAAGATGATAGAAATGCGTTGCAATCTGATTTAAACAAGATATCAGAGTGGTCGAAAAAATGGCAGACGCCCTTCAATGTCGATAAATGTCAGGTGCTGCAGGTTGGTAGAAGAAATATGAAATACAAATACGAAATGAATGGCAAACAAATAAAAACCGCAACGGTAGTAAAAGACCTAGGGGTACTAATATCTGAAAACCTAAAAACTTCCGACCAATGTATAGCAGCTGCAAATAAGGCAAACATAGCATTGGGCTTTATTAAACGAAAATTTACATATAAACATGAAAACGTAATAGTGCCACTGTTCAAAAGTATGGTGAGGCCCCACCTTGAATATGGTGTGCAGTTCTGGTCACCTTATCTGATCAAGGACATTGTAAGACTCGAGTCAGTACAGCGTAGAGCGACGAAGATGATACCCTCATTAAGAAATAAACCATATGAAGAAAGACTTAAACGATTGAACCTGTTCTCATTAAAAAGAGGAGGTTGAGGGGTCAGCTTATTGAGTGCTTTAAGATACTAAAAGGTTTCGACAAAGTCGATGTAAATGCACTATTCACATTAAACAATACTAATCAAACTCGTGGAAATGGAATAAAATTAAAAACCAAAAAGGCAAACCTAGATGTCACAAAGAGTTTCTTCACCTACAGTGTGGCGACAGAGTGGAATAAACTACCAGCGAGAGTGGTGGAGAGCGACACAATAAACGCTTTCAAGGGAAGGCTTGACCTCTATCTGCAGAGGGCTGGGGTGATATGAAAAAAAAAAAAAAAAAAAAAAAAAAATGTATGTAAGTGTATGTGTGTGCACTGTACAGTATGTATATATATATACTGTATATACATATGTGTGTATGTGTGTATGTATGTATGTGTATATGTGTGTGTGTGTATGTGTGTATATGTATGTACCGGTGTATATATGTATGTATATATGTATGTATATATATATATATATATATATATATATATATATATATATATATATATATATATATATATATACGCATATATACATATATAGTTTGTAAGGCCAGACTGCCTAGTAAGGACCTTGAGGTCTGTGTGGTCTGTGTATCTATGTATCTCTCTCTCTCTCTCTCTCTCTCTCTCTCTCTCTCTCTTTCTTTCTTACTACTCCTCCCCCATCTCACCTCTCTCTCTCTCTCTCTCTCTCTCTCTCTCTCTCTCTCTCTCTCTCTCTCTCTCTCTCTCTCTCTTTCTTACTACTCCTCCCCCATCTCACCTCTCTCTCCAGGTAATCAGGTTTATTGTGGTAAAGGTTTTCCAAATTTGTAGAGCTACGACGCAAAGCCAAAAAGTTAATTAAGCAAAGCAAAAAGACATTAGAGTTACATATTGCGAATCAAAGTAAAACAAACCCGACAGAATTCTATAGTTATATCAGAAAGAAAAAAGTAGTTACTTCAACTGTTGGACCGTTAGTCGATGAAAATGGAGAATACACCAAAGACGAAGTACAAATGAGTAATGCCCTCAATACCTTCTTTGCATCAGTTTTTTACAACAGAAGACCTCAGTGATGTCCCAACACCATCGCCGATTCAGATTGATAATTCAGATTTTCTAAGCAATATCACCGTTACAGAGAGAGAAGTATTGAATTGTTTAGATAAACTCTAGGTAAATAAAACGCCAGGACCTGATACAATCTCGCCTAGAGTTCTAAAGGAAGCTAAGGATGAGCTCTCCAAACCACTGACATTACTATTCAATAAATCCATGCAGTCTGGAACTATGCCTGATCAGTGGAAGCTAGCCAACGTAACACCGATATTCAAAAAAGGCAGCAAATCCCTACCCAGTAACTATCGTCCAATTAGCTTAACCTCAGTTGTATGTAAATTGTTAGAAACGGTCATACGAGACAGACTCGTAAATCACTTAGAGGAAAATAACATACTTAAAGATACTCAACACGGCTTTCGTAAAAAACGTTCCTGTTTAACAAACCTCTTAGACTTCTTCCACGATATCCTCAACCTCTACGATGAGAGTAAAGCTGTAGATATTATATACCTTGATTTTCAAAAGGCCTTTGACAAAGTTCCCCACAAACGTTTAGTGCTAAAACTAAAAGCGCATGGAATACAAGACGGTGTGTTGAAATGGATAGAAAATTGGCTCAGCAACAGAAAGCAAAGGGTAGTCATAAACGGTAAGGCATCTAAATGGACCAATGTAAGTAGCGGGGTACCCCAGGGATCGGTACTAGGACCAATTCTCTTTCTAATTTACATCAACGACATAGATGAGGGTCTCACCTGTACAATCTCAAAATTTGCTGACGATACAAAAATTGCAAATAGCGTACTCTCAAAAGAACAAGTTGACGATATGCAACACAATCTAGATAAATTGTCATGTTGGGCCCAAATTTGGCAAATGAGTTTCAATGCGGATAAAATTAATGTAAAGTACTACATGTCGGATACCTAAATGAGAAAGCAAACTATTCGATGAATGGCACTCGGCTTAAGAATGTAAACAGAGAAACCGATCTGGGAGTAACAATATCGAGTAACCTAAAACCGAGTCAACAATGTTCAGAAGTTGTTAAGAAGGCAAACAAAATAATTGGCTTTATAGGCAGGTCATTTGAGCATAAATCCAAAGAAGTTATCCTAACCCTTTACAATTCCTTAGTCCGCCCTCTTCTGGAATACTGCGTTCAATCCTGGTGCCCTTATTACCAAAAAGATATAAACAAGCTAGAACGAGTTCAACGTAGAGTTACCAAAATGATACCTAGCCTAAAGAACAAACCATATGAAGAGCGTCTTAGAGAATTAAATCTATTTCCTTTAACCCAGCGCAGATTAAGAGGTGACTTAATTCAAGTGTTCAAAATCATCAAAGGCATCGACAATATGAACTGTAGTAAGTACTTCACTATCGACCAATCTAATTACACGCGGGGAAACGGTTGCAAAATTATTGGTAAATCTTTTAACTCGCACGAATCTAAGAATTTCTTCTTCAATCGAGTTGTCAACTTGTGGAATGGGCTTCTCCGAAACGTTATAGACTGCATCACCGTTGATTCATTTAAACTCCGCCTAGACAAATATCTCTCATCAAACCCGCGACTGACTGCGTTTGTAAATGAATAACTTTATTTTATCCCCCCCTCAGTTACTAACCCATCTGTCCTCTACTAACTTCCTAATCCTGCCACGAACATTAGTTCCAGGGCAGTAATTCCCTTTCCGATGTTCCCTTACCCACTCTAAACCACTGTTTGGCCACTTGATCCTCAGTGTTTTGGAGGACAAGCAACCTAGAAGGGTCACTAGATCTGTTGTTGCTTGATTTCCTTTGTACTCCTTTGTACTCCTTTGTACTCCCTGGGTAAAGGTGGGGTGGGGGGGGGGGGGGCAACACAGGTAACTCGATTATGCCTCGGAGTACAACACTCAACAACAACAACAACAAGAGGAGAAGAAAGAGGAAGGAGAAGGAAAGAAGAGAAAGACTATGGTGATTAAAGAAGATGATGGAGATAAGAAGAAAGAAGACAAAGAAGAAGAAGAAGGAGAAGAAGAAGGAGAAGAAGAAGAAGGAGGAGGAGAAGAAGGAGGAGAAGAAGAAGAAGAAGAAAAAAAGGAGGAGAAGAAGGAGGAGAAGAAGAAGAAGGAGAAGAAGAAGAAGAAGGAGGAGGAGAAGAAGAAGGAGGAGAAGAAGAAGAAGAAGAAGAAGAAAAAAGGAGGAGAAGAAGGAGAAGAAGAAGGATCAAAGAAGAAGAAATAGGAGGAGGAGGAGGAGGAGGAGGAGGAGGATAAGAAGAAGAAGGGATAAGAAGAAGGAAAAGAAGAAGAAGAAGGAAGGGAGATGAAGGGAGGGAGGAGAAGGAGAAGAAGAAGGAGAAGAAGGGAGGGAGGAGAAGGAGAAGAAGGAGAAGAAGAAGGGAGAAGGAGAAGAAGTTGAGTAAGGAGAAGAAGAAGGAAAGTAAGGAGAAGAAGGAAGGGAGGAGGAGGAGAAGAAGAAGATAAAGAAGAAGGAAGGGAGGAGGAGGAGAAGAAGATAAAGAAGAAGGAGGAGGAAGAAGAAGAAGGGGGAGGAGGAGAAATAGGAAGAAGAAGGAGGAGGAGAAGGAGGAAGGAGGAGGAGGAGAAAGATGAGAACAAGGAGGGGGAAGAGGAAGAAGGATAGGGAAGAAGAAAGAGGGGAGGAGGGTACCCGGCGTTGCCCGGGTAATCACCATAATCACTATCACTACTACCACCACTACTACTACCATGGTGGAGTGGAGTGGTCTTGCCACTGGCCTGGTAATCCAAAGGTCCCGGGTTCAAATCCCGATGTATCAATGGGAAGATATTATTGGGATGGAATTTGTGCTGTACCTAGTATCAGTGCATTACCACAAAGCCCACCGAAACGTCAATAAAATACCCTCATTGTTCCCTGATTAAATAGCACTGTATGAATATTCCCATATTCAAAATATGCTATAGGGGTGCAATGCCTGGTGAGTTATCTGCTCAACAGGTGGCGTTGTGTGTGTGTAAGTGTGAGAGTCCGAGTGTAGAGGGTGAGACAGTGAAGCACGGGAACGAGATGGCTTCAGAGATGGGGTCGTTTCGGGCCATGAGTGAGCACCGTGCCTCATGTGAAGGCAAGATGGCAGGTGCTCGTTGTACTCTACGTGCTTCACATGTCTCACTCCCTAGACTGGAACAAGACCTCACGGGCTTCACTGTTCATTGTATAGCGGTGAATGTTAAGGCTCTCAGCCTATGCCCGAGAGGAAGTAAGTTGGAATATAGAAAAAAAAAAAAAAAAAAAAAAAAAAATCACCATCATCAATCACTACTACCACAATCATCACAATACTAGTACTACCATAATCACCGGCCTCGACCTCCCTGTGCCTCATTAAACGGCGACCTCAATGTCGGCCGCTAAATGACCTCCGATTTAGGATCTGACCTCATCCGTACCCCCATTTTGGGGGGCTGCGAACAACTTTCGTTCCATACACCTTTTCGATCGGAGGCCTCCTTCTGCCTCAAACGGCAATTTTTTTCGCATTTTTTTCGCTCCCGTATACTACATAAGTTCTGCCGAACATTTTATTAAACAAAAGTGTCTCTGATTTCCACTAAACTCGCTTAAAACCATCTCCATAGCCTGGGCTTTCCAACGGTGCCCCACACTCCCACCTGGCACCAAAACTGTGGGAGGAGTTTAGTAACAAAGGACGGGTAACTGATCGGGTAACTGACAAACATTGATCTTTATTTATTAAGATATATATATATATATATATATATATATATATATATATATATATATATATACTAACTGAGGTACACGGCAAATCGAAATATGGGTTGTCTATCTTAGGGGGGGGGGGGGACAAAACAAAATCGCTTAAAACCTATTTTGCCACCCCCTTAGTATTTTGAAAACTGAGAGTGAGTGAGTGAGAGTAAGATATACAATTCTGTATTACTGGTGGGGCACAGAATGGAGTAGGATTTCCCTTCCCTTATACTTTTCAATTGCTCAGCACAATGACGTAATTTTCATCATATTTGCGTTACCATTAGACGAGTTTCTTTGGCTTATAATCTTCATCTAGAACTCAAAAGGGTAAATACGATCTCAGTAAACTATCTGTGATTAACATAGGTCCTTTTTAAGCTTCATAAAATCGTCTAATGTTAGCCAGAATCAGAGGTAAAAAGGCGGCATGGTGCTTAACCCCTTCTGTACCGGCGACGTCTTTTCCACTTTACTCTGGCTACTATTAGACGATTGTATTCAGCTTAATTAGGACCTCCAGCAATTAACAGGCTTCGAACTATCTCACTTAACCCTTTTTACTACCACAGATTCTTCTTAAGCTGCACAAAATCGTCTTAATATACCTAGCATATGTCAGCCAGAGTGGACAGAAAGGTGCTGAGCTGGTATGGTCATGTTGAACGAATGGAAGATGAAAGGCTTACAAAGAGAATATGTGAGTCAGATACAAGGGGAGGTAGAGGGGTAGGAAGACTTCCATTGAGATGGAGAGACTGTGTAAGACAAGCTTTGGATGATAGAAGAATGACTATAGATCAGGTAAGGGAAGTGGTTGATGTTGTTGTTGCTGTTCCTCAGGCTGTCTGGCCGAGCAGCCCCAAGGTCCCGAGCAAGGCCAAGGCCATAACCGAGCGCCCCCACAGAACCCTCCCAGCTTGCCACTAATATGCCCAGGTGACCGAAGCCACTCAAAGGCGGGGAGCTGAGGAGGGTGCGGAAACACCCGGGAAACAAAAGCCCCACCCAAGGCCCTGTGCCCCTCAGCAATTATAAAGGGAAAGTTGAGGGGCAAAGGAAAAATGTGACGCTTTGGCTCCCAATCTGCCAGGGTTGGCAGTAGGGAGGTCAATCCACGGAAAAGACGCCGTCACTTGAAATCTAGAAAATATATAAGTAAAAGGAACAGACAGAGTAAGCTATGGGTATGGCAGAGAACGCTCAACTCTCATTCTGATCACCAAGGGAAGTGGTAATAGACAGGAATGAATGGAGAATGCTTGTGAATAGATGAGTGAACATGTGGTCATTTGGTGGAAGGAGTCGGACGCAAGTTGGACTAGATAATAGTCCATCAGGCGCCTGGCCCGGGGAGACGGTTTATATGAAGGGTGTTCCTGGAAGTGTGGTGGGCGGGCTTGTGGTTTTGGCTCTGCTGCATGTCTGCCACCTCTCCGGGTGGTCAGGGGCCGGGGGAGTGCTGGACGGACCTTGGTGACCCTGGTCTCTGGGTCTTCTCCTGGGTGACCTAGATGTGTGTGAATTTGTATTTTTTGTTTGTGTGTTCATTGTTTTCTGTTGTGTTGTCCATATTCGGGCTCTGTCTTAAGTCGCCCCCCCCCCCCCCCCCCCCAATTTTTTGTTTTTGTTTTTTTAGGAAAAGTGGGGATTGGGCCTGAGTATATAGATAGATAGATATATAGATAGCCTATATAGAAAAAATCTTCTAAATATACCTAGAATAAACTTTAAAAGACGCCGCCGGTACAGGTGTTATAAAACACACACACACACACACACACACACACACACACACACACACTTCGAAATAGCTTTGTGCAATTGTCAATAGGAAGAGTTCAACCGAAGCCCGATTCCTCCTAAATTACAGGCTCGCTATCGCTCATCAGGAAATCATCGACACCTAAATGGCACAAAAGGTCTTAAAAATTACTAAGAAATGGGGTGAAAGGTCTTAATATCGCCAAACTAATGGGCCGAACGTCTTAAAATCACAAAACTAATGGGGCTAAACATGAGGAAGAAAGAAGGCCAGAAAAAACACACAATTATGAATCAAATTTCCTTTAAACCAAAATGTCAATAAAGCAACTAGATAAGTAAATTCTGAATATGGTTACATATCCATAAAAATAAAAATACTAATATATAATTTTATACTGTATGTATATATATATATATATATATATATATATATATTGAGTATATATCACAAATACACGTGAGCCACTAAATGTTTCTAATCTCTCAGTGGGGTTCGAACCGCCGACCGTCAGGACGATAGCCGACGCTTTAATCAACTACACCACGGCAGTCTAAAAGGCACTCAACCTTCTATCCTATTTATGTTAAGGAGAAGGGAAACCCACTATGCGAATATATTTCAATTCATACCTAGTCGTAGGATCCATTTTCCAGAATACCATACAAGGATTTGAAATATATTCGCCTAGTGGGTTTCCCTTCTCCTTAACATAAATAGGATAGAGGGTTGAGTGTCTTAGACTGCCGTGGTGTAGTTGATTAAAGCGTCGGCTATCGTCCTGACAGTCGGCGGTTCGAACCCCGCTGAGAGATTAGAAATATATATATATATATATCCTTCCTTCTGCCAAAAGGCACTACCCTACATGACCTAACACCCCTCCTCGCCCCCCGGTGCCCTTGACGCAGCCCCCGCGCTACCTCCTTCAGCTTCGTCTTCTGCAGGCGCCACACAACTTAGGCCACGCCCCTCGACACGCAGCCAATCAGCTTCGACCCCACCTACCGACCACCATCCCGCATCCAGTGCGCATGCGTGAAGCGGTTACCCCCTTTCTCTCTCCTAGTTTACCCTTCCACCAATAGCAGACTTTTGCCCCCTGTTTTCCGCCTCCTCTGATCCTCCACCCTCTATATATACCCTTCCGGTTTACCTTTTATATCATTCCTTCCTTACTTGATAATGCTGGTTGTCCAGTGAAACGCGTCGTATATCCTGTATCTTCATGTACTTTAATGTAACCCTGTACCACCATGAATTTTGCTCATCTCCTTCATCTACTTCCTGCCACCCAGCGAAAACTCATCAGAGACCTGGAAACTTTGAATAATAAAATTTCCAACGCAGAAATTGCCATTTCTTTCAACCTCGTATGTATTAAAGAAAATTTATTACCTGGCTTTACCAACATAAAACTTCACGAGAATGCCAGACATCGCACCAGCACCCTCCAGTTTCGTGAAGAACTGGTGAAGGATCAAATAATTGAAAAACGTGAGCTCGCCAACAACCTTCGTAAAGAACGAGATGCTCTTCTACGGATTTGGGAAGACGAAACCCCTCCAGACCACCTCAAAGCCGAAATCAACACAGCCCTCGAACAACTCCTTGAACAACACAGAAGAAAAGCCGAAAACACAACCATAAAAAAGCTTGCCCGTCTTTATGGCGGAAACTTAAAACTACCCAAACCAACAAAAGGATATATAAACCTTACTAACACCATTCTGACCCTGGACCAAGAAGATCTCCTCAACAAAGGCCTCAACTGCCACTACAGCTCCAAACCTGGCCCCCACCGGAAACGCCTAGAAACGGAAATCCTCCTGGACGACATCCTACGACTCAAGAAGGATGGCAAGGTCACCACTAAAATTATGATGTGATTGGCATAACAGAATCTTGGCTCAATACAGAAGATAGAGACTTTTTAGCAGAGTATTCACTTCCCGGTTATGTAATGTTTGAGAACAGCCGAATAAATAAAAATGGAGGTGGCGTTTTATTTTATATCAAAGAAAGTCTTAACCCGACCCTCGTGTCAAAACCTCAAATTGTGAACGTCGACACATCTTTTGTGCTAATAAAGAATAATAAAGGTACAAAAATAATACTTGCGTTAATATACAGACCTCCAGCTCAATCAGTGCAAACTGACCGAGAAATTTACGAACAAATTGCAGATGTAAGTAACTCACAAGATACCGTAATTTTTGGCGACTTTAATTTACCTGTGACCAAGTGGGGCGATACTCTTACTTCACACTCCGGACATGACTTGTATACGAACTTGCAAGAGAGTTCGCTTTATCAATTTGTTCGAACGCCGACCCGTGGTAATAACGTTCTTGACATTGTACTTGCAACAAAAGAAGAATTGATAGAGAATTTGAATGTTGGTGATGAATTCAGTAACAGCGACCATCGTACGATAACTTTCACTTTAAAGTTTACTAGTAACGAACCAAATAGTAGCATCGAAAAAGTCCCTAATTTCAAGAAAGCAAACTTCCATAAACTTAGAGCTATGTTTAAAGAAACTGACTGGAGCTTTTTAATTAACAATAACGATATAAATACATCTTGGAAGTTATTCGAAACCACTTACCTAAAAGCAGTGCAAGACTGCATACCATCGAAAATACGGCGTCCAGGCCATAATAATAAGCCCAAATGGTGGAATAAAGATATTTCAAACTGCCTGCTTGCTAAAAAATTTGCTAATGATAGATTAAAATCCTCACAAAATGACGAAGAACGGGTGAAATTTGTAGAGCTACGACGCAAAGCCAAAAAGTTAATTAAGCAAAGTAAAAAGACCTTAGAGTTACATATTGCGAATCAAAGTAAAACAAACCCGAAAGAATTCTATAGTTATATCAGAAAGAAAAAAGTAGTTACTTCAACTGTTGGACCGTTAGTCGATGAAAAAGGAGAATACACCAAAGACGAAGTACAAATGAGTAATGCCCTCAATACCTTCTTTGCATCAGTTTTTACAACCGAAGACCTCAGTGATATCCCTACACCATCGCCGATTCAGATTGATAATTCAGATCTTCTAAGCAATATTACCGTTACAGAGAGAGAAGTATTGAATTGTTTAGATAAACTCAAAGTAAATAAAACGCCAGGACCTGATACAATCTCGCCTAGAGTTCTAAAGGAAGCTAAGAATGAGCTCTCCAAACCACTGACATTACTATTCAATAAATCCTTGCAGTCTGGAACTATGCCTGATCAGTGGAAGCTAGCCAACGTAACACCGATATTCAAAAAAGGCAGCAAATCCCTACCCAGTAACTATCGTCCAATTAGCTTAACCTCAGTTGTATGTAAAATGCTAGAAACGGTCATACGAGACAGACTCGTAAATCACTTAGAGGAAAATAACATACTTAAAGATACTCAACACGGCTTTCGTAAAAAACGTTCCTGTTTAACAAACCTCTTAGACTTCTTCCACGATATCCTCAACCTCTACGATGAGAGTAAAGCTGTAGATATTATATACCTTGATTTTCAAAAGGCCTTTGACAAAGTTCCCCACAAACGTTTACTGCTAAAACTAAAAGCGCATGGAATACAAGACGGTGTGTTGAAATGGATAGAAAATTGGCTCAACAACAGAAAGCAAAGAGTAGTCATAAACGGTAAGGCATCTAAATGGACCAATGTAAGTAGCGGGGTACCCCAGGGATCGGTACTAGGACCAATTCTCTTTCTAATTTACATCAACGACATAGATGAGGGTCTCACCTGCACAATCTCAAAATTTGCTGACGATACAAAAATTGCAAATAGCGTACTCTCAAAAGAACAAGTTGACGATATGCAACACAATCTAGATAAATTGTCATGTTGGGCCCAAATTTGGCAAATGAGTTTCAATGCGGATAAATGTAAAGTACTACATGTCGGATACCTAAATGAGAAAGCAAACTATTCGATGAATGGCACTCAGCTTAAGAATGTAAACAGAGAAACTGATCTGGGAGTAACAATATCGAGTAACCTAAAACCGAGTCAACAATGTTCAGAAGTTGTTAAGAAGGCAAACAAAATAATTGGCTTTATAGGCAGGTCATTTGAGCATAAATCCAAAGAAGTTATCCTAACCCTTTACAATTCCTTAGTCCGCCCTCTTCTGGAATACTGCGTTCAATCCTGGTGCCCTTATTACCAAAAAGATATAAACAAGCTAGAACGAGTTCAACGTAGAGTTACCAAAATGATACCTAGCCTAAAGAACAAACCATACGAAGAGCGTCTTAGAGAATTAAATCTATTTCCTTTAACCCAGCGCAGATTAAGAGGCGACTTAATTCAAGTGTTCAAAATCATCAAAGGCATCGACAATATGAACTGTAGTAAGTACTTCACTATCAACCAATCTAATTACACACGGGGAAACGGTTGCAAAATTATTGGTAAATCTTTTAACTCGCACGAATCTAAGAATTTCTTCTTCAATCGAGTTGTCAACTTGTGGAATGGGCTTCCCCGAAACGTTATAGACTGCAGCACCGTTGATTCATTTAAATTCCGCCTAGACAAATATCTCGCATCAAACCCGCGACTGACTGCGTTTGTAAATGAATAACTTTATCCTCCCCTCAGTTACTAACCCATATGTCCCCTACTAACTTCCTAGTCCTGCCACGTTAGTGGCAGGGCAGTAGTTCCCTTTCCAATGTTCCCTTACCCACTCTAAACCACTGTTTGGACACTTGATCCTCAGTGTTTTGGAGGACAAGCAGCCTAGAAGGGTCACTAGATCTGTTGTTGCTTGATTTCCTTTGTACTCCTTTGTACTCCTTTGTACTACTCCCGCCCTACAACCTACTCTCCTCGCTGAAGCCGCCAAAACCAGAGGAACTCACCATAGCAAAATACTCAACAAACAACACTTCCAAGCTGCCAAACTATTAAGAGACAACCCCAACATCATCATCCGTCGTGCGGATAAAGCTTCCTGCCTCGTGATCCATGACAAGGAGGAATATCTTAGAAAAATGGACGTCATCTTAAGTGACAACACTAAATTTTAAAAGATCACCCGCAACCCAACCGACGAAATCAAAGGTATTGCCAACACCACCATCACCGCCATCAACGCCAAACAAGGAGGGATCCACCTTAAAAAACTCGTCGGAGAATACACCCCTGGTTATGCGTACGGAACCATCAAAACACACAAACCTGGGAACCCCCTCCGCCCCATCATCTCCCAGATCCCCACTGCCACCTACCAGATCGCCAAGGCCCTGAACAACCTCCTCACCCCCTACGTGCCCAGCCAATTCAACCTTAACTCAGCTCACGATTTCTTGGAAATTTTACGAGACGCCCCCCGTAACAACAACCACACAATCGCCTCTCTCGACGTAGAAAGCCTGTTCACCAACGTGCCAGTGGATAGGACCATTGACATGATTCTACGTCGAATTTATCATTGCCCTGATACACCTACACTGGACATCCCGGAGAAGGCCCTGAAAACACTACTGGAGCTATGTACCAAGGAGGCCCCCTTCCTTTGCCCCCGGGGCAACATGTACAAGCAGATAGACGGTGTGGCGATGGGCAGCCCCCTAGGAGTTCTTTTTGCGAACTTTTTCATGGGTACC
Organism: Lithodes maja; assembly: GCA_037953745.1. NCBI lineage: Eukaryota > Metazoa > Arthropoda > Malacostraca > Decapoda > Lithodidae > Lithodes > Lithodes maja. The sequence goes on from JBAKBP010000469.1 coordinate 20,029, forward strand.
ATCGAGGAAGAGCTCCTAGCTGCCCAACGACCCGCCGTCTACTGTAGATACGTGGATGACATCTTCGTGCAAATCAAGGACCTCCACGAACTACAGGAACTCCAGCATCGCTTCATGACCTCCTCCGGACTTAACTTCACCTTTGAAAAATCTAACAATGGACAACTCCCCTTCCTCGACATCCTCGTAGCTCTGAACGACCATGGGTTCAAAACCACCGTCTACATTAAACCAACTAACACAGGACAATGCCTCAACGGCGATAGTGAATGCCCCCGCCGTTATCTTCTATCCTCCATCTCCGCCTATGTTAGGAGAGCCCTCACGCACTGCTCTACCTGGTCCGACACCCACCAGGAACTAGAAAGACTATCCCAAGTTTTAGTAAATAACGGATACTCCAACTCCGACATCTCCAGCACCATCAACCACCATCTTGAAAAATGGTACACCCAAAGCCCTCCCAACATTGACCCCCCCAATGAAATTAAGATCTTCTACCGCAATTACATGTCCTCTGAACACAAAAATGACGAGGCCGTCTTAAAAGAAATAATCTCCAAGCATGTCCACCCAACCAACCCGGAAAACAAAATCAAATTAATAATTTATTACAAATCCCCCAAGACCTCCAACCTCGTTCTCCGCAACAAACAAGCCTCCACCAAGATAAAGAGCCCGATGACCGACGATCACGTCATTTACCAACATACCTGTAATTATAAGGACTGTGGACCTCATTCCTATATTGGTATGACGCAGACTCGTCTTTCACGTCGGTTAACTCTTCACCTTCAGGCTGGAGCCATCAAAGACCACTATCTCACCCCTAACCACCCTCACCTCACACGCAACGAGTTAGAGAAACACACCACCATACTCGATAAAGAGAGTGACCCAAGGAGATTACCTATACTCGAAGCTTTATATATCCAAGCCTTACATCCCAACATCAACAACCAAACTCTGGACCTTCAGATCCTTCCTTCTGCCAAAAGGCACTACCCTACAGGACCTAACACCCCTCCTCGCCCCCAGGTGCCCTTGATGCAGCCCCCCGCGCTACCTCCTTCAGCTTCGTCTTCTGCAGGCGCCACACAACTTAGGCCACGCCCCTCGACACGCAGCCAATCAGCTTCGACCCCACCTACCGACCACCATCCCGCATCCAGTGCGCATGCGTGAAGCGGTTACCCCCTTTCTCTCTCCTAGTTTACCCTTCCACCAATAGCAGACTTTTGCCCCCTGTTTTCCGCCTCCTCTAATCCTCCACCCTCTATATATACCCTTCCTGTTTACCTTTTATATCATCCTTCCTTACTTGATAATGCTGGTTGTCCAGTGAAATGCGTCTTATATCCTGTATCTTCATGTACTTTAATGTAACCCTGTACCACCATGAATTTTGCTCATCTCCTTCATATATATACTGTATATATATATATATATATATATATATATATATATATATATATATATATATATATATATATATATATATATATATATATATATATATATTAAAATACCTCGAAAAAGAACAGTAGAGGAAGATTCCCCGGAGGAGGAGGCGCCCAAGAGGACCACCAAGGAAACAGAGGAATGTGAGAACGATAGCAGCGAACCAACGAGGCGCAGGAGTATCCCGGGTTACCCCGGACAAGGCGCGAGAGGTTGCCCCGGAACAGGAACACCCCATCGCACCAGATCGGACGCTTGCTCCCACTACCCCCCCCCCCCCCCCCCCCCCGAAGAGAAAGATGAGGTTCAGTGTCCACTTCTAAACGACCTGTTACTCCTCTCCTGTTCACTGTGTACCTTCTTTCTCTACCTGTATTACCAATGTTCCTATCCTGACCCCTGTACATTATTATACTATATATATGCAAAATAAGAATAAACAAACTTGTCTTCACCATCGAAGAAATCCATGATCCATGTATTCCTGTAATTTTCTTTTCTCCCCACCTCACCATATAGCTCGGGGAGAATAGAGAAGTAGAAGTTAAGAAAACCGCCTATCTTCGCTACCGAAGAAAGCACTGCCAGATGAAACAATTATATGCCTGTATGAAACCCTATTTTATGCAATAAGATGTGAACCTATACCTCAATAGATCTTGAGACACTGTTTTCCCACACACATGACTTTTTTTGACACTCTTCAACTAGTTTTGCTAGTTACACAACCCACACATGCTTCCTTCTAAATAAGAATACCCTGTACCTAATTGTCTCCATGTACAAACAACGCGGGAGGTCTTCCGCACCCGCGTCCCGAGAGAGGGCGCTCCATACGTTTAAATACCTGTGTGTACACCCAGGCCTGCCAACCCGAACCAGGAAGGTTGTATACGTACACACTCCTTTAGACAACACAATGCAGAGGGAAATTTATATATTCTTATACCCAAAATTACTACCAACAAAGATCCGTAGTAAAATCCCTCAGCCACCACGACGAGAAGGAGAGAGAAGGGTAAACGCTGTCTCGCGCGCATCATAGCCCTCACTTGTCCGGTGCGCACGACACACCTTCGATGCACCCGACACCACCAATCCTCCCCGAGAGTCAGAATTTCAGAATTCATTCCTTTTACTCACTATTACTGTTTTCCAGAGTTCTATTGAGTTTATATAGACCACCTATTAATCTATAATTAACCTTTGATAAAGTACCCTACTCTAGGAGCTATAATTGACTTTACTCATCACCCCATCACCAAGTAATATCCTTGTATTGAAGGAGACCTTGACCAGCAGAATAAGAAGGGCTCAAGGACCCCATCTAGGATACCTCCTCATGCCCTTACCATCCTAGAGGTACCGGGGGAGTGCACTCAGTAAATCCCAATACAAGTTCAGGATTTCCGAGGAAAGTTAAGCAATTTTGAGGCTTCAAAAGTTCTGGCATGCCACCTTATGAAGTCTTAAGATTACCCTCCATTCAGTTGGACTAACGGCCTGCCGAAAGCTCAAATATACTGTCTGTGAGTAAAAACCCTATACTAGGGATCTTTGTTAGCCAGAGGCCTGCCCAGCTAACATAGAGACCCTACTTAGGCGGTTCCTAGCTAGTCTAGTGGGAAAGCGTACGGCCTGCCGGAAACTTTCTTCTTAGACTACAAGTTACCGAAACTGTGGCCTGTCCCAGGAATTCTGTCCTCATCTGGCATGCCAGTGAGATACACAGCTACTGAGATAGGAACAACTTTCCTAAAGGGTTAGGAAGAGAGTTACCGGCCTGCCGCTCTCTCTTCTTGATTCTGAGGTTGGGAAGGAGGATACCGGCCTGCCGCTCCTGCTTGTCAATCTCACAAAGGAAAGCCCACACCAGCACCATCTCTAAAAGAAGTTGAGGTGTACGGCCTGCCGTCCTCAATATTCTCTAGAGTGGCAAGGAACAAGTGTCCTGATAGAGGAACTCTGTTGATGTCTGGCATGCCAGGGTGAACATTGTCTCTATTATCGGGCTTCACTTTTCTTAGTAAAAGTGGAGAGACTCCGGCCTGCCGACCTCTCTGTTTTTTACTGAGTCCAAGTGAACACTTGTACGAAAGTGTCCTTGTCGAGGAACTTTGTCGTCGTTCGGCATGCCGAAGTGACATTGGCTCCATAGCGAAGTTACATTTTCTCTAGGGAAGAGTTGAGAGACTCCGGCCTGCCGACCTCTCCATTCTCTACTATTGGAAGTGGACACTACCACTCTGCACAGGTAGTCTCGAGCCTCTGAGACCGCTGTGTTAGAGACAGGGCTTGGCGAGATACCCTCACAGGTACTCTGCAGATACAAGTCCTTGGTGCACTGAGTCTGTGGCATCCCACACGACTGTGTAACTCAAAGGTTTAAACACCGCCCCGGGTCCTCCGAACCTCTCATAAAGATCAGGACAGACAGTAAGGACACTTGAACTAAACGTACTGCGTTCGTCTGATATCGACCACATAAGACTCGATATTTAAGATCCTAGCCCGAGAGTACCTTAACAGGACTTCATCAACGGTTGATATACTGATCAGGACAATCGAGTAGTTTCTCCTACCTCTGAAATACTCGCGTTAGGCCGGTTTGGTGCCCAACTGTAATCCGCCTGACGGTTACTATATGTTACGGAGCCATACTTAAGATCTCAAGCCCAATGAACCCATCTGTAACTACTCCACACAGCCGGCCCACAGGGAAGCAGAAGACGAGAGCCAACCACCTCCTGAAGTACTACCAGGAGGGATCACCAGAGAAGTTGTCACGCCGAGATATCAAGAGAAGAAGAGAAAGTGACCAGAAGTAAGAAAAGTGCCGAGTGAGCGAGAAATAAATAGTCCCTCAAAAGTACCATAAAAGTTAATAAATTCCTCTCTCTAAGTCCAAATAATCGGAGTAGAGCGAAAAGAATTAGTTTCCCGAGTAGCGTAACGAATATCATGAACATCTAACCCTATAAAAGTGAAAATCCTAATTAGCGACACTTAAGCTGATTTCGAAGGGTTCATCAACTCTGACTAAAAACCCAAGTTTTCTCCAGAAATAAATAGTCTTTCCAAAAGTGCCTTAAACAGTTGAAATCCTCTACCAGCACTAATAATCGGGTTACGAAGTTACGAGTTATATGTAGCTAGAGTGCGAGTGATCCCGAAGAACAATTAGCCATCAAACAGTGATTCGATTTTGAATTATTTCATTTTTAACCTATTTTTGAGAGGTCAGCAACTCTACCAAAAATCTGTAAGATTATTTGAAAATATTTCAGTCTCTCATCGACTCTACGTTTACTATGAGACACGGCTACCTACCTACTAGGGGCAGTTGACCTTGAACTTGACCCGCACTGACATTCCTGAAGAAAGTGATAGTGTACACCACCGCTCCTTAGAAATACTTCTCTCTCAATAATCTCCCAGTGTTAAAGCTTTCTCGATTAAAAGTGAAGTTGGACAGAATACCTGCTCCTCATCTAGCTCCGCGACTGTGCTAGGAGTTAGTGATAAGCTTAAGTACTATTCACTGGTAGTGATTCGTGTTCCATGTTTCCAGATTATTTCCCATATATAGTGAAGGAGAAATAAAGCTGTATTATTAAACCATATTTTGCGATATAATTATCCTCTGCTTTCTTTTAGTTATATATACTTATATGAACTTGGAAGTCCCAGTGGAGTAGAACTCACCTGTATCAATTGTTAATCCTGCATAAAATCAGGGCATAATATATATATATATATATATATATATATTCAAATTAAATATAAGGTTGTTATTGAGACTATACCCGAGTTCACTAATGGTGTGTGTGTTGAGCATGACTTCAAAGAAAGAAAGTGTGTGTGTGTGTGTGTGTGTGTCTCTACCGAGGTCTTTTCGGCACCAGGTACTGTCGCTACTCTTTCCCTCGCTCTTAACCATTTCAGTAGCGTCCACATCATTTATCTTATATGTTGGCTACCAGTCGAGTTTATTCAGTTTAGGAAGGATCTCTAGCAATTATAAGGCTTCCAACTATCTAAATCACCCCTTTTAACTATCACAGATCCTTTATAAGCTGCTTAAAAATAAATTATAACTGGCGTCGCTGGTACAGAAAGAAGACTACATTACAAAAGGGAGTTTTGTACACCTATATGACTTTCTCTCTACGCTCTCGCTCTCGCTCTCGCTCTCGCTCTCGCTCTCTCTCTCTCTCTCTCATCATCTACTGTATATAGCTTTATCTATATCAAATTAGCCCCTATCTCTCTCTCACACTCACTCTCTCTCTTTCACTGGTTAGTCGAATATATATTGAGGTGGATCCCTTTTGATGAAATGGCGGGAGTTAATTGGCTGTGTGTGTGTGTATGTGTGTGTGTGTGTTTGAGAGAGAGAAAGAGGGAGGGGTGGGTGGGTGGGTGTGTGTGTGTGTTTGAGAGAGAGAAAGAGGGAGGGAGGGGTGTGTGTGTGTGTGTGTGTGTGTGTGTGTGTTTGAGAGAAAAAGAGGGAGGGGTGGGTGTGTGTGTGTGTGTGTGTGTGTGTGTGTGTTTGAGAGAGAGAGGGAGAGGGCATGTCTGTATTTTTTTTTCCAACGTCCACATGACTGTAAACGCGGGCATGTACGTGACTTTGAGCACATGGATTCACATATACACACACGTTAGGTCTAGCGAGCTATGTATTTAATTGCTATCCTTTATTTGACAGCTGTGTAACTCTAACTCTCTCTCTCACACAGGTTTTCTATGCAAACGCTCGTAGCATACGCAATAAATTTTCAGCTTTAGAGGAACTAGTGTTTACTGAAAATTATGATGTGATTGGTATAACAGAATCTTGGCTCAATACAGTAGATAGAGACTTTTTAGCAGAGTATTCACTTCCTGGTTATGTAATATTTGAGAAAAGCCTAATAAATAAAAATGGAGGTGGCGTTTTATTTTATATCAAAGAAAGTCTTAACCCGACCCTCTTGTCAAAACCTCAAATTGTGAACGTCGACACATCTTTTGTGCTAATAAAGAATAATAAAGGTACAAAAATAATACTTGCATTAATATACAGACCTCCAGCTCAATCAGTGCAAACTGACCGAGAAATTTATGAACAAATTGCAGATGTAACTCACAAGATACCGTATTTATTGGCGACTTTAATTTACCTGTGACCAAGTGGGGCGATACTCTTACTTCACACTCCGGACATGACTTGTATACGAACTTGCAAGAGAGTTCGCTTTATCAATTTGTTCAAACACCGACCCGTGGTAATAACGTTCTTGACATTGTACTTGCAACAAAAGAAGAATTAATAGAGAATTTGAATGTTGGTGATGAATTCAGTAACAGCGACCATCGTACGATAACTTTCACTTTAAACTTTACTAGTAACGAACCAAATAGTAGCATCGAAAATGTCCCTAATATCAAGAAAGCAAACTTTCATAAACTTAGAGCTCTGTTTAAAGAAACTGACTGGAGCTTTTTAATTAACAATAACGACATAAATACATCTTGGAAGTTATTCGAAACCACTTACCTAAAAGCAGTGCAAGACTGCATACCATCGAAAATACGGCGTCCAGGCCATAATAATAAGCCCAAATGGTGGAATAAAGATATTTCAAACTGCCTGCTTGCTAAAAAATGTGCTAATGATAGATTAAAATCCTCACAAAATGACGAAGAACGGGTGAAATTTGTAGAGCTACGACGCAAAGCCAAAAAGTTAATTAAGCAAAGTAAAAAGACCCTAGAGTTACATATTGCGAATCAAAGTAAAACAAACCCGAAAGAATTCTATAGTTATATCAGAAAGAAAAAAGTAGTTACTTCAACTGTTGGACCGTTAGTCGATGAAAATGGAGAATACACCAAAGACGAAGTACAAATGAGTAATGCCCTCAATACCTTCTTTGCATCAGTTTTTACAACAGAAGACCTCAGTGATATCCCTACACCATCGCCGATTCAGATTGATAATTCAGATGTTCTAAGCAATATCACCGTTACAGAGAGAGAAGTATTGAATTGTTTAGATAAACTCAAGGTAAATAAAACGCCTGGACCTGATACAATCTCGCCTAGAGTTCTAATGGAAGCTAAGGATGAGCTCTCCAAACCACTGACATTACTATTCAATAAATCCTTGCAGTCTGGAACAATGCCTGATCAATGGAAGATAGCCAACGTAACACCGATATTCAAAAAAGGCAGCAAATCCCTACCCAGTAACTATCGTCCAATTAGCTTAACCTCAGTTGTATGTAAAATGCTAGAAACGGTCATAAGAGACAGACTCGTAAATCACTAAGAGGAAAATAACATACTTAAAGATACTCAACAAGGCTTTCGTAAAAAACGTTCCTGTTTAACAAACCTCTTAGACTTCTTCCACGATATCCTCAACCTCTACGATGAGAGTAAAGCTGTAGATATTATATACCTTGATTTTCAAAAGGCCTTTGACAAAGTTCCCCACAAACGTTTACTGCTAAAACTAAAAGCGCATGGAATACAAGACGGTGTGTTGAAATGGATAGAAAATTGGCTCAGCGACAGAAAGCAAAGAGTAGTCATAAACGGTAAGGCATCTAAATGGACCAATGTAAGTAGCGGGGTATCCCAGGGATCGGTACTAGGACCAATTATCTTTCTAATTTACATCAACGACATAGATGAGGGTCTCACCTGTACAATCTCAAAATTTGCTGACGATACAAAAATTGCAAATAGCGTACTCTCAAAAGAACAAGTTGACGATATGCAACACAATCTAGATAAATTGTCACATTGGGCCCAAATTTGGCAAATGAGTTTCAATGCGGATAAATGTAAAGTATCGGATACCTAAATGAGAAAGCAAACTATTCGATGAATGGCACTCAGCTTAACCCTTTCACGCACATACGACGCAGAGGTTGCCAGATTAGCAATAAGAAATGGAGTTCTCTCACTCTTATAATTACCTCTCCAAAATTTGTTTTCTGCCCACAGCTAACTCAAAGACAACTGCAGAGGTTGAAGTAACTAAACTAAAGGTTTATAAATACCCTTGATGGTAACAAAAGCTTTAAAGTATCCCCAATAGGCTCAAAATCGCGTCATATGTCGGAGAGTTAAGAATGTAAACAGAGAAACCGATCTGGGAGTAACAATATCGAGTAACCTAAAACCGAGTCAACAATGTTCAGAAGTTGTTAAGAAGGCAAACAAAATAATTGGCTTTATAGGCAGGTCATTTGAGCATAAATCCAAAGACATTATCCTAACCCTTTACAATTCCTTAGTCCGCCCTCTTCTGGAATACTGCGTTCAATGCTGGTGCCCTTATTACCAAAAAGACATAAACAAGCTAGAACGAGTTCAACGTAGATTTACCAAAATGATACCTAGCCTAAAGAAAAAACCATAAGAAGAGCGTCTTAGAGAATTAAATCTATTTCATTTAACCCAGCGCAGATTAAGAGGTGACTTAATTCAAGTGTTCAAAATCATCAAAGGCATCGACAATATGAACTGTAGTAAGTACTTCACTATCGACCAATCTAATTACACGCGGGGAAACGGTTGCAAAATTATTGGTAAATCTTTTAACTCACACGAATCTAAGAATTTCTTCTTCAATCTTGCAACTCAATCCCACCCCTACTCTGTGCAACTCTCCAACCCAAGAGTGAAACGTTACTCTCAAACTTTCTTCTACTCAACAGCTGAGCTCTGGAACTCTCTCCCAGAATCAGTCTTTCCCTCTTCCTATGACTTAAATTGCTTCAAACTCCGTGTGTCTAGGCATTTTGGCTCAAACGTCCCTTGATTTTGGCCCTGTCACTCTTTCAACTATGGGGGAGGCACTCGCTATAGGCAGTTATGCCTTTTGCCTCCCTCAATCACATAGAAAAAAAAAATAAAAAAATAGAGTTGTCAACTTGTGGAATGGGCTTCCCCGAGACGCTATAGACACCGTTGATTCATTTAAACTCGCCTACACAAATATCTCGCATCAAACCCGCGACTGACTGCGTTTGTAAATGAATAACTTTATTTTATCCTCCCCTCAGTTACTAACCCATATGTCCCCTACTAACTTCCTAGTCCTGCCACGGACATTAGTTCCAGGGCAGTAGTTCCCTTTCCAATGTTCCCTTACCCACTCTAAACCACTGTTTGGACACTTGATCCTCAGTGTTTTGAAGGACAAGCAGCCTAGAAGGGTCACTAGACCTGTTGTTGCTTGATTTCCTTTGTACTCCTTTGTACACATACACACGCAAACACAGACCCCCCCCCATCTCTCTCTCTCTCTCACACAAACACAAACACACACACACAACCCCCCCCCCTACACACACACACAAACACAAACACACACACACAACCCCCCCCCCCTACACACACACACAAACACAAACACACATACACAACCCCCCCCCCGCACACACGAACGTATAGACCCAGCCGGCGGAATTCAATTTACTGGAAAAAAAAAAAAAAAAAAAAATGGTACCCAGTACATTCACTTCAGGCCGCAATTTATTTTATGCAACTTAAGGGGAGACTTAGTTTTTCTGGACCGCCTTCTCCCTCATGTTTAGCCCCATTAGTTTTACGATTTTATGATATTTGTTTTATATTTGTTGCTTTGTATATTCCAACTACTCCCTCTCGGGCATAGGCTGAGAGCCATTTAGGTGTCGATTTGTTCCTGGCGAGCGGTAGCAAGCCTGAAATTTAGTAGGAAACGGCCTTTTTACCGAAAAATGTATACAATTATCTCAAAAGGATTTTAGAGGTTGATGGATGCCTAGGGAGTAAACTAACAAAACAAAAACATAAATAAAATAATATTTAATACAATAATAATAAATTATTTAATTAATAAATATAAAGATCATCATCAAACTAGATTGCAAAAAATATAATCGCTATTTGGAAATAAATTGGCAATATAAAATTAATTGAATGCTCAAAAGTAGATTGCAGGAAATAAAATAGTTATATGGAAATTGGCAGTATGAAATAAATTGCGTGGTCCAAACAAGATTCCAAAACGTAAATTCGCTAGATGAAAAATAAATTGAAGTCAAAACTAATATTGCCAAAAGTAAAATCGCTATATAGAAATTGAGAACATAAAAGAATGTTCAAAATAGATTGCAAAAAAAATGAAATGGCTTTATGGAGATTGACAAGATACAATATATAGAGTGGAAAGAACAGAGTGTAAAGAATATGGATTGTTGAATGGTGACTCGTTTTTTGTTGTCCCTTTCAATAGTAATCCTACCCTTTTCCATTTATTATTATCATTATTATTATTTGTATTATTATTAGTAGTAGTAGTAGTACTAGTAGTATTTATATATTTACTTATCTATATACTTATCAATGTATATTGGGTAAGGGAATAGAATATGCCCCACGTGCCTCCTGCGTGTCGTAAGAGGCGACTAAAGAGGTTGGGTCGGTGGGCTTTCGACCCACTACCCGTGAAAAATACATAAGAGGCGACTGAAGAGGTTGGGTCGGTGGGCTTTCGACCCCCTACCCGTGAAAAATACATTATGCAACGATGAACGAACGAACAGCCTCGGATGTGGACGGACCTAATGTTGACAAATTCCGACCTACAATGGACAACCTAAGGATTGCGACTTGGAATGTAAGAGGTATGAATGATGACACAAAAGAGAGAGAGGTAGTAGAAGTGTTAGTGAATGCCAGGCTGGATGTATGTGGAATGACTGAGACCAAATGGAGGGGTACACATGTGAGAGAGTAGGAGTGTGGAATGGGTGTGTGTGCTGGAGTGAGTGAGGGAGCAGCAAGAGAAGGTGCGTGTTTGTTTGTAAGTAACAAATGGAAGGAGTGTGTAAGAGACTATGGATCTGTGGGTTCAAGGATTGTGTGAGTGAGAATGAAAGTAGGAATACAAACATGGGTGATTGTGTGTGTGTATGCTCCAACAGAGGATAAAACTGTAAGAGAGAAAGAGGAGTTCTGGGTGAATGTGGAGGCGTGCCTGGATAAGTTTGGCAAGAACGAAAGAATATTTCTAATTGGGGATATGAATGGGAAGGTGGGTGATAGGAAAGTTGATGGAGTGGTGGGAGGGTGGGGGGTACCGTCAGAGGTGAATGGAAATAATAGTGCACTTGTGGACGTATGTGTGGGGAGGAGGCTGTGGATAGCCAACACCTTCCAACACAGAATGATACACAGGTACACATGGAAAGTGGTGTGGAGGAAGGATGAGACATTGGTGTGTTACGATCGGGTCTCGTATAAATCAGTGGCTCTTATACATTGGACTAGACTGGCATAAATGCAACAACGGAAACGCTAGATCCAACCCCCGATATATAATCCCGTCGAACAAAGAACACATACACCCTCCAGAGTTATATCTGCGATAGCGGGGTATCTTAACTCTCAGTATCTATGTGCTTCTACTATAGGCTGATGTTCTCTGAAACAGCCTATTACCTATAACATATGGTTGCTTAGTTATGGTACACAAGGAAAAGATAGTTAACTTAATTAAATCACAAGAGTGATCTAATGCAAACAGGAAGAAGGTTTACTTAACGTTACTTTAATCAATAATATCTGTCACTCCTTTATGAAAGAAACTGTTGTAAAGTCCTCAAGCACCGAACAAGGAATCTTCTGAATAATGTCGGATGCTACTAAGAAGAACGTATCGGAAATGGAACCACAAAATAGCAGGAGGCAGGACAATGCACGTGTAGGCTAAATACACAAAAAGGCTGGACATATAATGTTATTGGACACAAGAATATTATAAGCGGTGCAACTGTAATAGTGCTCGCCACGAAAAAGTAGTACTCCTATTAACAAAACGGGTCTATGCTGGTTGTGTCTCTCTACAGCAAAACTAGACCTCAAAATGCTGGAGTAAAAATAATGGGTATGCATAAAAGAGTATATGATCTAATCCAGCTAATGTCTACCCGGGTTAATAAAGTCTAGCTGGGATGCGCAAAGGTACAGAATTCTGGTGGAGCAAGGCAGCTCCTAGCCTAGTGTGGACCTTGGGTCTGTGCGGCTTGATTACGTTAATATGAAGGGGTGCTCTCTTGAGGATTCTCGATCACAAGTATCGAGTATCCTCCTGGCGACCCTCAAAAGTAAAAGCAAATAGAGTTAGAACAGTGTTGGGTGGATTAGGCAAGCAGCCCTCACGCACTACACAGTCTAAACTCCAAGGTACACAGACAAATGATCCACCCAGGTAACCCACAGAATCCATAGTGTCGTGTAGCTCAAAAGTAGCCTACACACATTGAAAACACCAACAGCAAGGTACCTGATCCCTAGTCTAGCATTATTTAATCCTGTAGAAACATTAGTGATTTGTGACGCATGTCGAGTATGAGCATGCTGTACAGAACGCCCAGTCAGGCCCCACTCTCGCTAGGATCGTCAGGGCAGGAACTTTGGCTGTAGTCTGTGTAGAGTTTCCTAACTTAGTTTATGTGAGCCGTTGTACTATAAGTATTATAATTATGTATTTTGTTTTCTTCTAAGTCAACGAGTTCTATTTTATATCATTAGATATAAGTATTGTGTGTGGGACTTATATGTAATGATGAGATGATGAGAGAGAGAGTTATGTAACGACGGCCAGTGAGCGCGCCACGAGGTGTGTAGGCCTCACTCCCTCCTCCCTCCTCCCTCCTCCCTCATCAAGCGCGTGGGAAATCCTTTGTCGATCCCAGATTGAGAGAGAATTATTACGTAACGATTGCTAGTGGGCGGTCCTTAGTAGTTTGCGATATGCCGCTAGAGGGCCGAGTATAAAAAGAGAGGTTCTTGCCACCATTCTTCAGAACTCATCAGGCAGAGCGACTTCTCATATCCCTTGCAACTATCGATATTCTTCCGACTGATGTGAACTTTCTCTACTCTCTGAACAGCCTATCTTCTTCTCTTCTCGTCCCTTTTTAACCAATGACCCCTTTGGTGCAGATTTAGTCAGCCAAAGTATTATCGCTTGAGTTCTCACGAGATAAGTGCCTGGGGCGGTATTTATAAAGCACTTTTAGGCTTAAAAGTAGCTTTTAAAGATGGCGGCCACTTTTAAAAGATAAAGGTTGGGTAAAAAAACTTTTAGCGGCTAAAAGTAGCTTTTAAACCCGGCGAAAACTAAAAGTCCTCCTGGGGACTTTTAGCGCTTAAAAGTTACTTTTAGAGGACGATGAAGATGGTTGAATAACAAATCCGCCACCCCCTGCCAAGGAATGTTCATGTTAAAAAGACTAATTGGATTAATAGGCCTATAGCGACTCTGAGTTAATCAAAAGATACCATATAAACCACGAATGAAACTTAAGAGGAACAAAGCTCCTAACCCCGAGATGAAAGTGTGTATTACCCTACATTATTTGGCAACGGTCAAAATGTAACTGTATGAGTAACTCATGATTGTAGGTTAACTATATTATCAAATGCAGCAGTATGTTAGGTAACTCCTGATTCTATCCATATACCGGGGTGGTAGCACATCATACTACTCAAAGGTGATCCACTGTGTGTTCTCCAACGAATAAGCTATATTAGAATGTAACCTACCACCATATATATCAACCTACTTTAAACATTTCGATTCATACTGTATAATTATAATTATGTCCGACTACATTTTTTGCCGCGGTCGCGGTCTCTCTATTTTTAGATGGGTAAATCCTCCTCCTCCGCCCACAACCTCGACAGTTCCAGCGTTCTCGTTGACAAACGCCTATACTGTACTTGTTGGAAGAACACTAACAAATAGACCAAATTAAAGGAGTGTAGAAGGACTAAGATATACTATTCGATTGTCACAAGATAGGCCTATTTTATAACATCCGAGAACAAATAGCCTATTTGCACCCTATTTTTTCGCAAATTACCGTAAACTGGGGTGATTTCGGACTGCGGTCATAACTTCGTACTTTGGCGATAATAAGTAATTAGCCATTGTCATTATATAATGGAAACGCTTTTAACATACAAGTCCGAAGTTTTCCACTTTTCAAGAATACTTCGGACATCATTTAGGATAAGGATATTATGGGGGATAATTTTAGAAGGCTTCACTACACATCACTTGACCTAGTTAAATCTTTACATGTGTTTACAGTCAGGAGAAAATGTAAAAAACAAACTCGAAAAATTTCCGAAATTACCCCACTTTACGAATTGTGAAAACTCGCGAATTTGGCAATATCTCAGATGCTGCCACACCGGAGTATGCAATTGTTTTGGTATGGTAAATATATTACCCTTTCAATTTAGCAATATATAATAGATTTCACAATAACAAAATATTGCATAATTACCCTAATGTTTTATAGTAATTAGTATATGCAATTAGAAGCCTATACTTACCTATTAAACGTTATTCATCAATTGTAATCTTGGTAGATGTAGCGAAATAGCGGTTGTGGCAGCCTTCTTAACGCTTCCACTAAAAGCTGCTTTTAAATGTTTTATGAAACACTTTTAAGGATTTTCTTTTAGTTAAAATTACTTTTAGGGAAATTTTTAAATTCTTTTATAAATACCGGCCCAGTTAGATAGCCTATTTTTGGAAGGGTTAACTAGAATAGGATTGATTGATGTTTGTTGCACTCGTATATGCATTTCCCTGTGTGCGATTATTCATGTTCCTGTTTTCTGCTGGTTTAGGCAATGCTAGACTGGGATAGGGTTTCTGAGTTGTGATTTCCTATGAGTACTAGGTTGCGGTTGAACCAGTACAATTGCAACGGAGACGTGGAACGCCTAGGTGGTCTTTCTGACTGTGTACCGTGGGAGTTTAGCACTGTGTTGCGAGTGAGGGCTTTTGCCTCAGCCACCCAACACTGTGCTATCTCATTTGCTTGACTTTGAGAGGATCGCCAGGAGAGAACCAGATACTAGTGATCTGGATCTCTCAAGAGAGCATCCCGTCAATTAACGTAATTTGGCCGCACAGTCTTAAGGACCTCGCTAGGCTACGAGCCGCTTGCTCAGCCCTTGTCTCTTAACCTTATGTGTCCCAGCTAGACTTTGCTCGACCAGCAGATACAGCATAGTATTGAAGCTTCTCCTTATGTATATTATTGTTTATGCACTATTGATTTCATGTGTGGCACGCTTAGCTACTTCAGAGATTAGTGGCCCACGAGCACAATCTTAGTAGGCTATTGCCAGTGCATTGTCGGAGTACTTCTTTTTAATGTTTGCCATATCCTATTGCTTATTCTTATAATTCTTCTTATGTCAATTTAAAGCCTTTAATTACCAGTGAGTTATTCATTAAATTGCTGTTCAAAATCCGATACTTACTTCTTATGAGTATTCGAGAAGCATCTAACTTATCAGAAGATTCCTTGCTTGATGCTCGAGGACTATTGTTTAACGTAACGTAATAGTGCCGATCCGAAGTAGAGGGTGGAGGACTTCTTAAGTTCTTAGTTCAAGGGTGGATTACTTCGGCTTCGGCCAACACTATTCTTTAGTGTTGTAGTACTTTCTTCTTTGTTTGATTGTTGACCAGACTAGATAACTCCCGTCTTGTTATTAGTCTGTTGTGTGAAACGCTAGTACCGAGTTCTTGTATACCCCGTTATAGCAGATAGAACTCTGGAGGGTAGTGGCGTTTTTTGTTCGGCTGGCAGTACTCTGGGGTTGGGATCGTGTGTTTCCGTTGTGGCAGCGAGCCATACTCGAGTCCTGTGTAAGAGCCCTAGTGTACCCGAGTGCCCGGTCGTAACAGATTGATGGAGACAGTCTGAGCAATCCAATCTCCCAAAAAGACAATGACTATCTTCAACCTTAATCTAGTACATAAGAAATGTGAGATCCAGCATATAATACAGTCTGGCCACCAATGCAAGGTGTGGATGCAGAGAACCAGAGGGGGATTGATATTAATGAAAGGTGAAGAAGTAGTGGAAATGATAGAGGCAGTAGGAGAGAAAGATTCTAAGACAAGAGTGTGGGACAGTTCATGGTAGATGCTTAGAGTATGCTGTCTTGGAAGGATATGACAAGGATATTCCCATGGACCTCCTGGCTGGAGTCCCAGTTCGCAAGAATGGCACGAGGGCGCGCGACAGTCGCCCAGTAAGCAGCCGCGTAGTAGGCAGTGTTAGGCAGGAGGCAACAAATCCCGCAAGGCCTATGTAAGGGGGCCAGCCACGCGCCGCACTCACTACCAAGTCACACCACCTTGTCTCTCTCTCTCTCCCTCTCCCGCTCGCCTTCCCATCATTCAACTACTTAACACAATACTTTCAATTGACTAAATAAAATAGAAAGGATTGTGACAGACGAAAATAAAGAACAGTTCTGAACTGTCTGCAACACAAGCTTTCTCGAGAAGGAAAGTACACAATGATAGGTAGACTGTAGCTATATTCTCTGCCCTGGCGAGTCCTAGCGAGTAAGCCATGCGGTTCTGGGGGAAGCGGTGAGCGTCACAGGTGGACCGAAAGTCACTGATTGATTATATATATGTGTGGATGAACGATTGAAGAAATCTGTGCTGGATGCTAGGGTGTATAGGGGTATTGGAGGGGGTCTGTCTGATCATTATGTAGTACCGTAGTAGCTAAAATTAGGATACAAAAGAAGTGGGTGAGGAGAGCTGGAGGGAGGCGAGAGGAAGGTGGCATGGCGAGGAGGGTGGAGAGGTTGCAGGAGGAGGAGATCGGGGAAGAGTTCAGGAGAGAAGTAGAAAGGTGACTAGGTAGGTTTGACCTGGAGGGTATGGAGGAAGTGGAAGAGGTGAACAAAGTGTTCAAGGAAGAGATCTATGCAGCATGTGAGGAGGTGGCGAGGAGGTGTGTGGAGTAAGGAGAAAAGGGAGGGGAGTGAAGGGTACAGCATGGAGGACGGAAGAGGTAAAAGACAAGAAGAAAGTGTATAAAGTGGGGTTCGGTAGTAGAGGGAATGAAGATTTGGAGAGACAGAAAAGAGTGAGGTACTTGGAGAGAAAGAGAGTGGTGAAGAGAGTAATGAAGGAAAGTAAGAGAAGAGTAGATGAGGAATTTGGAAGGAATCTGAGTGTAAAATGGAGGGAGTGTAAGAAACTGTTCTGGAAAGGAGTCAAGAAAGTTAGGGAAGGTAGCAAGGGAAATAGAAAGGGTGTGAAAGATAAGAATGGGCAAGTGCTAGCTGAGAAGCAAGAGAGAGTTGAAAGATGGAGGGAGTACTTCAACAAATTGCTGAATGTAAGGAATGAAGCACCAGTAAACATAGTTGGATGGGGTATGGGAGGGAGAAGAAGAGAAGTAGTGGAGGAGGAGGTGGGGATCAGGAGGTCAGATGTGTGTGAAGCCATGAAAAGAGTGAAGATGGTGAAAGCATCAGGAATAGATGGAGTGTGTGGGGAAAGGCTGAGGTATTTTGGTGAGATAGTGATCGAATGGGTATGGAAAATGTGTAAACTAGAAGGGAGAAGGGGAGTGCACCTGGTGACTGGAAGACAGGCATAATACTCCCACTATATAAGGGTAAAGGGGAAAGAGGAGTGTGTGGTAACCAGCGAAAAATATTATGTCTTCTAAGCGTAGTAGGGAAGGTGTAGTACAGTAGGGTAGTGATTGAGAGAGAGAGAGCGAGAACACCGAAATGGATAGGCGACGAGCAGGGAGGTTTTAGGAAGGGGAGAGGATGTGTAGATCATATTTTTACCCTGAATTGTGTTGAAGAAATATCTGGAGAAGCAACAAAAGCTGTATGTTGCCTTTATGGACTTGGAGAAGGCCTATGACAGAGTGGATAGAGAAGGTTTGTGGAAAGTACTTAGAATATACGGAGTAGATGGCAAGTTGCTGAAAGCAGTGAAGAGCATGTATGAGGGTGCAAAGGCGACAGTATGTGTGGAGAATGAGCAGAGCGAGTTCTTTGACCTGAGTGTTGGGTTGAAACACGGATGTGTGATGTCCCCGTGGTTGTTTACTATATACATGGATGGAGTCATGAAAGAAATACAAGGAAGAGCAGTGGATGTTGGTGTATCGCTGATAAGGGAGGGAAACGAGTGGAAGCTAGCTGTACTGCTGTTTGCTGATGATACAGTTCTGATAAGCGATAGTGAATGGGAGTTGCAAGGTCTGAACGTACAGGCTCTCAGCCTATGCCCTGGGAGTAGTTGGAATATAGAAGAAAATTTTTTTTTTTTTTGCCAAACTAATGGAGCATACATCTTAAAATCTCATACCTAATGGGGCTAAACATGAGAGAGAAGGGACTCCATAAAAAGCAACTACCTCCCCCTTAAGTATAACATAACATAATCTCTCCACATTTCTTTGACAAAATTAAGACCTTTCGTGCCATTTAGGTGTCGATCTTTTCCTGGCGAACGATAGCGCCTGTAATTCTAGGAGGAACCGCCCTTCGGCCGGGACATTTCTCTACCAAAAAATTTACACATTTATCTTGAAGGGGGGTCTTGGGGGTGTTGCTTAAGCTTGATGGAGGTCTAGCTCAGAAACTATAAATATATACCGGTACATAAAAATAGGCCAAAAAATAACCACTAACCCCTTAACCCTTTCACGCTTTTATGACGCAGAGGTTGCCAGATTAGCAAAAATAAATAGAGTTCTCTCACTCTTATAATTACCTCTCCAAAATTAGTTTTCTGCCCACAGCTAACTCAAAGACAACTGCAGAGGTTGAAGTAAGTAAACTAAAGGTTTCTAAATACCCCTGATGGTAACAAAGGCTTTAAGGTATCCCCAATAGGCTCAAAATCGCGTCATATGCGTGAAAGGGTTAAACTCAAATTAAAGATCAGGAAGATAGTGAGGTATGGATTCCTGGTTACAACCTACATAGGGCGGACAGAACGCATAGATCACATGGAGGTGTAGCCTTGTACATACATGACTCACTGATATGTACTGAATTCCTAAATAACAGTAATGAAGTGGTGGAAATACTTGGAGTTAAAATAGAATCCCTAAATTTAGCAGTTATTGTTACATACAGGCCTCCAGACTCATCCAGAGAAGAATTCAAAACCCAGCTCAACAAAATAAAATCAGAAGTGGAAACCCTGGGGAACCCAACACCAAATATTATATGGCTAGGAGACTTTAACCTACCAAACATTAAATGGAGACAACTAGAAAACCAGTTAGTGGCAAATAACACCGGAGAAGCAAATACTAATACGAGAGAGCTTTTTGAACTTTGTGATTTTTTTAGTCTTACCCAACATATTGCTGAACCCACACGGGAAAACAATATCTTAGACCTGGTCTTCACTAACAACGACTGTCTAGTACACAGCATTAACATATCGGACACAACATACTCAGATCATAAATTAATTGAGATCAAAACAACCTTAGAAAGTGTACAGACAACCTCAGAATCGAGAACAAAAACCGGCCCCTTCAGTAAATTTAACTTCAATAACAAAAACATTAGGTGGGTAGAGGTAAATCAAGAAATGGAGGAAATAGACTGGGAAGATTTAATGGATAACCTGACACCAGCAGAATGTCTAGTCTTAATAACAGAAACCATGACCCAAATCTGTAGCCACCATATACCTGCAAGACAAACAAAACGAAGAAGCAAACAAGATCGGGAAAGGAGGAGGCTGTACTGAAGAAGAAAATTACTCACACAAAGACGCACACATCAAAATCTACAGGATAGGCAAAAGGTCGAAATAGATAGAGAAATTGTGGAAATTGAACAAAGGCTAAGAATATCATATGAACTACAACATATGGAAGAGGAGAGGAAAGCTATTGCAGGTATAAAGGAAAATTCCAAATACTTCTTTTCATACGCCAAACAAAAGGCTAAAACAACATCAAACATCGGCCCACTGAGCAAAGGGGACGGCTCTTTCACAGGGGACAAAAAGGAAATGAGCGAACTCTTAAGCAGGCAGTATGAAATGGCATTCAGTGAGCCTGATGAAACAAAAGTCATCAGAGACCAAAATATATTTTTCATGGAAACCTCCCACACGGAAACCCCTCAGATGCTGGATATTGATTTCGGTCCAAAAGACATAGAAGAGGCCATTTCCAACATGCCATCCCACTCGGCACCAGGCCCGGACTCATGGAATTCGATCCTAATGAAAAAATGTAAGGAAAACCTCTCAAAACCCCTGGCTATAATGTGGAGAAGGAGTCTAGACACTGGTGACATACCAGATAGCTTGAAAAACGCAATAATTGCCCCACTGCATAAAGGAGGGAGTAAAGCACAACCAAAAAACTACCGCCCGGTAGCTCTAACCTCTCACATCATTAAAGTTTTCGAGCGAGTCCTGCGAAGCAAAATTTCAACATTCATGGAGACAAAATTATGAACTACACAACACCGGTCAACATGGGTTCAGAGCGGGAAGATCATGTCTCTCACAACTTTTGGAACACTATGACAAAATTCTTAAAGCGCTAGAAGAAAAGAAAAACGTGGATGTCATTTACACCGATTTTGCTAAGGCATTTGATAAATGTGACCATGGTATAATAGCCCACAAACTGAAAGCAAAAGGTATAACTGGGAAAATCGGACGGTGGATATACAATTTCCTCGTAAACCGAAAACAATCGGTAGCAGTAAACCAAGTCACTTCTGAGCCTTCGGATGTCAAAAGCTCAGTGCCCCAAGGAACAGTGCTAGCGCCCCTTCTGTTCCTCATACTAATTTGCGACATAGATACCAACACCAGACACAGTACGGTGTCGTCTTTTGCTGATGACACAAAATTAAGCAAGATAGTAAACACACAAGAGGACACGGGCCGACTGCAGGAAGACATGAATGTAGTGTTCCAGTGGACCAGGGAAAACAACATGCAATTCAATGAGGAAAAATTCCAATTAATACGGTACGGAGATAATAATGGTGTTAAAGAAATTACAAATTACTTAACAGAATCTAACCACATAATAGAACGGAAAGACAGTGTGAAAGACCTTGGGGTATTAATGTCTGAAAATATGGGTTTCAAAGTACATAACCAGGTCAAAGTGGCGGCTGCGAAACGTCTAACGGGTTGGATTCTGCGTACTTTTAAAACACGCGGTGAATTGCCTATGATAACGCTCTTCAAATCTTTAGTGCTACCGCGGCTTGAATACTGTAGCGTATTAACATCCCCATACAAAGCAGGTGAAATAAATGACGTAGAGAGTGTACAAAGAAATTTCACTTCGCATATAAGTTCGATAAAACATCTACACTATTGGGAGCGTTTAAGAGCACTGAATCTGTACTCACTGGAACGTAGAAGAGAACGTTACCTAATAATATACACGTGGAAAATCGCAGAGGGTTTAGTACCAAACCTACATACTCCGATAGTCATGAAATTCAGTGATAGGAGAGGCTGGGAATGCGAAATCCCCCGGATGAATAACAGGGGTGCTATGGGCTCTCTGCGAGAGGGCTGGTTATCACACAGAGGCCCACGTCTCTTCAACAAACTCCCACGGCGAGTAAGAGACATGAGGGACATCTCGTTAGACAACTTCAAGAGAGCCCTAGATGTCGAACTGCAAAAAGTGCCAGACGAGCCCATCCTCGCAAGGGAGCGAGCTGTCACTTCAAACAGTCTACTGCACCAAATCACCACCCATAACGAGGGGCGTCGCGCTCCTTGGTGTCGCTAGAAGAGCGGCGAACACATCCAAAGGTATCCAAAGGTAAGTGAGATAGTTCAAAGGTAATCTATTGCTGGAGGTCTTTTTGAGACTGAATAAAATTGTCTAGAAGTAGCCAGAATAATGTTAAAAAGGACGTCGCCGGTACAGAAGGGGTAAAGGGGACAGTGGCTATTTTGGGGGGACTATTTATTTATATATTCATATATCTTTTTAGTTTCCTCCCTGGACCTCCATCATACTTGAAAAAAACATCCATTAGATCCCCCTTCGAGATTAATTTGAAAACAAAAATTGGTAGAAAAATATCACGGCCGAAGCCAGGTTACTCTTCAATTACAGGCTCGCTATCGCTCGCCAGGAAAAAGATTGTCTCCTAAAGGGCACGTAAGGTCTTAAAATTGACAAAGAAATGGTGTGAAAGGTCTTAAAATCGACAAACGAATGGGGAAAACGTCTTTAAATCTCAAAACTAATGGGGATAAGCACGAGGAAGAAAGGGGACCAGAAAAACAGCCCATCTCCCCTTAAAATCCCGAGTGATGGTGTTTGATGATGTAACTCTTGTTGTTGTGTTTGATGATGTAACTCTTGTTGTTGTGTTTGATGATGTAACTCTTGTTGTTGTGTTTGATGATGTAACTCTTGTTGTTGTGTTTGATGATGTAACTCTTGTTGTTGTGTTTTTTTAACTGAATAATTGAAGGATTTGGCCTTGTATTTCATGTTGGAGTGAGTTTGTGTTTTCTTTGTAAAGCTTGTAAACATAGGTAGCTGGGTAGGTTGGTAGGTAGGTGGGTGGGTAGGTTAGTAGGTAAAGAAATAGATAGAGAGATAGATAGGTTGGTTGGTAGGTAGGTTGGTGGGTAGGTTGGTAGGTAGGTGGGTGGGTAGGTTAGTAGGTAAAGAAATAGATAGAGAGATAGATAGGTTGGTTGGTAGGTAGGTTGGTAGGTAGGTTGGTGGGTAGGTTAGTAGGTAAAGAAATATATAGAGAGATAGATAGGTTGGTTGGTAGGTAGGTTGGTGGGTAGGTTGGTAGGTAGGTGGGTGGGTAGGTTAGTAGGTAAAGAAATAGATAGAGAGATAGATAGGTTGGTTGGTAGGTAGGTTGGTGGGTAGGTGGGTGGGTAGGTTAGTAGGTAAAGAAATATATAGAGAGATAGATAGGTTGGTTGGTAGGTAGGTTGGTGGGTAGGTTGGTAGGTAGGTGGGTGGGTAGGTTAGTAGGTAAAGAAATAGATAGAGAGATAGATAGGTTGGTTGGTAGGTAGGTGGGTTGGTAGGTTAGTAGGTAAAGAAATATATAGAGAGATAGATAGGTTGGTTGGTAGGTAGGTTGGTGGGTAGGTTGGTAGGTAGGTGGGTGGGTAGGTTAGTAGGTAAAGAAATAGATAGAGAGATAGATAGGTTGGTTGGTAGGTAGGTGGGTGGGTAGGTTAGTAGGTAAAGAAATATATAGAGAGATAGATAGGTTGGTTGGTAGGTAGGTTGGTTGGTAGGTGGGTAGGTTGGTAGGTAGGGGGGTGGGTAGGTTAGTAGGTAAAGAAATATATAGAGAGATAGATAGGTTGGTTGGTAGGTAGGTTGGTAGGTAGGTGGGTGGGTAGGTTAGTAGGTAAAGAAATATATAGAGAGATAGATAGGTTGGTTGGTAGATAGGTTGGTAGGTAGGTGGGGGGGTAGGTTAGTAGGTAAAGAAATATATAGAGAGATAGATAGGTTGGTTGGTAGGTAGGTTGGTAGGTAGGTAGGTGGGTGGGTAGGTTAGTAGGTAAAGAAATAGATAGAGAGATAGATAGGTTGGTTGGTAGGTAGGTAGGTTCGTAGGTAGATAAATAGATATATAGGTAGCTAGATAGGTAGGTAGGTAGGTAGGTGTGTCGGTAGGTAGGTAAGTAGGTAGATAGATAGTCTCTCATATATATACATGTATATATATACATATATATAGAGAGAGAGAGAGAGAGAGAGAACGATAGATAGAGAGAGCTTGATGGAAACCCAATAAAATATAGAAATATTCGGCAATCGATACACATTCAGCCAACCTAGTGACCCGTGCTCTGAGTTGTATATATAACATGTCTAAATTCAAACGTACGAATAATATATGTATACGAGTGTGGATAAATTACGTATATATGTTTATTGACCTATCTACCGTATAATTTTCTATCTATCTATCTATCTATCTATCTATATTTATATGTATATCTATATTTACTGTATATATGTGTCTGTATACTTATAAATCTGTCTCTATCTGCCTATATATGTTTTTTTTCCTATGTGTATGAAGGAGACAAAAGGCAGGTTGCCTGTAACGAGTGTCTCCATCAAAGCAAAAAGAGTGACAAGAGCAAAATTCAAGGGACGTTGGGGTCAAAATACCTGGGCACATAAAGTATAAAGCAGTTTAAGTCATAGGATGAAGGAAAGATGGAGTGAGGGAGAGAGTTCCAGAGTTCACTTGTCGAGTAGAAGAAAGACCGAGATATTTTTTTTAGATTCTTGATTTGGAGAGCTAGACAGAATAGGAGTGGGATTGTGTTGAAAAACGGGTCCCTCCCACTAGGCATAAGGGAGAGCTCTGAATAAAATTAATTCCGAACATATGTATATACTTGTAATTATATGCGTGTTCTGTAGTGCACGTCGGAATACAGGAATACAGTTGGTGTGTTATTGTTCTGAGAATAATAAGACAAATACAAAAAATAATACAAATATACCAACAATAATAATACACATTAAATAATAATATATATATATATATATATATATATATATATTATATATATATAATTATATACTGTATATACAGTATATATAATATTTATTATTTTATTTTTTATTTTAGTTTTTATTTATTTTACTTGTGTTTATGATCTCCCCCAAAAGAGCACCCATAGAGCAGGCCCGAACGATTAGATAAACAGAAGAAAATAAGCGATAATTATATCAAACATATAAGAGGAACCCGTAAAATACGGCAGAGGCAACACAATTAGCTAGATAAACGGTAAAATACGGCAGAGGCAACACAATTAGCTAGATAAACGGTAAAATACGGCAGAGGCAACACAATTAGATAGATAAACGGTAAAATACGGCAGAGGCAACACAATTAGCTAGATAAACGGTAAAATACGGCAGAGGCAACACAATTAGATAGATAAACGGTAAAATACGGCAGAGGCAACACAATTAGACAGATAAACGGTAAAATACGGCAGAGGCAACACAATTAGATAGATAAACGGTAAAATACGGCAGAGGCAACACAATTAGATAGATAAACGGTAAAATACGGCAGATGCAACACAATTAGCATGATAAACGGTAAAATACGGCAGAGGCAACACAATTAGATAGATAAAAGGTAAAATACGGCAGAGGCAACACAATTAGATAGATAAACGGTAAAATATGGCAGACGCAACACAATTAGCTTGATAAACGGTAAAATACGGCAGAGGCAACACAATTAGATAGATAAACGGTAAAATACGGCAGAGGCAACACAATTAGATAGATAAACGGTAAAATACAGCAGATGCAACACTATTAGCTAGATAAACGGTCAAATACGGCAGAGGCAACACAATTAGATAGATAAACGGTAAAATACGGCAGAGGCAACACAATTAGATAGATAAACGGTAAAATACGGCAGAGGCAACACAATTAGCTAGAGAAACGGTAAAATACGGCAGAGGCAACACAATTAGATAGATAAATGGTAAAATACGGCAGAGGCAACACAATTAAATAGATAAACGGTAAAATACGGCAGAGGCAACACAATTAGATAGATAAACGGTAAAATACGGCAGAGGCAACACAATTAGATAGATAAACGGTAAAATACGGCAGAGGCAACACAATTAGATAGATAAACAGTAAAATACAGCAGAGGCAACACAATTAGATAGATAAACGGTAAAATACGGCAGAGGCAACACAATTAGATAGATAAACAGTAAAATACGGCAGAGGCAACACAATTAGCTAGATAAACAGTAAAATACGGCAGAGGCAACACAATTAGATAGATAAACGGTAAAATACGGCAGAGGCAACACAATTAGCTAGATAAACGGTAAAATACGGCAGAGGCAACACAATTAGCTAGATAAATGGTATATACGGCAGAGGCAACACAATTAGCTAGATAAACGGTAAAATACGGCAGAGGCAACACAATTAGATAGATAAACGGTAAAATACGGCAGAGGCAACACAATTAGATAGATAAACGGTAAAATACGGCAGAGGCAACACAATTAGATAGATAAACGGTAAAATACGGCAGAGGCAACACAATTAGATAGATAAACGGTAAAATACGGCAGAGGCAACAGAATTAGATAGATAAACGGTAAAATACGGCAGAGGCAACACAATTAGATAGATAAACAGTAAAATACGGCAGAGGCAACACAATTAGATAGATAAACGGTAAAATACGGCAGAGGCAACACAATTAGATAGATAAACGGTAAAATACGGCAGAGGCAACACAATTAGATAGATAAACGGTAAAATACGGCAGAGGCAACACAATTAGCTAGATAAACAGTAAAATACGGCAGAGGCAACACAATTAGATAGATAAACGGTAAAATACGGCAGAGGCAACACAATTAGCTAGATAAACGGTAAAATACGGCAGAGGCAACACAATTAGCTAGATAAACGGTATATACGGCAGAGGCAACACAATTAGCTAGATAAACGGTAAAATACGGCAGAGGCAACACAATTAGATAGATAAACGGTAAAATACGGCAGAGGCAACACAATTAGATAGATAAACGGTAAAATACGGCAGAGGCAACACAATTAGATAGAAAAACGGTAAAATACGGCAGAGGCAACACAATTAGATAGATAAACGGTAAAATACGGCAGAGGCAACACAATTAGCTAGATAAACGGTATATACGGCAGAGGCAACACAATTAGCTAGATAAACGGTAAAATACGGCAGAGGCAACACAATTAGATAGATAAACGGTAAAATACGGCAGGGGCAACACAATTAGATAGATAAACGGTAAAATACGGCAGAGGCAACACAATTAGATAGATAAACGGTAAAATACGGCAGAGGCAACACAATTAGATAGATAAACGGTAAAATACGGCAGAGGCAACACAATTAGATAGATAAACGGTAAAATACGGCAGAGGCAACACAATTAGATAGATAAACGGTAAAATACGGCAGAGGCAACACAATTAGATAGATAAACGGTAAAATACGGCAGAGGCAACACAATTAGATAGATAAAGATAGATAGACAGCTAGGCAACACAATGAGGTGGAGAATAGATAGCAAAACAGAAATTCAGACCTAAACATAATATATAACAATAATATAAATACACAATTAATACAATAACAATTAATAATAATAAAGTAATAGGGTTGTATTATTTACCTGGCGTGGTTCATCATGGTGTATTGCTTCCTCTATAGCCACCTGCAAGATAACAAATAAGAAAGGTTAATTATCAGGTAGTGATCAGGGTAATTTGGTTAATAATTAGAGTTAAGTCAATATTTATTTATCTATAATTACAGTTAAGTAAATATCTATCTATCTATCTATCTTTGCTTCCTCTATAGCCACCTGCAAGATAACAAATTAGAAAGGTTAATCATCAGGTAGTAATCAGGGTAATTTGATTAATAATTAGAGTTAAGTCAATATTTATCTATCTATAATTACAGTTAAGTAAATATCTATCTATCGCTCTATCTATCTATCTATGCTTCCTCTATAGCCACCTGGAAGATAAACATAATCAAGGTTAATCATCAGGTAGTGATCAGAGTAATTTGATTAATAATTAGAGTTAAGTCAATATCTATCTATCTATCTTTGCTTCCTCCATAGCCACTACAAGATAAACATAATCAAGGTTAATCATCAGGTAGTGATCAGAGTAATTTGATTAATAATTAGAGTTAAGTCAATATCTATCTATCTATCTTTGCTTCCTCCATAGCCACTACAAGATAAACATAATCAAGGTTAATCATCAGGTAGTGATCAGAGTAATTTGATTAATAATTAGAGTTAAGTCAATATCTATCTATCTATCTTTGCTTCCTCCATAGCCACTACAAGATAAACATAATCAAGGTTAATCATCAGGTAGTGATCAGAGTAATTTGATTAATAATTAGAGTTAAGTCAATATCTATCTATCTATCTTTGCTTCCTCCATAGCCACTACAAGATAAACATAATCAAGGTTAATCATCAGGTAGTGATCAGAGTAATTTGATTAATAATTAGAGTTAAGTCAATATCTATCTATCTATCTTTGCTTCCTCCATAGCCACTACAAGATAAACATAATCAAGGTTAATCATCAGGTAGTGATCAGAGTAATTTGATTAATAATTAGAGTTAAGTCAATATCTATCTATCTATCTTTGCTTCCTCCATAGCCACTACAAGATAAACATAATCAAGGTTAATCATCAGGTAGTGATCAGAGTAATTTGATTAATAATTAGAGTTAAGTCAATATCTATCTATCTATCTTTGCTTCCTCCATAGCCACTACAAGATAAACATAATCAAGGTTAATCATCAGGTAGTGATCAGAGTAATTTGATTAATAATTAGAGTTAAGTCAATATCTATCTATCTATCTTTGCTTCCTCCATAGCCACTACAAGATAAACATAATCAAGGTTAATCATCAGGTAGTGATCAGAGTAATTTGATTAATAATTAGAGTTAAGTCAATATCTATCTATCTATCTTTGCTTCCTCCATAGCCACTACAAGATAAACATAATCAAGGTTAATCATCAGGAAGTAATCAGTGTTAGTAATCATATTTAGTTAAGGGGGGTCACATGCTTTTTTATTTCTCTGTCTTCTATCCATATGGCCCCATTCAGCCTACTGTTTTAAGACGTTTATCCCCATCCAGGTGTCGATTTATACCTGGCGAGCGATAGCGAGTCACCATATTTTCGATAATGAGTTAGACAGTTGGCTACATTTTTCGATAGAAAAATGTCTCCGGCAAAGCCGGATTTCTCCATAAAAAGCTAGCTCGCTATCGCTCGCCAGGAGGAAATCGACACCTGAATGGGGATAAACGTCTTAAAACATTAGGCTGAATGGGGCCGAATGGACACAACCAAGATAAAAAAAAAAAACAGGTGACCCCCTTTAATCAGATAGTAATTCAGGTAATTGGTTAATATTCAGAGTTAATAAAATGTAATTGTCTTAAGGGGAGGTATACATCGCTTCTCAGGTGTCTATATAATAAAGCAAGGTTAGTCAGCAGGTAATAATCATGGTACTGGTAATTGGTTAAGGGGGGTCACCTGTTGTTTTTCGCTTTCCCTGCTTTTCTCTCTTTCTCTGGCTTATATCCATTCAGCCAACTGTTTTAAGAAGTTTATCCCCATCCAGGGGTCAATTTCTTCCTGGCGAGCGATAGCGAGCCAGCATTATATGGAGAAATCCGGCTTCGCCGGAGATTTTTCTATAAAAAATGTACAAATTTAGTTTGCTGTCAAAACAAAAAATATACCGGTATAAGGCCGTGGTGGTCAAGTGGTGAGCACGCTCGCGTGTGAATCTGAAAGACCCGGGATCGAATCCCTGCCACGGCGGACATTTAGTGGGTGCGGTAGTACGTCCTAGCATGTTTCACATGCTTGCACCCAGTCAGGGGACATCCTGACAACGTATACAGACAAAACACACATAACAAAGCCACTCCAACACCTTCCTCTCTCTCCAACACCCCTTCTCCCCTCTCAACACTCTTCTCTGAGCTATTGCCGATAAAAATGGCATGTTCAGTCCTGTACAGAATCGTAAGATTCAGAGTCGTAAAGATTCCAGGACGAGCTCATCAGCGGCGGATCCCCAGATCGACCGTGGTGATTGTCACCTAAACATAAAAAAAAAAAAAAAAAAAAAAATGCTGGCTCGCTACCGCTCGCCGTGAAAATATTGACACCTGGATGGGAGTAAACGTCTTAAAACAGTAGGCTTATGGGGCCGAATGGATACAAGCCAAAGAGAGAGGGAGAGAAAGATAAAAAAGCGAGGTGGGCTCCCTTAATAATCAGGGGTCATTCCTATTCATTCACCAACCCACCTATTGGCCACTGGCGAGTTTCAGGCTATAAGGAAGTTGGAGCCGTGAACATCGATATTAAACAGAAATGCAATAATAATGTACGTTTCTGATGGATTAAGGGGAGATCTCCACCTCAGGGATTTTTTTCTTGACTCCTTTCTCCCTCATGTTTAGCCCCATTGCTTTTGATATTATAAAACGTTTGCCCCATTAGTTTAGCGATTTTAAGAACTTTCACCCCATATTAAGACCTTTCGTGCCGTTCAGGTGTCAATTTTATCCTGGCGAGCGATAGCGAGCCTGTAATTTAAGAGGAACCGGCCTTCGGCCGGGACATTTTTCTACCGAAAAATGTACAAATTTATCTTGAAAGGGACTCAAGAGGGTGTAATTTTAAGCTTGATGGAGGTCTAGGGAACAAACTAAATACCTCCCCTTAATGGTATGTTGAATTGGGTTTTATGTATTTATAAATGTACTACGACCGTATTTTAGCTGTACAGTATGTTAAATATCGTTGTCTACAGCTCCAACTTCCTCATAGAACGAAACCCGCAAGTCACCAATTGACCACTTGCGAGTTTCGTTCTACAAGGTGTGACGCATGCCGAGTATGAGCATGCTGTACAGAACGCTCAGTCAGACCCCACTCTCGCTAGGATCGTCAGGGCAGGAACTTTGGCTGTAGTCCGTGTAGAGTTTCCTAACTCAGTTTATGTGAGCCGTTGTACTATAAGTATTATAATTATGTATTTTGTTTTCTTCTAAGTCAACGAGTTCTATTTTATATCATTAGATATAAGTATTGTGTGTGGGACTTATATGTAATGATGAGAGGAGAAGAGAGAGAGTTATGTAACGACGGCCCGGGAGCGCGCCACGAGGTAGGTAGGCCTCCCTCCCTCCTCCCTCCTCCCTCCTCCCTCCTCAAGCGCGTGGGAAATCCTTTGTCGATCCCAGATTGAGAGAGAATATTACGTAATGATTGTCAGTGGGCGGTCCTTAGTAGTTTGCGATATGCCGCTAGAGGGCCGAGTATAAAAAGGAAAGGTCCTCGCCACAATTCTTTAGAACTCATCAGGCAGAGCGACTTCTCATATCCCTTGCAACTATCCATATTCTTCCGACTGATGTGAACTTTCTCTACTCTCTGAACAGCCTATCTTCTTCCCTTCTCGACCCTTTATAACCTCAATGACCCCTTTGGTGCAGATTTAGTCAGCCAAAGTATTATCGCTTGAGTTCTCACGAGATAAGTGCCTGTTAGATAGCCTATTTTTGGAAGGGTTAACTAGAATAGGATTGATTGATGTTTGTTGCACTCGTATATGCATTTCCCTGTGTGCGATTATTATGTTCCTGTTTTCTGCTGGCTTAGGCAATGCTAGACTGGGATAGGGTTTCTGAGTTGTGATTTCCTATGAGTACTAGGTTGCGGTTGAACCAGTACAATTGCAACGGAGACGTGGAACGCCTAGGTGGTCTTTCTGACTGTGTACCGTGGGAGTTTAGCACTGTGTTGCGAGTGAGGGCTTTTGCCTCTGCCACCCAACACTGTGCTATCTCATTTGCTTGACTTTGAGAGGATCGCCAGGAGAGAACCAGATACTAGTGATCTAGATCTCTCAAGAGAGCATCCCGTCAATTAACGTAATTTGGCCGCACAGTCTTAAGGACCTCGCTAGGCTACGAGCCGCTTGCTCAGCCATTGTTTCCTAGCCTACTACATCCCAGCTAGACTTTGCTCGGTCAGCAGATACAGCATAGTATTGAAGCTTTCCTTATGTATGTTATTGTTTATGCACTATTGATTTCATGTGTGGCACGCTTAGCTACTTTAGAGATTAGTGGCCCACGAGCACAATCCTAGTAGGCTATTGTCAGTGCATTGTCGGAGTACTTCTTTTTAATGTTTGCCATGTACTATTGTCTATTATTATAATTCTTCTTATGTCAATTTAAAGCCTTTAATATTAGTTAATTGCCAGTGTGTTGCTTATTGAATTGCTGTTCAAAATCCGATACTTACTTCTTACGAGTATTCGAGAAGCATCTAACTTTAACAGAAGATTCCTTGCTTGATGCTCGAGGACTATTGTTTAACGTAACGTAATAGTGCCGATCCGAAGTAGAGGGTGGAGGACTTCTTAAGTTCTTAGTCAAGGGTGGATTACTTCGGCTTCGGCCAACACTATTCTTTAGTGTTGTAGTACTTTCTTCTTTGTTTGATTGTTGACCAGACTAGATAACTCCAGTCTTGTTTTTAGTCTGTTGTGTGAAACGCTAGTACCGAGTTCTTGTATACCCCGTTATAGCAGATAGAACTCTGGAGGGTAGTGGCGTTTTTTTGTTCGGCTGGCAGTACTCTGGGGTTGGGATCGTGTGTTTCCGTTGTGGCAGCGAGCCATACTCGAGTCCTGTGTAAGAGCCCTAGTGTACCCGAGTGCCCGGTCGTAACAAATGGCGACCTTGCTTAGGATTTTGTGAACAGTATAATTTTTTGCAGAATTGTACAACATTTGTTTGTTCGTACTTTAGCGTACATATTGAAGAATATTTTTTTTTGTAAGGCAATTAGGAGAGCATTTAAGAGACTCCAGTTAATTTAGTAATTAGTGCTTACATAAGGGAGTTTAACACTTTTGTCTCGAGAATTTTTTGTGAACTTCAGTATGTCGTGCCCTAGTATTGACGAGGAGCGAGAGATGCCATTTGAGGAGGTGCCGTTAGTAACTAGTGAGGAGGATGCTAGACTTTTTGTGAGTAAGCAGTACCATGTGACGGAGGAGAGGCTGACTGGGGTAAATGTTTATGGCTTGCACCTGATAGCCAAGGTTTTGGGTCTATCCAATGTAGGAGGGATGTCCAAGGGGGAGCTGATTTCCTGGGTGTTGCGTGGGCGACATGGGGTTTCGGAGGAGAGGGCGTTTGGGGGGGTTCCTCCCCAGATCCCCTCTCACTCGACTCCCACAGTGCCGTCCACTCAAGTACCGGAGGTTAGCACCCTCCCACAGAGGGATGAGAATTGGAAGATTGGAGTGCCCTCGGGCGGTGCGTATGGTGGTTCCCCAGTTCTTGCCCCCCCTCCTTCAGTAGTGGCAGCTCCCTCTTCCTGCCTGTCTCCAGATATGATATTTAGACTTGAGCTTGCTAAAATTGAGAATGAGGCGAGGAAGCAGGAGATTGAGGCTGAGTCTAGGAAGCATGAGATTGAGTCTAGGAAGCAGGAGAAGGAGATTGAGGCTGAGATTAGGAGGCACGAGGCTGAGCTTAGGTACGACTCAAAGAAATATTGTGCTCAAATAGATTTAGATAAGACTCGTGTCACGGCCCAAGTAAGAGAGCAGTCCTTGGCCCAATTAATCAAATTGGTGCCGGCATTTAGTGAAACTGAAGTCACAGAATTTTTTAATCGTTTTGAGAAGAAGTGTAGGGAGCATAATTGGCCTGAAGAGAAGTGGGCAGCTCTGGTCTCCTCAAGACTTACGGGTAAGGGTCTGAAGGCTTATGATGCACTGCCTTTAGAGTCTTGCATTGACTACCCAGAATTGAAGAGAGCTGTCCTACGGGCATACGAGTTGCAACCAGAAACATATCGATTGAAGTTTCGGGGTGTTACAAAGACTAGGGAGGCGACCTTTCTTGAACATGCCCGGGACTTAAAAGATGCACTTACAAACTGGACACGTTCTGAGAAAGCTGAGACGGCCGAACAGTTGACTGAGCTGTTTCTGCTCGAGCAGTTTTATAAGTGTACAGGTGCAGAAATGACTTTAAATATTAAAGAAAAGAATCCAAAAACTCTACAGGAGGCAGCTGAGATGGCTGACCTCCGGCTATCATTAATTCGTGGGTGCGGGTCTGCCCAGCGTAGTGAGGCAGGTAACAAGGGGCGTGACGCCCCACCCCCCCGAGTTAGTAATATATCTTATGCAAACAAGTAAAAGAGTTACGATACCAAGACTGACCACAAGACTAGCACCGTCCCATTTAAGAAGGGGCCGGGCCCTTCCCAGTACCAAGGGAAGCCCAAAGGGGAGTTAGAGTGTTATCAATGTCATAAAAAGGGGCACTTTGCAAGAGTCTGTCCTAGCAAACCACCTACAGCAGCTGTGTCTTTGGCCTGCAACATTGGTGTGTCTCTGAAGCCTTCTGAGTTTGCCCGGGGCAGTTCGTCAGAGGCTGAGGCACAGCCAGTGCAGAAGCACCTGGGAGGCTCGAACCCTGCTCAGGATGTTTTTTGCGACCATAGAGGACGGGGTTGCGTGATGTGGGCGGGGCGCAAGCATGGAGTAGAGGTCTTGCGTGATACAGGTGCTTCCCAGACTTTGATGAAAAACTTGACTGGCTACCCTATAAATGCGGCTCGGGTGGTAGTGGTGCAGGGTATTAATGCAACTCGGTCATACCCGCTGGTGCGGTTGGAGTTGGAGGTGGATGGTGTGGCACGTGAATTGGATGTTGGGATTGTGGAGAAACTGCCAGTGGAGGGCGTCGACCTTCTTCTCGGCAACGACTTTGCAATGCCCGCTTCTGAGGTTCTACCCTTAGTCGTTGCCGAGAGGCCGGCCGACGTGAGTAGGGAAGAGCGAGAGTGGGTCGAGCGGTGCCAGGCACAACCCATGGCGTGTGCTGTCACCCGAGCTCGGGCAGCTAAAGTGTCACAGCCTAGTCCTCCGTCTTCAGACCAGCAGAGGAACGATCAACAGGAGGAGGCTAAAGCTGGAGTTGGTTTTAAGAGTTTTGACTCGGCGGCTCTCCTGGGTGATTCAGTATTAGCACCATTACTTAGTTCTGGAGTAGCCCCTGGGCCTGTCATCGAGAGTGACGAGGCTGGGCAGGACGAGTCTCCACGACAGCAACGTTATGAACATCGAGAGAGACAGAGGGAGCAGCCCAGTATCGGGGAGGGTCATGCATTGCTCCGGGAGCAGTTAGATCGCTTGGCACCCTCAGATATACGTCGGTTGCAGCTGGAGGACCCTGAGCTCCAAACGTGTGCTAATGGAGCTGTGGAGCTCGACGAGGACGGTGATGCACAGCCGGGAGATTTTTTTTATTTAGATGGCATCCTCTATCGGCGTTTTCAAGACCCTAACCGTAGCTGGAAAAAGGGGTCCGGAGTAGTGGACCAGTTGGTGGTGCCGCGGGAGTGCAGGGATAGCCTACTGAGTTTGGCGCATGACACACCGCTGGCAGGACATTTGGGGGTAAGAAAAACGGTGGCGGCTTTGGGGAAGTTGTTTTGGTGGCCGGGGATGAAGTCTCATGTGCAGTCATGGATAAACTCATGTGATATTTGTCAACGGGTCGGGAAACCAAACCAAGTTATTCCTAAAGCTCCGTTGCACCCTATTCCTGTAATTGGGCCACCTTTTAGTAAGATTGTGGTTGACATGGTTGGTCCACTCCCTCCCACAAAGGCTGGTAATAAATTTTTGTTAACCATCATGGATGTTGCCACTAGATACCCCGATGCATACCCCATGAAAAACGGCATGGCTAAGACGGTAGTCAGTAACTTGTTGTGGTACTTTTCAAGGTACGGGTACCCGGAGGAGATTCAGTCTGACCAGGGGTCCAATAATTTCACCTCCAATCTCTTTAAGCAAACAATGCAACAGCATGGGATACGGGCGGTGGTATCGTCAGCGTATCACCCTGAGAGCCAAGGGGTGCTTGAGCGGTGGCATGCCACCCTTAAAAGCATGCTCAGGTGTTATTGTGCTGACAACGGAAGAGATTGGGATCTTGGATTGCCGTATGTACTGTTTGCTGCTCGGGAAGTGCCTGGTGAGAGCCTGGGATTTAGTCCAAACGAGCTGATTTTTGGACACCGCGTCAGGGGCCCCCTTAATATGCTGCGGGAAATTTGGGAAGGAACTGTGCAGCCTTGTTCCTTGTTAAAGTATGTGTTTGAAAGCCGTGAGCGCATGCTTAAGAGTCTGGAGATGGCAGGTCGGAATTTAACAGGATCACAAGCTTTAATGAAGGACAGGTATGATCGCAAAGTGAAGCTCCGGAAGTTCATTGTAGGACAAGAGGTATTAATTTTGTTGCCTTTGGTTGGTAACCCCTTGTCTGCGAAGTATACTGGACCCTATAAAATTGTGGAGAAAATTTCGGACCTAGATTACCTTGTTGCCACTCCAGACCGGAGGAAAAAGAACCAGTTATGTCACGTGAACCTGATAAAAGAGTATGTGAGGCGCCCCTCTGAGCCTCTCACTGTCCCTGTGTTGGCTTGTTGCGGCCGTGGTGGAGAAGGAGAGGGGGACAGTCA
This sequence comes from Lithodes maja, assembly GCA_037953745.1. Classification (NCBI taxonomy): domain Eukaryota; kingdom Metazoa; phylum Arthropoda; class Malacostraca; order Decapoda; family Lithodidae; genus Lithodes; species Lithodes maja. The sequence continues at coordinate 56,551 of JBAKBP010000469.1, forward strand.
AGCTTCAGAGGAGGATAGCTGGGATCACCATGTTTCAGCGGATCAGTGGGCGGGGAACTCGAGCCTAAGGGCTGACGAGGCTATAGCTCATTTGCCTGAGCCGCAGTTTGAAGCTATCCGTCAGTTGCTCGGTTCATACCCCACTGTATTTGCTGAACACCCAGGCCTCACTACTCAGGCTATGCATGATGTTGACGTGGGGGACCATCTACCCTTTAAGTCAATCCCGTACCGTGTGCCCCCCATAAAACTACCCGCTCTGAGGGATGAGTTGGAGTATATGCTCGGTAGAGGGTTGATAGAGAAAGGCACCGTTAAATGGACTTCCCCCGTAACACTGCAGCCTAAGCCAGATGGCAAGGTACGCTTCTGTATTGATTTCCGTAGGCTAAACGGTTTGACTCCAACTAACCCATATCCTCTTCCTCGGGTTGATGATAGTGTTGATAAAATTGGTAATGCTCGGTTTTTGTCTAAAGTAGATTTAGTAAAAGGTTACTGGCAAGTACCTTTGTCCGAGCGTGCTAAAGAGGTATGTGGTTTTGTGGTGGACGGGAGTACTTACCGGTGTAATGTTATGCCCTACGGACTTAAGAATGCACCAGCAACGTTTCAGAACCTGATGAATGAAATTGTCAAGGACATTCCAAATTGCACCGTATACTTGGACGATGTAATTATTTATGATGACGACTTTGAGAGCCATTGTGAGCACCTGGAGACCTTGTTCCGGAAACTTAGTGAAGCAGGTCTGGTAGTAAATTTGGCAAAGTGTGACTTCGTAAAAGCCACTGTGCAGTACCTTGGGTTTGTAGTGGGAAGGGGACAGGTGTGCCCTCCTCAGAACAAGGTACAGGCTATCAATAAATTTCCGCACCCAACCACCAAGAAGCAGATTATGAGATTCTTGGGTATGATAGGCTACTACAGACGCTTTATAAAAGGTTACTCCACGGTGTTGGCACCTCTCACAGATTTGTTATCTAAAGACAAAAAGTTTTTGTGGGCGCCTGAGTGTGAAAAGGCTTTTACTTTGGTGAAGCATTTGCTGTGTACTCACCCGATACTCAGGGCCCCAGACTTTAACAGGCCTTTTCAGCTGGCAACAGATGCTAGTGGTGTAGGGGCTGGTGCCGTCTTGCTACAGACAGACAATGAAGGTGTGGAACACCCAGTAAGTTTCTTTTCTAAGAAGTTCAATGCTGCACAAAAGAACTATTCTACAATAGAAAAGGAATTACTGGCGATTGTGCTGTCGCTCAGGCACTTCGAGGTGTATGTTCCAGCCTATGGCCCAGTCGTGGTTATCTACACTGATCATCACCCTTTGAGATTCCTAAATCAATTTCACAATATGAGACTGACCAGGTGGTCTTTGATGTTGCAGGAGTATAACTTGGACATCCGTCATATTGCGGGATGTGACAATGTGATCGCGGATTGTTTATCGAGGGTAGATGATCAGTCGTAGGCTATCACAGGTGTATGATCCCGGAGAGATTGACACACGGGTAGCCTCCTGCTTTAGTTTGAGTAGTATTTTGCGCTTGGTGCTTGTTGGCTCGCGGTTGTAGCCCAGCGTATTGGGTCGTAAAGCAGGAGTTGAGCGTTTGGTATAGAAGAAAAAATAGGCTGCCCTTATAGTGCAGCCGGAAAAAAACATATTAAAATATAAAAATCATAAAAAAACTCTTTCTTTTGTTATAGATAATTGTATAAGTTTGTCATAGCCTATAGAGTTTGAGTAGTCCACGAACTATCAAACGGCTGAGCTGCTGTAAGCTCGCTCTGGGAGCATGATATTATGTCTTTTGCTATTGTTAGGGAGGAGTTATGAAATGTGATTTTTTTTTTTATAAGATGTGTTTTAGTGATAAACTCAGCGTTGTTTTAGTGCCATGCGGTCGCTGGGTGTGAGGGGTTTGATGAGGTTCTGCGTGTCAGATTTTAGCTCAGGGTTGAGCAAGTAAAATCTTGGGGGAGGTGTGACGCATGCCGAGTATGAGCATGCTGTACAGAACGCTCAGTCAGACCCCACTCTCGCTAGGATCGTCAGGGCAGGAACTTTGGCTGTAGTCCGTGTAGAGTTTTCTAACTCAGTTTATGTGAGCCGTTGTACTATAAGTATTATAATTATGTATTTTGTTTTCTTCTAAGTCAACGAGTTCTATTTTATATCATTAGATATAAGTATTGTGTGTGGGACTTATATGTAATGATGAGAGGAGAAGAGAGAGAGTTATGTAACGACGGCCCGGGAGCGCGCCACGAGGTAGGTAGGCCTCCCTCCCTCCTCCCTCCTCCCTCCTCCCTCCTCAAGCGCGTGGGAAATCCTTTGTCGATCCCAGATTGAGAGAGAATATTACGTAATGATTGTCAGTGGGCGGTCCTTAGTAGTTTGCGATATGCCGCTAGAGGGCCGAGTATAAAAAGGAGAGGTCCTCGCCACAATTCTTTAGAACTCATTAGGCAGAGCGACTTCTCATATCCCTTGCAACTATCCATATTCTTCCGACTGATGTGAACTTTCTCTACTCTCTGAACAGCCTATCTTCTTCCCTTCTCGACCCTTTATAACCTCAATGACCCCTTTGGTGCAGATTTAGTCAGCCAAAGTATTATCGCTTGAGTTCTCACGAGATAAGTGCCTGTTAGATAGCCTATTTTTGGAAGGGTTAACTAGAATAGGATTGATTGATGTTTGTTGCACTCGTATATGCATTTCCCTGTGTGCGATTATTCATGTTCCTGTTTTCTGCTGGCTTAGGCAATGCTAGACTGGGATAGGGTTTCTGAGTTGTGATTTCCTATGAGTACTAGGTTGCGGTTGAACCAGTACAATTGCAACGGAGACGTGGAACGCCTAGGTGGTCTTTCTGACTGTGTACCGTGGGAGTTTAGCACTGTGTTGCGAGTGAGGGCTTTTGCCTCTGCCACCCAACACTGTGCTATCTCATTTGCTTGACTTTGAGAGGATCGCCAGGAGAGAACCAGATACTAGTGATCTGGATCTCTCAAGAGAGCATCCCGTCAATTAACGTAATTTGGCCGCACAGTCTTAAGGACCTCGCTAGGCTACGAGCCGCTTGCTCAGCCATTGTTTCCTAGCCTACTACATCCCAGCTAGACTTTGCTCGGTCAGCAGATACAGCATAGTATTGAAGCTTTCCTTATGTATGTTATTGTTTATGCACTATTGATTTCATGTGTGGCACGCTTAGCTACTTTAGAGATTAGTGGCCCACGAGCACAATCCTAGTAGGCTATTGTCAGTGCATTGTCGGAGTACTTCTTTTTAATGTTTGCCATGTACTATTGTCTATTATTATAATTCTTCTTATGTCAATTTAAAGCCTTTAATATTAGTTAATTGCCAGTGTGTTGCTTATTGAATTGCTGTTCAAAATCCGATACTTACTTCTTACGAGTATTCGAGAAGCATCTGACTTTAACAGAAGATTCCTTGCTTGATGCTCGAGGACTATTGTTTAACGTAACGTAATAGTGCCGATCCGAAGTAGAGGGTGGAGGACTTCTTAAGTTCTTAGTCAAGGGTGGATTACTTCGGCTTCGGCCAACACTATTCTTTAGTGTTGTAGTACTTTCTTCTTTGTTTGATTGTTGACCAGACTAGATAACTCCCGTCTTGTTATTAGTCTGTTGTGTGAAACGCTAGTACCGAGTTCTTGTATACCCCGTTATAGCAGATAGAACTCTGGAGGGTAGTGGCGTTTTTTTGTTCGGCTGGCAGTACTCTGGGGTTGGGATCGTGTGTTTCCGTTGTGGCAGCGAGCCATACTCGAGTCCTGTGTAAGAGCCCTAGTGTACCCGAGTGCCCGGTCGTAACAAAGGAAGTTGGAGCTGTAGATATTGATATTCAGCAGAGTTACCTGTTAAAATATGGTCGTAGTGCATTTATAAAAACATCAAACCCAATCCAACATACTCCTTAGCCATCAGAAACCTACATTATTATTGCATTTCTATTTACTATCGATCTTCACGGCTACAACTTCTTTATAGCCTGAGACTCGCAAGTGGTCAATTATCCACAAGTAACCGTATACAAAGAAATACAAAGGATGACAAGCAACAACAGCCCTAATGGTTCTTACTAGGCTACTTGTAAACAAAGCCACAGCCGTCAACTGAAGGGTTTTAGCTCCAGAAAGACTGTGGTTCTTTTATCATTATTTTTTTTAGTTTCCTTCCTAGACCTTCATCAAGTTATAAAGAAACACTCCCTAAGACCCTCCTTCCAGATAAATTTGTAAATTTTTAGATAGAAAAATGTCCCGGCCAAAGGCCGTTCCTCTTAAACTACAAGCTCGCTTTCGCTCGCCATTAAAACATCGACAGCTATATGATACGACAAATCTTAATATTGACACAAATGGGGCGAAAAGTGTTAACATTGCCAAGAAGAATCAGTCTTTCCCTCTTCCTATGACTTAAATTGTTTCAAACTCCGTGTGTCCAGGCATTTCGGCTCGAACGTCCCTTGATTTTGGCCCTGTCACTCTTTCAACTCTGGGGGAGGCACTCGCTACAGACAGTTCTGCCTTTTGTCTCACTCACATAGACAAAAAAAAAAAAAAAAAAAAAAAAAAAAAAACATGACGCCTTCTTAGCTTTGATTCTGGGTATAATTAACACTATCTGGTGCAACGTCTCGGGGGTTATTATGGTATTTGGTTTAATTATTATTGAGGGTTGTAATTGTTCTAGACATTTTCGAACAATGTGTTTTTAGTTAACCCTTAGACTTGGAAATACGCCTCTCCAAACCCCCTTCAAACTAAAAAACGCCTCTCCAAACCCCCTTCAAACTAAAAAAAACGTTCCCCAGACCCCCTTCAAGCTAAATATGTAATTTTTTCGGTAGAAAAACATCCCGGCCAAAGGCCGATTTCTCCCAAATTGCAGGCTCGCTATCGCCCGCCCAGGAAGAATCGACACCTTATTGGGTTGAAGCATCATATAATCGCCAAACTAATGAGGTGAAACGTCTTAAAATATCCAAGGTAATGGAGTAAATCAGGGAGGATCCAAATTGGCCCGCCCTGCACCTAATAGGGTTAAGGGTTTAATTTTTGGTCTATTATTTCATAAATTCATTATTTTTCCAGTTTCCTCCCTATACCTCCACCAAGCTTAAAAAACATTCATTAGATCCCCTTCTAGATAACTTTGTACATTTTTCGGTCGAAGGCTGGTTCTTCCAACATTACAGGCTCACTATCTTTCGCCAGGGTAAAAATCGACACCTAAATAACACGAAAAGTCTTCACATTGACAAAGAAATTGGGCGAAAGGTCTTCAATTAGACAAACTAATAAGGCTAAGCATCTTTAAATCTGAAAAATAATGGGGCTAAACATCTTTAAATCTGAAAACTAATGAGGCTAAACATGAGGAAGAAGGGGGCCCAGAATAACAGCCCATCTCCCCTTAAACGATTTGATGTAGTTTAAGAAGGACCTGTGTTATTCAGAGGGTTTATTGAGACCGTATTTACCTCTTTGAGTCCTAGAGGTAGATTAGCTAAGGAAAATCGTCTAATGGTAACAGTTTAAGAAGGACCTGTGTTATTCAGAGGGTTTATTGAGACCGTATTTACCTCTTTGAGTCCTAGAGGTAGATTAGCTAAGGAAAATCGTCTAATGGTAACAGTTTAAGAAGGACTTGTGTTATTCAGAGGGTTTATTGAGACCGTATTTACCCATTTGAGTCCTAGAAGTAGATTATAAGCTAAAGAAAATCGTCTAATGGTAACAGTTTAACCCCTTCCGTACCGGCACCGTCCTTTTAACTTTATTCTGGCTACTATTAGACGATTATATTATGTTAAAAAGGGCCTCAAGCAATTGCCGAGCTTCGAACCATCTCACTTAAGGGGGGTGACCTGTTTTTGTTCTGTCCTTTTCTATCTTTCTCTGGCTTGTATCCATTTGGCCCCATTCAGCCTACTGTTTTAAGACGTTTATCACCATCCAGGTGTCAATTTTTTACTGGTGAGCGGTAGCGAGCCAGCATATTTTTTATTTGTGTTTGACAGCAGGCTAAATTTGTACATTTTTTGATAGAAAAACTTCTCCGGCGAAGCCGGATTTCTTCATATAATGCTGGCTCGCTATCGCTCGCCAGGAAGAAATCGACACCTAGATGGGGATAAACGTCTTAAAATAGTTGGCTGAATGGGGCCGAATGGATAAAAGCCAGAGAAAGAGAGAAAAGAACAGAAATAACAGCCAGCAGGTCACCCCCCTTAACCCTATTTACTGCCACACATCCTTCTTGTACTGCACAAGCTCGTCTAAATATACCTAGAAAACAACTAAGAAGACATCCCGGTACAGAAGGGGTTAAGAAGGTCCTGTGTTAAGCCACTGTCACACGAGCGCTTTTTCCGTCAATTTTCCATGAGCAATTTTGTTCTGGTGATATTTAGGGATATTTTTGCATTGGAATCGGAAACTAGAGCGAAGGTAGATTATGTTAGGTAGTTTAATTCTTATGGAACTTGTATTTTGAAGCTGCCAGACAACAATTGCCCGTAAAAATTGACGGAAAAATCGCTCGTGTGACACCGCCTTTATTCAGAGAGTTTATTGAGATCGTATTTAATGTAAAGTGAATCTGTTATGGGGGATCGGCGGATTTATTTGCTTATTTACTTGTGTTCTATATTATTGTCTTAGTTTCATGCCTAGACCCCATCAAGCTTAAATAAACACCCCCTAGATCCCCCCCCCCCCCCTTCAAGGTATATTTGTACATTTTTCGATAGCAAAAAGGCGGGTTACTCTTAAAATTACATGCTCGCTTTCGCTCGCCAGGAAAAAATCGACACCTAAATGGCACGAATCGTCTAATGGTACCCAGAATACGATGAAAATTACGTTCCAGTGTTAACCCCTTCTGTACCGGGAACATATTTTTAATTTTATTCTAGCTATATTTAGACGATTGTGTGCAGCAAAAGAAGGATCTGTGCTGGTCAAATGGTTTAAGCGAGATAGTTCGAAGCCTGATAATTGCTGGAGGCCCTTTAAAAACTGAATAAAATCGTCTAATAGTAGCCAGAATAAAGTTAAAATTACGTCGGCGGAACAGAAGGGGTTAATCATACGAGACAAATATGCATAAATCGTTTTGAAAAATTATAAACCCAAAGTAATTGTCATCATAGTCTGGTTACCGTTAGACGATTTTGTTTAGTGTATAATCTACTTCTAGGACTCGAATGGCTAAATACAATCTCAATACACCCTCTTGGTAACATAGGTCCTTCTTAAACTGCATAACACCTGGGTGAATACAATCTCAATACACTCTCTTGGTAACATAGGTCCTTCTTAAACTGCATAACACCTGGGTGAATACAATCTCAATACACCCTCTTAGTAACATAGGTCCTTCTTAAACTGCATAACACCTGGGTGAATACTATCTCAATACACCCTCTTAGTAACATAGGTCCTTCTTAAACTGCATAACACCTGGTTAAATACAATCTCAATACACCCTCTTGGTAACACAGGTCCTTCTTAAACTGCATAACACCTGGGTGAATACTATCTCAATACACCCTCTTAGTAACATAGGTCCTTCTTAAACTGCATAACACCTGGCTAAATACAATCTCAATACACCCTCTTGGTAACACAGGTCCTTCTTAAACTGCATAACACCTGGGTGAATACAATCTCAATTCACCCTTTTAGTAACATAGGTCCTTCTTAAACTGCATAACACCTGGGTGAATACAATCTCAATACACCCTCTTGGTAACATAGGTCCTTCTTAAACTGCATAACACCTGGGTGAATACAATCTCAATACACCCTCTTAGTAACATGGTCCTTCTTAAACTGCATAACACCTGGGTGAATACTATCTCAATACACCCTCTTGGTAACATAGGTCCTTCTTAAACTGCATAACACCTGGGTGAATACTATCTCAATACACCCTCTTGGTAACATAGGTCCTTCTTAAACTGCATAACACCTGGGTGAATACTATCTCAATACACCCTCTTGGTAACATAGGTCCTTCTTAAACTGCATAACACCTGGGTGAATACTATCTCAATACACCCTCTTGGTAACATAGGTCCTTCTTAAACTGCATAACACCTGGGTGAATACTATCTCAATACACCCTCTTGGTAACAGAGGTCCTTCTTAAACTGCATAACACCTGGGTGAATACTATCTCAATACACCCTCTTAGTAACATAGGTCCTTCTTAAACTGCATAACACCTGGGTGAATACAATCTCAATACACCCTCTTAGTAACATAGGTCCTTCTTAAACTGCATAACACCTGGGTGAATACAATCTCAATACACCCTCTTAGTAACATAGGTCCTTCTTAAACTGCATAACACCTGGGTGAATACTATCTCAATACACCCTCTTAGTAACCTAGGTCCTTCTTAAACTGCATAACACCTGGGTGAATACTATCTCAATACACCCTCTTAGTAACATAGGTCCTTCTTAAACTGCATAACACCTGGGTGAATACAATCTCAATACACCCTCTTAGTAACATAGGTCCTTCTTAAACTGCATAACACCTGGGTGAATACAATCTCAATACACCCTCTTAGTAACATAGGTCCTTCTTAAACTGCATAACACCTGGGTGAATATAATCTCAATACACCCTCTTAGTAACATAGGTCCTTCTTAAACTGCATAACACCTGGGTGAATACTATCTCAATACACCCTCTTAGTAACATAGGTCCTTCTTAAACTGCATAACACCTGGGTGAATACTATCTCAATACACCCTCTTAGTAACATAGGTCCTTCTTAAACTGCATAACACCTGGGTGAATACAATCTCAATACACCCTCTTAGTAACATAGGTCCTTCTTAAACTGCATAACACCTGGGTGAATACAATCTCAATACACCCTCTTAGTAACATAGGTCCTTCTTAAACTGCATAACACCTGGGTGAATACAATCTCAATACACCCTTTTAGTAACATAGGTCCTTCTTAAACTGCATAACACCTGGGTGAATACAATCTCAATACACCCTCTTGGTAACATAGGTCCTTCTTAAACTGCATAACACCTGGGTGAATACAATCTCAATACACCCTCTTAGTAACATGGTCCTTCTTAAACTGCATAACACCTGGGTGAATACTATCTCAATACACCCTCTTGGTAACATAGGTCCTTCTTAAACTGCATAACACCTGGGTGAATACTATCTCAATACACCCTCTTGGTAACATAGGTCCTTCTTAAACTGCATAACACCTGGGTGAATACTATCTCAATACACCCTCTTGGTAACATAGGTCCTTCTTAAACTGCATAACACCTGGCTAAATACAATCTCAATACACCCTCTTGGTAACACAGGTCCTTCTTAAACTGCATAACACCTGGGTGAATACAATCTCAATACACCCTTTTAGTAACATAGGTCCTTCTTAAACTGCATAACACCTGGGTGAATACAATCTCAATACACCCTCTTGGTAACATAGGTCCTTCTTAAACTGCATAACACCTGGGTGAATACAATCTCAATACACCCTCTTAGTAACATGGTCCTTCTTAAACTGCATAACACCTGGGTGAATACTATCTCAATACACCCTCTTGGTAACATAGGTCCTTCTTAAACTGCATAACACCTGGGTGAATACTATCTCAATACACCCTCTTGGTAACATAGGTCCTTCTTAAACTGCATAACACCTGGGTGAATACTATCTCAATACACCCTCTTGGTAACATAGGTCCTTCTTAAACTGCATAACACCTGGGTGAATACTATCTCAATACACCCTCTTGGTAACATAGGTCCTTCTTAAACTGCATAACACCTGGGTGAATACTATCTCAATACACCCTCTTGGTAACATAGGTCCTTCTTAAACTGCATAACACCTGGGTGAATACTATCTCAATACACCCTCTTGGTAACATAGGTCCTTCTTAAACTGCATAACACCTGGGTGAATACTATCTCAATACACCCTCTTAGTAACATAGGTCCTTCTTAAACTGCATAACACCTGGGTGAATACAATCTCAATACACCCTCTTAGTAACATAGGTCCTTCTTAAACTGCATAACACCTGGGTGAATACAATCTCAATACACCCTCTTAGTAACATAGGTCCTTCTTAAACTGCATAACACCTGGGTGAATACTATCTCAATACACCCTCTTAGTAACCTAGGTACTTCTTAAACTGCATAACACCTGGGTGAATACTATCTCAATACACCCTCTTAGTAACATAGGTCCTTCTTAAACTGCATAACACCTGGGTGAATACAATCTCAATACACCCTCTTAGTAACATAGGTCCTTCTTAAACTGCATAACACCTGGGTAAATACAATCTCAATACACCCTCTTAGTAACATAGGTCCTTCTTAAACTGCATAACACCTGGGTGAATACAATCTCAATACACCCTCTTAGTAACATAGGTCCTTCTTAAACTGCATAACACCTGGGTGAATACTATCTCAATACACCCTCTTAGTAACATAGGTCCTTCTTAAACTGCATAACACCTGGGTGAATCCTATCTCAATACACCCTCTTAGTAACATAGGTCCTTCTTAAACTGCATAACACCTGGGTGAATACTATCTCAATACACCCTCTTAGTAACATATGTCCTTCTTAAACTGCATAACACCTGGGTGAATACTATCTCAATACACCCTCTTAGTAACATAGGTCCTTCTTAAACTGCATAACACCTGGGTAAATACTATCTTAATACACCCTCTTAGTAACATAGGTCCTTCTTAAACTGCATAACACCTGGGTGAATACAATCTCAATACACCCTCTTAGTAACATAGGTCCTTCTTAAACTGCATAACACCTGGGTGAATACAATCTCAATACACCCTCTTAGTAACATAGGTCCTTCTTAAACTGCATAACACCTGGGTGAATACAATCTCAATACACCCTCTTAGTAACATAGGTCCTTCTTAAACTGCATAACACCTGGGTGAATACTATCTCAATACACCCTCTTAGTAACATAGGTCCTTCTTAAACTGCATAACACCTGGGTGAATACTATCTCAATACACCCTCTTAGTAACATAGGTCCTTCTTAAACTGCATAACACCTTGGTGAATACTATCTCAATACACCCTCTTAGTAACATAGGTCCTTCTTAAACTGCATAACACCTGGGTGAATACAATCTCAATACACCCTCTTAGTAACATAGGTCCTTCTTAAACTGCATAACACCTGGGTGAATACTATATCAATACACCCTCTTAGTAACATAGGTCCTTCTTAAACTGCATAACACCTGGGTGAATACTATCTCAATACACCCTCTTAGTAACATAGGTCCTTCTTAAACTGCATAACACCTGGGTGAATACTATCTCAATACACCCTCTTAGTAACATAGGTCTTCTTAAATTGCATAACACCTGGGTGAATACTATCTCAATACACGCTCTTAGTAACATAGGTCCTTCTTAAACTGCATAACACCTGGGTGAATACTATCTCAATACACCCTCTTAGTAACATAGGTCCTTCTTAAACTGCATAACACCTGGGTGAATACAATCTCAATACACCCTCTTAGTAACATAGGTCCTTCTTAAACTGCATAACACCTGGGTGAATACTATCTCAATACACCCTCTTAGTAACATAGGTCCTTCTTAAACTGCATAACACCTGGGTGAATACTATCTCAATACACCCTCTTAGTAACATAGGTCCTTCTTAAACTGCATAACACCTGGGTGAATACTATCTCAATACACCCTCTTAGTAACATAGGTCCTTCTTAAACTGCATAACACCTGGGTGAATACAATCTCAATACACCCTCTTAGTAACATAGGTCCTTCTTAAACTGCATAACACCTGGCTAAATACAATCTCAATACACCCTCTTAGTAACATAGGTCCTTCTTAAACTGTATGGTTGTCATGTGAAGCTACACCAACCTTGATAATCCTTTCTTGCACAAGGATGTAGAATAAAAGTCCAGAGATAAGTTTATAGGTTCTTATTAGCCAAAGATATACAGAGCTGGGGTGGCACTGCTATGCTGAGTGCCGACCGGATGTTACTGATGAAAACATGTGCAGCGGTGCCGGATATATTTGGTGCAACGCTGCCGATACTACTGAGTACGGTATATTATCATGGGATATTAAACAATGATAGTATTGCCCTGAAAGTACATGTGTGTATGTTGCAATATGATTAAGGCATGTGTACACTCTGTATATATGTTGTGTGTGCACTTAACCTATATCAACACCTCCCTCCCCCTTCAAGCTCACAAGACGTTGTCGAGCTGACTCTTTTTCTAGGAGCCTTTCAGACCTACGTGGGGCCATGGGGGAAGTGAAGGACTCTCTTTCTGGGTCCGTGCAAGACACAGGGATCTCAGGGTTATGGGGGAGGGGTTCAACACCAGGGGAATTCACTGGGCGGAGGAAACGACGGTTCCGCCAATATATCTTACCACTGGGGAGACGAACCTCATATCCCTGGACCTGCCGCAGCCCATGACGACCCCAACCTTGTCCCAGCGGTGAGAAGTCGGGTCTTGGATCCGCACTGTGGTGCCGACTCTCAACCTGGGAAGGGGGCGTGCGTGCTGGTCATAGTTTCTCTGCACCAGCGCAGTGTGGGCGGCTGCACGGCGGTCACAGTCCTCGGCCTTGGCTTGCCACTCTGCTGCAAAGGACTGGGGATGAGCAGGGACACAAGACCGTAGTGGGTGGCCATACAGGATTTGTGCCGGGGAGCGGCCTGTGAAGTTCGGGGTGTTGCGAAGCTCCAACAGTCCACGGTCAAAGTCCTCACAGTCGATGTTGCCTGAGGGAGCCGTCTTCAGTATGAGGTGTTTGACGGACTTGACGGCAGACTCGGCATGACCGTTGGATTGTGGGTAGTGTGGGGAAGAGACCAAGTGATTGACTCCCCAACGCTCCATGAAGTCCTGGAACTCACGGCTAGTCAACTGTGGGCCTCCATCTGTATGTAGGCGGAGGGGTACACCAACTTCCCTGAAGTAGCGGCAGAAGATCCTGATGGTGTTTGAAGCGGTAGTATCTCCTTTGCAGGGTACGACAACGGGCCAGCCTGAGAGTCGGTCTGTTACGACGAGGAAGGATTTCCCCGCCACAGCGAAGAAGTCGGCTGAAACAGACTCGAAAGGCCTAGTTGAGTTGTCGTCGTTGATCATGGGTTCCTGCTGCTGACTAGGCTGTAAGACCTGAAACGGCTCACAAGCTTGAACTGTATTGGCGATGTCCGAGTTGATGCCAGGCCAAAAGACAGCCTGTCGCGCCCTACGCTTAGTGGCCTCCACGCCACTGTGACTATCATGCAGGCGAGCCAAGGTGCAGCGGCGGAGGGCTTCAGGAACCACAACCTTCGCTCCGTACAGGACGAGTTCACCATCTGCTGACAGGTAGTCTCGGAGTTTCCAGAATGGGAGTAGAGAGTTGTGCAGGTCGTAGCGGTTGGTGGGGAAACCCGAAGTAACGTACTCACGCAGGCGGATGTACACAGTATCCGCTCTGGCTGCATCTCGGAGTTCCTGGAGAATCCTGTCTGCGTCCTGTGAAGGAGAGTTGACGGCGGCGGCGGCGGCGTTGACAGTCACGAGGGATCTGAGGTGAACCGTGGCGTCGGCACATGCTAACTCATCCTCTGGCATCGGGTGGCTGACAGGGGCCCGTGACAACGCATCAGGGATGCAGAGCAACCTGCCAGCGCGCCAGACGGCTGTGAAGAGGTAAGGTGCGACTTTCTCCTTCAGACGTTGGAGGCGGGGATTTTCAACCGCATCAAGGGTGTAGTTGTTGAAGATGGGGATGAGGGGGCGATGGTCCGTCCGTCATGAGGGTGAAGTGTTGCAGTCCGATGAGGTAGAACTTGCACTTGGACATGGCCCAGACCACGGCTAGCATTTCCAGCTCAATGGTGGCATAGCGGGACTCGGGGTCGCTTAGGAACCTCGAGCCACACTGAACTAAGCGGAGACGTTTTTTTTTTTTTTTTTTTTTTTCTATATTCCAACTACTCCCTCTCGGGCATAGGCTGAGAGCCTGTACATTCCACCGCTCAACACGGTGAAGCCCGTGAGGTCTTGTTCCAGTCTGGGGAGTGAGACATGTGAAGCAACCATCATGGCTCGAAGCAGCTCCATCTCTGAAGCGGCCGGTTGCTTCGCTCAAGTGCTTCACCGTCTCACCCTCCAGACTCAGACCCTCACTCTCAGAACGCCACCTATTGAGCAGTGAACTCACTAGGCATTGTCCCCCTGTAACATATTTTGAATATGGGAATATTCATACAGTGTTATTTAATCAGGGAACAATGAGGGTATTTTTTTGGCATTTCGGTGGGCTTTGTGGTAATGCACTGATACTAGGTACAGCACAAATTCAATCCCAATAATATCTTCCCATTGATATATCGGGATTTGAACCCGGGTCCATTGGATTACCAATCCAGTGGCATGACCAGTCCACCACACCTCCCCTATATTGTTGTTGCCATGATCCTGTAGGAGGGCGTATCCAATACCGTTGAGGCGGGATGCATCAGTTTGTAGAATCACTGGTAGGGAAGGGTCGAATGGGGCCAGGACGGGTGGACTGAGCAGGGCAGCCTTGACCCGGCGGAAAGCCTCATCATGGTCAGCGGTCCACATAAACGACCTCTTCGGGCTCATCAGGGGGCGCAGGGGCTGAGCGGCAGTGGCGATGTCGGGGGTGAACTCCGCCAGCTGGTTCACCAAACCCATGAAGGAGCGAAGGTCGGTGATGTTGGCTGGTGTCGGGAAGTCCTTGATCGCTCCGACTTTGCCAGGGTCAGCCGAGATGCCCTCACCTGAGAGCGTGTACCCACAGAAGTTCACACTGGGTGCGGCGACCACGAACTTGTCCTTGTTGAGTGTGATCCCACTGTCGCGGCACCGTATGAGCACTTCATGGATACGCTGAAGATGTGTGTTGAAGTCCTCGTCGTAGAGCAGCACGTCGTCGACAACCTTGGCACAATTTTGCACCCCTTGGAGGGGCGGCCCTATCACCGTGAAGGCAGAAGGCGTCACCTGTCGCAGCGAAACCCATTGGACCTCTACAGTGTTGGAAACGGCCATAAGGAGTGATGAAAGTTGTGAGATGCTGGTCCTCCTCTGCAAGTTCCATTTGCCAATATCCACTCAGGGCGTCTGCCGTCATGAAGAATTTCGCCTGCGGGGCCACACTGCGGATCGCTTCGAAAGGCGTCGGTGAGGGGTGGGCTGGGCGGGAAACTTGGCAGTTGAGCTTGGTGAGGTCTACGGCGAGGCGAACTTCGGCGTTGGGCTTGGCAACGACGACGAGGGGGTGGCACCACTCTGAAGGTTCATCGCCGGCCGGTTTGATGATACCTTGTGCCACTAGCGAGTCCAGCTCCTGCTTAACTTTGTCCCTGAAAGCAAAGGGGATCTGCCGCGGGGTGTAGATGGCAAAAGGCACGGCATCGTCCTTGAGGTGGATCCGCATTGGGGGACCCTTCATAGGCTTGAGTGGAGCTGTCTGGAGATCCTCCTTGGAGACCAAAACGTCCTTGAACTCTCGAAGAAAGAACTCCTTGGCTTGTGCAGGTGATGTGGTAGCTGTGAAGGGTAGCTCCTTACACCTGTAGATATGTTTAACCTGTAGAATTGGCTTGGGGAATTCTGCTGAGATGATGGCCAATGCTTGACAGTGGCGTTTGGACAGAAGCGGCGTCTGAACACCCTCGCGGACTTGGATTGTGGCCGAACAGGAGCGTTTGCTGATGGCGAGTTGTGAATGAAACGTCCCCAAAGCAGGAGCCATTGCAGAGCCATCCGCGTTGAGCGTTGTTGTCGGAGGCGGAGGTCGTAGGCTGCTGAGAGGAATCCGAAGTATGTCGAGGTGTCGTCGGCCGATCACTGTGATGTCTGCACCTGTGTCAGGAAGCATGTGGAGTTTTCTAGTGGTGCCGCTGTAGGTGAGACTCACGGATGTCAGTGTGGGTGCCTGAACAGGTGATCCCACACGTCGGCAACTTGTGGTCTTCTTTGCTGTAGACTTGTTGTGTACAAAGGAGTACAAAGTGGGAGGAAGCGTTGTTGTCCTGTGTGGCGGGCGTCTTGGAAGATCTGCAGCATTTGTCGTAGTGGCCCATATGGTTGCAGCGACGACACTGAGCGGTGGCAGCAGGGCAAGCAGGAGTCCTAGGCTTATGACCACGACGGCCACAGTTAGTGCAGGTGTAGTCTTCAGCCGGGCACTTGTTCTTGTCGTGCTGGCGAGCACAACGTTGGCAGGCAGCAGCCGACGCCAAGGACTGTTGCGATGTGGAGAACTTGTCGCGTTGCTTAACCTGCTTGTTCTGCTTGTACGCTGACACGGCGTTAACCTGGGACGGTGGGGCACGTATGGCTGATGTAGCGCTTCGAGTGGCCTCATAGGAACGGCAAGTGTTGACAATGTCCTGTAATGAAGGGGTGGCGTCGAGGGAAAGCAGCTTCTGTACAAGTTCTTCGTCATGTATGCCCATCAGAATGACCATCTTGAGTTGGGTCTCCTTGCAGGCTGAAGAGTTCCCTGGGCAGACGTCAATTTCTTCGGCGATGTGGCAGAGGCGGACGTAGAAGTTGTTGAATGACTCGCCCTGTTTTTGCTTGCAACTGAACAGGTCCCTGCGACGGAGAGCTTCATTGCGAGAATTCTTGATGTGCTCCTGAAGTGCATCGAGGACTGCATCAACGGTCTTGTCGGTGTCAGGGGGTATGCTTAAGGTGTGCTCCAAAAGCCGCTGTGTCTCCAGGGTTAAGCACATCCGCATCTGGATCAGTTGTTTCTCCCTCGGTAATTTAGATAAGTCTACCATAATAGAGTAATCGTCCCACCGACGCCTCCATTCTCTGAAAACCTGGAAGGTGGCATCAGCACGAAGGGGCGGCGGGTTCTGGGTGATAGCCTTCTGTGGTGGAGGTGGAGCTGTAGGGGTGGAGGATGTTGTGGAATTGGGTGTTGTCCCCGTTGAGGTAGGTGTAGGTGCGGCGGCAGGTGGGGTAATTTGGGCCAGAGCCTGGACAAGGGCGGAGAACTTGGCATCGTCCATCTGTCTCCTGTAGTCCTCCTCCATGCGTCGTCTTGTTTCCTCCTCCTGTCGTCGGTTTTCCTCTTCCCATCTTCTGCGGTCCTCCTCCTGTCGTCTGCGGTCCTCCTCTTGTCTTCTGGTATAGTCGTCCCGTTGTCTGCATTGCTCCATATACTGTATGAGCTGAAGGAGGTCTGCACTTGTGGTAGGTTGTAGACTTGCAAGGTGTGGTGACAGGGGTGGCATCCCCCTATAGTGTAGGGGAGGTAAAGTGGGGGGAGGTTGGGGAGGTGGAGTGAAATGATGGGTGGTGATTGGAGAGGTTGGAGTGGAATGAACTGACTGGTACCCCTTACCAGCAACTCCAACAGTATCTCCATCATTATCTCCACCACTATCTCCACCAGTAGCTCCACCATTATCTCCCTCCCCAGTATGGTCGTGCGGGGTGTCTCTGGGCTCCCCATGAATCTGCTCATCTCCCTCCATAATTGGTTGATAGCTGCCACACTGTAGTCTTGCAGGAACGGTGAAAATGTGCAGTACAACTGGAACAGTTTATTTAATAGTGCGAGAAATTATCTGTGCTAGAGTGAGTGAGTGAGTGAGTGCGGTAGGCTTGGCACCACCGTGTTGACTTGGCAGCGATGTGCGTGTGTCCGTGCGCGCATGTACCGGCACAGCTGGAGGGCGTGAGGGGTGGTAGCTTAGCTGCAGAGTTCAGTGTGGCTGGAGCCGTCAGAGATGGATGGTATGCTGCTCCTAGCTCTTGTCCAGCTGTTTCGGCGGCTATAACCCTCACAGCAAGTTGGGAATGGGCACAAATGACATGGGACATATTATAATAAAGGCACTACACTACACTCTTAAGTACTTCACTGCACTATAAAGCACTGCACAATAATATATCCAGGGCTGGAGAGGTGAGGTCTTGCAAGATGGCTGGCTGAGAATCCGGTCTTGGCTCGTATCTCCTGGCTGTATTAACACACTGCGCCATGTATGGTTGTCATGTGAAGCTACAACAACCTTGATAATCCTTTCTTGCACAAGGATGTAGAATAAAAGTCCAGAGATAAGTTTATAGGTTCTTATTAGCCAAAGATATACAGAGCTGGGGTGGCACTGCTATGCTGAGTGCCGACCGGATGTTACTGATGAAAACATGTGCAGCGGTGCCGGATATATTTGGTGCAACGCTGCCGATACTACAGAGTACGGTATATTATCATGGGATATTAAACAATGATAGTATTGCCCTGAAAGTACATGTGTGTATGTTGCAATATGATTAAGGCATGTGTACACTCTGTATATATGTTGTGTGTGCACTTAACCTATATCAACATAAACTGCATAACACCTGGGTGAATACAATCTCAATACACTCTCTTGGTAACACAGGTCCTTCTTAAACTGCATAAAATCATCTAGTTTTAGCCAGAATCAAAGTTAAAAATCCGTCATGGTGCTGAAGGGGTTAAGGGGAGATGGGCCGGTTTTCTGGGCCGCCTTCTATCTCATGTTTAGCCCCATTAGTTTTCAGATTTTATGACGTTCGGAACATTAGTTTGACGATCTTAACACCGTTCACCCCATTTCGTTGTCACATTTAAGACCTTTCGTGCCATTTAGGTGTCGATTTTATCCTGGCGAGCGAGAGCGAGCCTATAATATTAACAAGAACTGGCCTTCGGCCGAGACATTTTCCTACCGAAAATTGTACACATTTATCTTGAATGGGGGTCTAGGGGGTGTTTATTTAAGCTTGATAGAGGTCTACCGAGAAAACTAAAAGAAAAAGAAAAAAATATATAAAATATAAATCCACCCATACTGTACCGGCGACGTATTTATTTACTGGATTTCAGCTGCATTTAGACAATTTAATTAAGTTTGGGAAGGTCATATGGTACCGGTATATAGTTAAAAAGATGAATCGAGATAATCGTCTAATAGTTGCCAGAAAATTATGAGAAAGATGTCACCGGTACTGTAGGAGTTAACCCCTTCTGTACCGGCGACGTAATTTGTATTATATTTCAGCTATATTTAGGCGATTTTATGAAGCTTAGGATGGCTATATGGTAGCTAACAGGATTAATTTATGAAGCTTAGGATGGCTATATGGTAGCTAACAGGATTAATTTATGAAGCTTAGGATGGCTATATGGTAGCTAACAGGATTAATTTATGAAGCTTAGGATGGCTACATGGTAGCTAACAGGATTAATTCATGAAGCTTAGGATGGCTATATGGTAGCTAACAGGATTAATTTATGAAGCTTAGGATGGCTATATGGTAGCTAACAGGATTAATATATGAAGCTTAGGATGGCTATATGGTAGCTAACAGGATTAATATATGAAGCTTAGGATGGCTATATGGTAGCTAACAGGATTAATTTATGAAGCTTAGGATAGCTATATGGTAGCTAACAGGATTAATTTATGAAGCTTAGGATAGCTATATGGTAGCTAACAGGATTAATTTATGAAGCTTAGGATGGCTATATGGTAGCTAACAGGATTAATTGATGAAGCTTAGGATGGCTATATGGTAGCTAACAGGATTAATTTATGAAGCTTAGGATGGCTATATGGTAGCTAACAGGATTAATTGATGAAGCTTAGGATGGCTATATGGTAGCTAACAGGATTAATTGATGAAGCTTAGGATGGCTATATGGTAGCTAACAGGATTAATTTATGAAGCTTAGGATGGCTATATGGTAGCTAACAGGATTAATTTATGAAGCTTAGGATAGCTATATGGTAGCTAACAGGATTAATTTATGAAGCTTAGGATAGCTATATGGTAGCTAACAGGATTAATTTATGAAGCTTAGGATGGCTATATGGTAGCTAACAGGATTAATTGATGAAGCTTAGGATGGCTATATGGTAGCTAACAGGATTAATTTATGAAGCTTAGGATGGCTATATGGTAGCTAACAGGATTAATTGATGAAGCTTAGGATGGCTATATGGTAGCTAACAGGATTAATTGATGAAGCTTAGGATGGCTATATGGTAGCTAACAGGATTAATTGATGAAGCTTAGGATGGCTATATGGTAGCTAACAGGATTAATTTATGAAGCTTAGGGTGGCTATATGGTAGCTAACAGGATTCATTTATGAAGCTTAGGATGGCTATATGGTAGGTAACAGGATTAATTTATGAAGCTTAGGGTGGCTATATGGTAGCTAACAGGATTAATTTATGAAGCTTAGGATGGCTATATGGTAGCTAACAGGATTAATTTATGAAGCTTAGGGTGGCTATATGGTAGCTAACAGGATTCATTTATGAAGCTTAGGATGGCTATATGGTAGCTAACAGGATTAATTTATGAAGCTTAGGGTGGCTATATGGTAGCTAACAGGATTAATTTATGAAGCTTAGGATGGCTATATGGTAGCTAACAGGATTAATTTATGAAGCTTAGGATGGCTATATGGTAGCTAACAGGATTAATTGAGGTAGTTTGTAGCCTTTTAATGGGTAGACGTCTTTCTTAAACTGTAACAAATCTAATAGTTGCCAGAATATAATGAAAAATATGTCACTGGTATCGTATGAGTTAGTAGACGTCTAACGGGTTGGATTCTGCGTACTTTTAAAACACGCGGTGAATTGCCTATGATAACGCTCTTCAAATCTCTAGTGCTACCGCGGCTTGAATACTGTAGCGTATTAACATCCCCATACAAAGCAGGTGAAATAAATGACGTAGAGAGTGTACAAAGAAATTTCACTTCGCACATAAGTTCGATAAAACATCTACACTATTGGGAGCGTTTAAGAGCACTGAATCTGTACTCACTGGAACGTAGAAGAGAACGTTACCTAATAATATACACATGGAAAATGGCAGAGGGTTTAGTGCCAAACCTACATACTCCGATAGTCATGAAATTCAGTGATAGGAGAGGCTGGGAATGCGAAATCCCCCGGATGAATAACAGGGGTGCTATGGGCTCTCTGCGAGAGGGCTGGTTATCACACAGAGGCCCACGTCTCTTCAACAAACTCCTACGGCGAGTAAGAGACACGAGGGACATCTCGTTAGACAACTTCAAGAGAGCCCTAGATGTCGAACTGCAAAGAGTGCCAGACGAGCCCATCCTCGCAAGGGAGCGAGCTGTCACTTCAAACAGTCTACTGCACCAAATCACCACCCATAACGAGGGGCGTCGCGCTCCTTGGTGCCGCTAGAGGAGCGGCGAACACATCCAAAGGTATCCAAAGGTAAGACCCCCAAAATAGCCACCACCCCCATCCATGTGTCAATATTTTCCTGGCGAGCGGTAGCCAGCCAGCATATATATATATATATATATATATATATATATATATATATATATATATATATATTTGTTATGACAGCAAGCTAAATGTGTACATTTTTCGATAAAATGCTGGTTCGCTGTCGCTCACCAAGAAGAAATCGACACCTGGATGGGGATAAACGTCTTAAAACAGTTGGCTGAATGGGGCCGAATGGATAAAAGCCAGGGAAATAGAGAAAAGGAGAAACAGATAAAAACAAACTGGTGACCCCCCTTAATTTCTTAGTTATTCCATTATCGTGTCCATTATAGCGGGTATCCTAAGTTATGTAGGGGTGGGTCTGGTGGGCCTAATTGTTGGGACGGTTTGTGTGTGTGTGTGTGTGTGTGTGTGTGTCTGTGTGTGTGTGTGTGTATGTGTATGTGTGTGTGTGTGTGTGTATGTGTATGTGTGTGTGTGTGTTATTCACTTGCTTGTTTCGTCAAGGGGAATCCACGCAATGCGAGCTAAGCTCATTATTATCGCGCCTCCTTAACTGGGAATGTATTGCGTGAAATGCATGTTAAGTGTTTATGTATCGTTGGAATGGCTGTGGATGTGTGTGTAGTCTGTATTTTAGCCAATTGGCGACATCTGGAAACGAAGGCTTAGGGTTAATCTGTATGGTACCATTCTCACTACGGTACCAGTCTCACCCGAAGGCTTAGGTTGACCAGTAGCTTAGGTGAACCATATGATACCCATCTCGCCTTGTACCATTTTTGCCAACCCCAGATGGGACGTCACAACGTCGTCCACTTATTCCAGGTACCTATTTACAGCTAGGTGAACTGAGGCTAACACATGAAAGGAGACAAGCCCAATTTGTCTCCGCCCGGCTGGGGGATTGAACCCCCGATCCCTCGTGTGTGAGACGAGAGCGCTACCTACTAGGCTACGGGCTGTATGTAAATTGTGTAAATTGTGTATGTAAATTATGTAAAGTGTGTGTGTGTGTGTGTGTGTGTGTAATTTAATTTAAAATTTAAAAAGTGAAACCCTAAATAGAAAATAGTAAAGTGAATTACCGGTCTGTAAACAACCTCCCCCCCCCCCCCCTACCTAGAAGCATGTCTCATAGAACAAGCCTACCCCCTCCGGGAAATTCATGCTCAAAGTGTACCAAGTCTTGCATAATTGAGTGTTTAAAGTGTGAAAACTGTAATTGTTTTATCCATGTTGCCTGTTCTGAACTTCCATCATACCACCTAATAAATTACTTTAACTCTAGAATCCACTACAATTGTGAGAGTTGTGTACAATTAAAGTTTAAGGATAAATATGATGAACAGTATGCATGGGTACAATCAATCATCGAGCGTGATGTTACCAGTACAGTGACTGACCTTACACAAGATGAGGACAAAACATTACATCATTCTGAATCTGAAAAAGAGACGCAAACCAGTGTTCAAGAAACAAATGCCTCTATACCACAATTGAAAGAAAAGGTTGACAAGATCTGTTTCTATTACAAACAAAATAGTTGTAAATTCGGCCGAGAAGGTCGTGATTGCAGATATAATCACCCTAAGATCTGTCCAGCCTACCAAGCTCATGGCCCTAACCCTGCACATGGATGTGTAAAGGGCCGTCAGTGTGAGAACTTTCACCCTATTATCTGTAAAGGATCAGCGGAGGCATCCGAGTGTTTTAACCAAAGATGTAGGAAACTTCACCTTAAAGGCACTCGTCGTCGACCTCTGAACTCCAGACTACCACCAACGACTGCTCACCAGGTACCACCTACTAATGTTTACAATCCAGGACCCAGAACTTTACCACCACCTGGTCCAGTGGTTGAGCCAAGACCATCTGCTGGACCAGGACCCACAGTTTATGTTGGGCCAGGACCAACTACAATCCCACCTACTTCTACAGTAACTACACCCACTGCTGCTTCTACAGTAACTACACTCACTGCTACTCCACCAGTTATTCCTGAGCCTATACATCCATTTATTGCAGCTCCCCCTGTACAGAACCAACCAAGACCAAGTGATAGAATAGAAAATTTTCTTATAAAACAAGTGCATATTCTTCAAATGCAAATGAACCATATCCTCAAGATAAAAGCATGGCAACAAGACCAAAGCATCAATTGGCATCCATCCCGTGTGCCGATAGGCCATCCTCAAGGAGTCCTCTCACCAGATCATATGTTTCCATATTAAACAAAATAATTTCATGCAACATTGAGGGGCTAATCCCACGCAAGTTCAAAGCAAAGCTTGAAATAATTTCTGAATTAGCATCTGAAGAGGAAGCCCTTATTGTTGCACTTACCGAATCACATCTCTCTGAAAATATTAAAGATGCCGAGGTTAAAATAAACAACTATACATCGTTCAGAACTGATAGAGCAAATAGAAGAAAGAAAGGATGAATTATCACCTATCTGAAAGACACAATCTCCCCGTACACCAAAGTGATACTTTCATTCTCAAACTCAGTTTCTGAGGTACAAATGCTCAACATTGAACACATAAATCTGATGTTTATTGTCATCTATCGCCCTCCTGACTGTACCCAGAACAATTTTATCCCAATCCTGACACTGATTAAAGACAAAATAAATGAGATGTCAGCTCCCTTACCAAATATCATCCTAACGGGTGATTTCAACTTACCAATAATTGACTGGGAAACTGAAGTGGTACAAGGAGGATCTACAGATGCACAATTACAAGCAGCTGCCCTCCTTGACCTAGCAGAGAACTACTGCATGAACCAGTATATCCGAGTCCCTACACGTGGCAAAAATATCCTAGACCTATTCTTCACTAATAACGAAGAGCTTGTCCACGAGTACACTGTAGACCCAACTACTATATCAGACCACAATATAATTGTAATGACGACCAACATAAAATCTTTAGAACACAACAAAGCAATGGTACCACCCCAAAGAAACCTAAGTTTAAATGAACTAAATTTTTTCAGTACTAATACATGCTGGGAGAATATTGATAGAGAATTGGGTGAATTATGTTGGGAGAAATTGTTGACAGATACAGACCCCAATAACCAATATGACTTACTGCTGAAACATTGCTTAGCGATTTGTGAAAAATACACCCCTATTAAAAAACAACCCTCAACCACTAAGAAAATTCCCCGTGATCGAAGGATAATAATGAGAAAACGAAGAAGACTACGAGTAAAAATTGCCCATTCTACCAACGACCACAACCGTACTATGATGCAGCGGAAAATCTTGACGCTAGAAGAGCAGTTGAAAACCTCTATTGAAAAAGAAATGAAGCTGAGAGAAGAACAGGCAGTATCTGCAATCAAGTCAAACCCTAAATACTTCTTCAAATATGCAAGTAACCGATCAACAATTAAGGCCGCTGTTGGCCCTTTAACAAGTGAGCACGGTAAAATGATTGAAGACCCAACAGAAGTTTGTGAAGCTCTTTGTAAACAGTACGAGAGTGTTTTCAGTACTCCTTTTAAAGATAAGATCATCACAGAACCCAACAACTTTTTCTCCAACAAGATCAAGGACCCATCAATAGAAGATATAGCTTTTACTGAGAATGATATAATAGAAGCAGTTAAAGAAATTTCCACCAATGCTGCAGCTGGCCCTGATGGTTTTCCGGCCATACTACTGAAGAAATGTGCAGAAAAGTTGTGTGTACCTCTCAAAAATCCTATACAGATCTTCACTGGATTCCGGGATTGTTCCTGGATTACTGAAGAGAGCTAAAGTAACTCCCGTATTCAAAGGCGGGTCAAGAGGCAAAGCCGAAAACTACCGACCTATTGCCCTCACATCCCATATCATTAAAACTTTTGAGAAAATTATTGTCAAGAATATTACAAACTACCTTGAACAAAACAATAAAATGAATGATAGCCAACACGGATTTCGACAAGGTAGATCATGCTTGTCCCAGCTCCTTGCCCATCATGAAAAAATTGTTAGTACACTAGAGAATGGCAGCAACATCGATGTAATCTACTTGGACTTCAGTAAGGCCTTCGACAAGGTGGACCACGGAATCCTATTACATAAAGTCCGCAATCTAGGAATAGTAGGTCGCCTTGGAGTATGGATCCATAACTTCCTGAACGAGAGAAAGCAATGTGTTGCTGTGGGTGGTGTCATTTCCCATGACTCAAATGTCTACAGTGGTGTCCCTCAAGGTTCTGTACTGGGACCACTGCTGTTCCTCATACTTATATCCGACATTGACCAAGGTACACTCTACTCCAAAGTCTCGTCTTTTGCCGATGATACCAGAGTAATGAAAGAAACTAAATCAATGGCAGATGTGGACAAATTAAAATCTGACCTTACCAAGCTATATACATGGGCCGAAACAAATAATATGTCTTTCAATAATAACAAATTTGAACTGGTTAGATATGGTACAAACAAAATAGAAGAAGTCCACTATTCGGAACATGATGGCCAAAGAATAAAGTGTAACAACAAAGTGCTAGACCTAGGGGTAACAATCAGTGATGATGCCACCTTCACTACCCATATCCTAGCAGTAGTACAAAAGACACGAGCCCAGGTTGGCTGGGTATTGCGTACTTTCAGAACTCGTGAAAGCGAACCTATGTTAACCCTGTATAAGGCCTTGGTAATACCACTCTTGGAATATTGTTGCCAGTTATGGAATCCCTGGAAGTCACGAGAGAAACAAGCATTGGAAGGCATCCAGCGCTCCTTCACTAGTAAAATAGTGTCTGTGAAGGAGGAAGACTACTGGCAAAGACTTAAGTTTCTAAACTTGTACTCTCTAGAACGACGCCGAGAAAGATACTTGATCATTTATACCTGGAAAATGCTCAACAACTTAACCCCAAACCTGCTGGGAGAGGAAGAAAAGGAGTTGATAGAGATAAAAGAAAACCAATGACTGGGCCGTATGTGTATTATCAGGTCAATGAACTCAAGAGCACTGACAAGAGTTAAGACACTTAAAGAAAATGCCTTCGCTACACGGGGTCCGAAGCTCTACAATGCACTGCCAAAAGAAATAAGAAACCAAAACTACCCAACCGTTGAAAAATTCAAAAAGGACTTGGATGATTTCCTGTCATCAATGCCAGACCAACCAATCCTACCCCACTACTACCTCCGTGCTGCCAGCAACAGCATTCTTGACCAGCTGGCACAGAGGAGGGTAGATGGGATGTACAGTGGCGGCGCCGCAACGGCGTGGACCACAGGGCGCTAACTGACAGCCCTCAACTACAACCACAGGAACCACAGGTATGTGTGTGTGTTACTCAGTTACTTGTTCGTCAAGGGGAATCCACGCAATGCGAGCTAAGCTCATTATTATCGCGCCTCCTTAACTGGGAATGTATTGTGTGAAATGCATATTAAGTGTTTTATGTACTGTTGGAATGGCTGTGGATGTGTGTGTAGTCTGTATTTTAGCCAATTGGCGACATCGGAAACGAAGGCTTAGGGTGGATCTGTATGGTACCATTCTCACTATAGACGGTACCGTCTCGCCCGAAGGCTTAGGTAGCCATCAGCTTAGGTGAACCATATGATACCCATCTCGCCTTGTACCATTTTTGCCAACCCCAGATGGGACGTCACAACGTCGTCCACTTATTCCAGGTACCTATTTACAGCTAGGTGAACTGAGGCTAACACATGAAAGGAGACAAGCCCCCGGCCGGGGATTGAACCCCCGACCCCTCGTGTGTGAGACGAGAGCTCTACCTACTAGGCTACGGGCTGTGTGTGTGTGTGTGTGTGTGTGTGTGTGTGTGTGTGTGTGTGAGCTGGTGAACCCCCTTAATTCATTATTTATTCCATTATCGTGTCCATTATAGCGGGTATCCTAAGTTATGTGTATATATATATATATATACAGTATATATACATATTTATATAACGAACAACAACAAAGTCGTTCCAGATATTTATAATCCGAATAATTGGGTAAAATCACCTTATACCTAAGATATAGATAAATATATAGATAGATAGATAGATAGATAGATACACATATAGTTATAAACAGATGGATGGGTAGATATACATAGATAGGTAAATAGAAGCAGATAGATAAGATAAGATAGATAAGATATAGGCAAATACTCAGTCAGAAAAATGTATATGTTACAGGGAATCTACGTAAATTCGTGAAATATAATTAGAAATATGCTTATAATTCTGTGTTCCAAATATTTCAAGTTGTATTTTGTCATTTTATGTGACGTAAAGTTTTGGTTACGTTCATTTTTGCCAGCTAGATAAATCTATGATGAATATTTATTGAATTAATCATGTACTAACATTTGAAAATTCATTTGTATCTTCCATTATGAAGTTCGGAAAGATACATAGTAATTTGGTTAAACTGGTCCTAACCTAATCTGTCCACTATAAGATATCCTAAATATAGGACATGGTATCAAAACTATTTTGAAATTAAATATTTAATTTCACGAATTCACTACGGATTTCGTGAAATCCCTGATTACACAGATTCCTTGAAACATATACTGTATACTGTACATATATGTAGATAGAGATAGCGATATATATATATACATTATATATATATATATATATATATATATATATATATATATATATATATATATATATATATATATATAGAGAGAGAGAGAGAGAGAGAGAGAGAGATAAAGAGAGAAGAGAGAGACAGACATACCGACAGACAAACCGACGGAAACACACACAGAAATAGCTATACATATATACATATATACATATAGATAAACAGACAGATAGACAATAAAGATAGATGCCTTAGATACACACAGACTAAACAAGGAAGTAATACCACTACCCCACCACAACGACGGCCTGAATAATTGAGTATAATGGCTTGTCTCTAGGTAGATAGATAGATATATATATAGATTAAATAGATAAATATAGATAAATAGACAGACAGACAGATATAGATAGATAGATAGATAAGACATATAGAGATAGAGATAGATATAGATTGATAAATAAATAGATAGATAGATAGATAGATAGATAGATTAAATATATAAATATAGATACATAGCCAGACTGACAGATATAAATAAATAGATAGATAAGACAAAGAGGTAGAGATAGATAGAGATTGATAGATAGCTATATAGATAGATTAAATAGATAAATGTAGATAAATAGATAGAGATAGATAGATACAAAAATATAGATAGAGATAGATGGCTTGATAGATAGATAGATAAGGATATATAGATACAAAGACAAACGGTTTAGGGTGTCTCTAAATATAGATGAATATATAGTTATTTATAAACAGATGAACAGATACACACATAGAAAGACATAGATAGATAGATAAATTTATAGATAAATAGATAGATAAACAGATAAAAGAGAACAAACAAACAAAAAAACAACCCACCACCCCAAAAGTCGCTCCAAGGGGATAAAAGACAGAATAATTGGCTAAAAGCGCCTTACATAAGTTATACCTCAAATGGGGAGAAAACGGTGGAGATGTGGGGGCCAAAGAAAACGGGAAATGTAGAGGGAAAAAATGGGAAGAGTAGAGGGATGGAACGGAAACCAAACTTTTGCCAATATTAAGACCTTACATGCAATATAGGTATCCATTTTTTTCCTGGCGAGCAACAGCCAGCCTGTAATTCAAGAGCAACCGGCCTTCGGTTGGAACATTTTTCGGTCGAAAAATGTACAAATTTGGCTTGTGTGTGTGTGTGTGTTTTTTTTTTTTTTTAAGCTTGATGGAGGCCTAGGAAGAACATACAATAAAACAAGAATATATATATATATACCGGCATATATATATTATTATTTTGTTTGTTATTATTATGTCCTTCCTATATATATATATATATATATATATATATATATATATATATTAATAACAATAATAACATAATACAAAAAAAACTATTCTGCCAAAACACACACTCCTTATAACAAAATCCTCAAAATCCACAAAATACATATTTAACCCATAAATGTCGGCGCGCAACATAAGTCGAGTTAAATAAAGCTGGACTATGTGGCGGTGCTCGACATATATCGTGTGGCAATTTCAGCACGTAATGTTGCTGAGAGAGAGAGACAAGTGGTGGCAGGAGAGTAGCGAGCGTATGACTGCTCCCGACCACCGCGGCGAACATACTGACACGAATCCCACCTCCTCCCTCCCTCTCTCACTCGCTATATACGGAATTATATGGGGAAATTGCCTAATTACATGCTTTTTGCACTCGCGTTGCACGGTTATTGCAAGAAAACTAGCCATCATAAAAGGATCGTTATGGTGTCATTCGAAAGCTCTGTTTATGCCCTTTCAGGGATAGTTACTTGTTTTACGTTCTGGGTCTTATTTAGGCATGAAAATGATCACGTAAACAGCCCTATTTTGGCTAAAACACCCCGCTGGACGGTACATATAAATAAACCGCATAGGCCGCTCGTAAGGTGTTAAAGTAAGACCTATTCAAATTCCAGCAGCTCTATCTGTAAGCCGATTATACAGTACCGTATAATATCCCTTTATTATTAAAGTCCTAAGCTGAGTATCTTTGGTTGAGGTGGGTGGATAGATTGATGGGTAGATATAGATGGATAGATGGGTTGATAGATATAGACATATACCTGTAGATAGAGAGATAGATAGGAGATAGATAGTTATATACAGAGCTAGATAGATAGATACATATTGATAGATAAACAGACAGATACCGGTATATAGATAAATAGATAGATAGATAAGATATATAGATATAAACAGATAGACAGACAGATAGGTAGATAGATAGAGGGGTAGATATAGAGATAGTGTGACGTTAACCACTCCGTTAGAACTGCATGGCTTGTCCTACAGTGACTCGCTAGGATCGCCAGGGCAGTGGATGTGGCTACAGTTGATGTATTATTGTGTGCTGTATTTCATATGAAAGCTCGTGTCATGGGCAGTCCAGAAAGGCTCTTTGTTTTCGCCCATGTCAAGGCTTTATATATTTAATTGCAAAGTATATGTTTTATCATTAAGTAGTAATGATAGGATTTGAGAGAGAGAGTAGAGAGTAGAACAGAGTGTGAGGAGGCGCGCAGTGTTTTTTGCCATGCTCGATGACGTCATAGCTGGCTGGCCTCTTGGGGATTGGTTGGAGGAGTTTTTTTACCATGCTTGGTGATGTTATGGTTGGCTGGCCTCTTTGGAATTGGCTGGAGGACTTGTTACCGCTTTGCCCACGCGGTGCGAGCTAGTACCAGTATATATACAGCTCTCTTGCCTCTCTCTCCCTTAGATCTGGTTTCTAGAACGCATCCCTCTTATCCCTTTGATATCTATCCCCCTCTCTGCACCTGAGAACCTTTTCCTCTGCCTATCTCTCTCATTTTCCATATCTTTCACCATCTTTTATTAATAATTATTATACCCCCTCTGGTTAACTCTGCATAATCAGCTTCATGCTGGCCAGTTGTATTGTGCGTTAAGGTCTTATATAACCCATGTATGTTTAGTTGTTAAGATAAGTTGATCACGAAGCATTGGTTGGCATTCATATTGTTCAGTACCGCTTCCTATAATTATTAGTGTTCTGCTAGATTAGATAATGCTAGACTAGGAGTCTGATACTATAAGGTATTGTTTCCGATGGGTGCTGGCTTTAGTTAAAAGCTGCACGACATACCTGAGAACTGGAGTTGATTGGGTAAATTCTAGTCTGTGTGCCATTGAGAGTAGAGCATGCACGAATGAGGGCTTTTTGCCTATACCATTCTGCACTGTTCTAAGCTCGGTCGTTTGTCTCTGAGGTACGCCAGGAGAACGCTTGATACTTCTGTATTAAGGTTTCTCAAGAGAGCTACCCTTCACTATAACGTAATATTTGACGCACAGACTTGAGATTTGCACTAGGCTATGCGGCATGCCATGCACACCAGTATCTCGTATCATTGACTCTAGCTAGACTTTATCAGTCATAGTAGACTATCTATCTATCTATTGCCTGACGCCGTGATCCCCGAAGGGGTGGCCACGAACGAACCACCCCCATGCACCTCTGTCCCCAGTCAGTCGACGCCCCTCCCCCCAACCAGCACCGCCTTCATTCATGTAGTTCCTCACTCCATCCTTCCACCTCATATTCGGTCTACCTCTCCCCCTCTGTCCCTCCACCTCGCTCTCGTACACCCTCTTAGTCATTCTCTCGCTTTCCATACGTTCCATATGGCCGAACCATCTCAAGTTGTTCCTTTTCACACTTTCCAGCACATCTACCTCCACACCACACCTGTGGTAGACATTAAGTATATTAAACCAATTACTCTTATTATGCATACCCGTTTATGATTACACAAGCATTTCACAGCCTAGTTTGAAGTATTGAGACACAAACGACTGAGGATCTTTTTGTTGATAGGAATACTGCATTGTCGTGGCGATTATTATTATTGTTGTAGCGTTTAGGATATTCTTGGCTCCGACTGCATTTATATCTCCTGCCTTTTTGTGAGCATAGCCTGCTCGAGCATTGTTCCGCTGCCAGCCTTTTTGGGTTCCATTTCCGATTCGAGCATCTTGATAGCATCTAACATTTAAAGAAGATTCCTTGTTGGTGTTGAAGGACTTTAGTGCACTTTCTTTCATGCAGGAGTGCCTGACATTTATTGATTAAAGTAACGTAAGCTGTAACTTCTCTTACCACCTTACTTTGCATACCATAACCAAGCACCTTCGGTTATAGGTAGTAATAGGCTGTTTTCACATAACATTAAGCCTAGAGTAGATGCACATTTATTGAGAGTTTGATAACCTATTATTGCATATAGAACTCTGGAGAGTATTTGTGTTCTTTGTTCACTGGGAATATACATCAGAGGTTGGATCTAGCGCTTTCCGTTGTAGCATTTATGCCATTACTAGTCCAATGAATAAGAGCCCTGATATATTTAAACCTCAGTCGTAACAAATGGCGACCTTACCTTGGATTTGGTGAACCTACATTTATTAGCAGGGAACATTTGTTGTTTTGGGGAATATTTTGCGGGGATCAGCAAGAATAATTTTTTTTTTTTTTGCAACATAGTATAGCCCTTGAGTATTTCCGAGAATTTGTGTGTGTATATTGAGGTATAAGAGTTTGGGGTGCTTCTTTTCTGAATATTGAAGTGAATTTTTTTTGTGAGCATCATGTCTTATACCGGATCAGAGGAGAATGGAGACACAGTACGTAATGTCGAAACTGAGGAACAGCAGCATGATGAAAGGGTTAATCAGGTGAACTGTGAGGATGATGCTAGGATATTTTTGCAATGGCCTGTTACTGCCGAGCGGTTGGAGGGTATGGATCGGTACGGTCTTCAATGCCTGGCCACAGCTATCGGTCATGCAGGTACTAGCAGCATGACCAGGGATAACTTGATAACGTGTGTACTGGGCAGGGTGACTGGTGAGCGAGATGGGTTGAGTGCTCAGAGCCCTTCGGCCATGCTTCCCCTACACTCGACTCCCAGCCATCCCAGTAGTTTGCCGACCCCGAGTACGCTTCCGCAGTTGGGTGGTGACTGGCAGGGTGGGTTGCCCCTGGGGGGACCACCGGTAATTTCAAACATTGTAGCACCTTCACCTCCTCAAGGGTTAACTCCTGAATTATTGTTTCAGCTCAAATTAGCTAAGATTCAACAGCAACAAAGGGCATGTGAGCTTCAGCAGCAACAAAGGGCATGTGAGCTTCAGCAGCAACAAAAGGCATCTGAGCTTCAGCAGCAAATAGAATTAGCCAAGATAGAAGAGAGAAAAACTATCAGTCAGCAGCACATAGAGCTAGCAAAAATCCAAGCTGATTTAGAGTTGACTAGGTACTGTGCCGACATGGACATAGAGAAGTCGCGAGTAGAGACAACGGGACAGTGACTTGGGGCTGGTAACCGTGTTCATGATCAATCTCTCTCGCACTTATTGAAACTGGTTCCGGTGTTTGATGAGAGTGGGGTAACAGAATTTTTCGCACGCTTTGAGAAGAAGTGCCAGGAACACCAGTGTCCAGAGAATAAATGGGCAGCACTTGTATCCTCTAGATTAATAGGCAAGGGTCTTAAAGCCTACGATGCGTTACCTTTGGAGTCATGTATTGTGTATGAGGATCTCAAGGAGGCTGTCCTGAGGGCTTACGAACTGCAACCAGAAACGTACCGTTTGAAGTTCCGGGGTGTAACCAAGGGAAGAGATAGCACCTTTTTGGAACACGCCCGGGACTTGTCCGATGCTATGGGGAACTGGCTCCGATCTGAGAAGGTAACAACATTTGATGGAATTAAGCAGTTAATGATGTTGGAGCAGTTCTTTAAGAGCACGGGCGGTGATCTAACTTTGAACTTAAAGGAGAAAAACCCAAGAACTCTAGTCGAAGCAGCAGAAATGGCTGATCGACGGCTGTCATTGATTCGGGGTTGCGGGTCCTCACAGAAGTACGATGTAAGTGCTAAGGACCGTTATCCTCCCCCTCCCCGTAGCAATGACACATTTAAACAAAAGAGCCATGAAACTAAAACTGAATCCAAACCTTACATCACACCGTATAAGAAAAGTCAGGGGCCTTTTACATCACAGTATAAGCCGAAACTGAAATTTATGTGTTTTAGTTGCCACCAGGAGGGTCATAAAGCAAATGAGTGCCCTAGTCGACCTCCTCCGGCAGCCGTGTCTTTTGCTCACGGCATTGGAGTGTTCAAGAGGACATCGGAGTTTGTTAGAGGCAATTCTTCAGAGGTAAATACACTGCCAGTGCAGAAGGATCCGGAAGGCGTATTCCCTGTCCATGATGCCTTTAGTGACCACAGGGGACTCGGTTGTGTGGAGTGGGGGGGTAGAAGACATGAGGTGAGAATTTTGCGTGACACTGGGGCATCGCAAACACTGTTGAGAAATTTCACTGGTAAACCTGTAAATACGGCGCGGGTGGTTGTGGTTCAGGGAGTTAATGCAACAAGGTCATACCCGCTTGTAAGAATGAAGATGGAAGTTGATGGTGTGACTCGTGACCTGGATGTAGGAATTGTGGAGAAGTTACCTGTTGGGGGCGTCGACCTCCTTCTCGCCAACGAG
The DNA here is from genome assembly GCA_037953745.1 of Lithodes maja. Classification (NCBI taxonomy): domain Eukaryota; kingdom Metazoa; phylum Arthropoda; class Malacostraca; order Decapoda; family Lithodidae; genus Lithodes; species Lithodes maja. Next base: position 91,088 of record JBAKBP010000469.1, read on the forward strand.
TTTGCGGGGCCTACTTCTGAGGCTCCACCCTTAGTCGTTGCCGAGAAGCCGGCCGACGTGAGTAGGGAGGAGCAGGAGTGGGTTGAGAAGTGTCAGGTGCAACCTATGGCGTGTGTTGTCACCAGATCTCTTGCATCCAGGGAATCACATTCTGGTCAACAGTCTTTAGACAAGCGGAGGAAAGGTACCGAGAAGGGGTTGAAAGTTGATGCGGTTGAGAGTTTAGTATCAACGGACATTCTCGGGGACTCATTATTAGGATCAATTTTTGAGTCTGGAGAAGACCCATTAACTGTTACTAAGAAGGCAGAGGATGGGCCTATAAAGACGAAGAGACAGCAACGATACACAAAGAGAGAGCAACGGGAGGCTAAATTCAATGTAGGCGGGGGGCATGAGTTGTTTCTCAAACACTTAGATAAGCTTGCTCCTTCGGACATTCGAAAATTGCAATTAGAAGACCCGGAGGTTCTTGAATGTGGTACCGGTGCTGTCGAGTTGAAGGAGGACAGTGATGCACAGTCGGGAGATTTTTACAAGTATCCCCTGACCATCATGGAGGTAGCAACAAGGTACCCTGACGCGTACCCTATGAGAAATGGGTCAGCGAAGACGGTGGTCCGGAACTTGCTAGTGTATTTTTCCTGGTATGGTTACCCGCAGGGGATTCAGTCAGACCAAGGATCCAACTTCACTTCTAACCTTTGTTCAAGCAATGCCGCAGCATGGGGTTGTTACGGTTGTGTCATCTGCGTATCATCCGGAGAGCCAGGGTGTGTTAGAGCGATGGCACTCAGCCTTGCAATCTGTGCTTCGTTGTTGTTGCTTTGAGAGTGGGAAAGGTTGGGATCTTGGCCTGCCATATGTTTTATTTGCTGCACGGGAGGTACCTGGGGAAAGTTTGGGATTCATCCCTAATGAGCTCGTCTTTGGACACCGTGTCAGAGGGCCTCTCCATATGGTTAAAGAAATATGGGAGGGCGCAGAAAAACCTTGTTCTATGCTCAAGTACGTCCTCGACAGTCGAGAACGGATGTTGCGCAGTCTGGAGTTGGCTGGCCATAATTTGACTAGCTCTCAGGCCCTCATGAAGGACAGGTACGACCTCAAGGTTAAACTCAGGGAGTTTCACGTGGGTCAGGTGTTGATTCTACTGCCCCTTGTAGGTCATCACATATCCGCGAAGTACACTGGTCCTTATAGGGTAGTTGAGGAGCTATCGGACCTGGATTACTTGGTAGCCACTCCAGACAGACGTAAGCGCAATCAGTTATGTCACGTTAATCTCATGAAGGAGTATGCGAGGCACCCCCCTGAGCCTCTCACTGTGCCTGTGATGACGTTTAGCAGTCAAGGTGGAGAAGGAGAATGGGACAGTCAAGCTCAGGTGGAGGATAACTGGAAGGATAAGAAAGTCAAATAGGCTCCTGAGTGTGAGAAGGCGTTTAGAGTAGTAAAACACCTGTTGTGCACTCACCCGATCCTCAGGGCCCCTGACTTTAGCCTACCTTTCCAACTAGCAACGGATGCTAGTGGTGTGGGGGCTGGTGCCGTCCTTAAGCAAGAGGACGATGATGGGCTGGAGCATCCTGTTAGTTTCTGCTCGGAGAAGTTCAATTCAGCCCAGGGGAGCTGCTCTGTTGTCGAGAAGGAGCTACTGGCTGTTGTGCTTGGGCATTTCGAGCTCTATGTTCCAGCCTATGGTCCGGTCGTTGTAGTTTACACAGATCATCACCCTCTCAAGTTCTTGGACCAGTTTCACAATCGGAATACGAGGCTGACCGGGTGGTCGCTGGTGTTACGGGAGTATAGCCTGGAGATACGCCATATTGCCGGTTGTGACAACGTGGTTGCAGATTGTCTTTCAAGGGTATATGATCCTGGGTAGATTGACACACAGGTAGCCTCCTGCTTTAGTTTGAATAGTATTTTGCGCTTGGTGCTTGTTGGCTCGCGGTTGTAGCCCAGCGTATTGGGTCGTAAAGCAGGAGTTGAGCGTTTGGTATAGAAGAAAAAACTAGGCTTGCCCCTATAGTGCAGCCGAAATAAACAAATTAAAAAACATAAAAAATCAAATATAAACTCTTTCTTTGATAGTTGAATTATAGCAGTAATTCTGAGTTGCACTCCTCTCAGAATGCTGGGCTAGAGAAGCTCGCTCTTGAGGAGCATAACTACATATGATTTAACCTATTATGTTGGGGAGGGTTATAATTTTGTAAAATGTTTTGTTGGGAACTGTGCCAGATATTTTACTGCCGCTGGGTGATGGGAAGTAGAGTTATAGCATGGGTTCTAACCAAGAGATTTTTTTGAGCTTTGGGCGTCTGAGAAAAATCTTGGGGGGGTGTGACGTTAACCACTCCATTAGAACCGCATGGCTTGTCCTACAGTGACTCGCTAGGATCGCCAGGGCAGTGGATGTGGCTACAGTTGATGTATTATTGTGTGCTTTATTTCATATGAAAGCTCGTGTCATGGGCAGTCCAGAAAGGCTCTTTGTTTTCGCCCATGTCAAGGCTTTATATATTTAATTGCAAAGTATATGTTTTATCATTAACCCGTCCAGCCCCGGCTAGTTTTGTAATGTTTGTTCACCAGAACCCGGCCGGTTTTCAAAAAATGGTTTTATTCCAGAAACAATAGCGAATGGGTTAGGAATGAAGGAAAAACCACGAAAAACCGCTCAAAAAGCTTAAAGAATGGTCCTACAGAGCCCCCGAAAACGTATTTTACAAGAGTAAAAAATTGAAGGCAATTACCCCAAAAAACCAGGTTATTGCGCGCTCACGCACGCGGACTTTGAGAGTTTTCAACCATCGGCACGGTTGCGTGGGATACGTACACAGTTCCCATACAAATCTGAGCCCTCTTGAGTGGCTACACCTGAGGTTACGGTCGGCGCAATTAGGGTGACGCGCCAGGCGCGTCTCTGGGGCTGTGCGTTACATACATCGCCGACGCGTCAGGCGCGTCGCTGGGGCTGTACGGGTTAAGTAGTAATGATAGGATTTGAGAAAGAGAGAGAGAGAGAGTAGAACAGAGTGTGAGGAGGCGCGCAGTGTTTTTTGCCATGCTCGATGACATCATAGCTGGCTGGCCTCTTGGGGATTGGTTGGAGGAGTTTTTTACCATGCTTGGTGACGTCATGGTTGGCTGGCCTCTTTGGAATTGGCTGGAGGACTTGTTACCGCTTTGCCCACGCGGTGCGAGCTAGTGCCAGTATATATACAGCTCTCTTGCTTCTCTCTCCCTTAGATCTGGTTTCTAGAACGCATCCCTCTTATCCCTTTGATATCGGTCCCCCTCTCTGCACCTGAGAACCTTTTCCTCTGCCTATCTCTCTCATTTTCCATATCTTTCACCACCTTTTATTAATATTATACCCCCTCTGGTTAACTCTGCATAATCAGCTTAATGCTGGCCAGTTGTATTGTGCGTTAAGGTCTTATATAACCCATGTATGTTTAGTTGTTAAGATAAGTTGATCACGAAGCATTGGTTGGCATTCATATTGTTCAGTACCGCTTCCTATAATTATTAGTGTTCTGCTAGATTAGATAATGCTAGACTAGGAGTCTGATACTATAAGGTATTGTTTCCGATGGGTGCTGGCTTTAGTTAAAAGCTGCACGACATACCTGAGAACTGGAGTTGATTGGGTAAATTCTAGTCTGTGTGCCATTGAGAGTAGAGCATGCACGAATGAGGGCTTTTTGCCTATACCATTCTGCACTGTTCTAAGCTCGGTCGTTTGTCTCTGAGGTACGCCAGGAGAACGCTTGATACTTCTGTATTAAGGTTTCTCAAGAGAGCTACCCTTCACTATAACGTAATATTTGACGCACAGACTTGAGATTTGCACTAGGCTATGCGGCATGCCATGCGCACCAGTATCTCGTATCATTGACTCTAGCTAGACTTTATCAGTCATAGTAGACATTAAGTATATTAAACCAATTACTCTTATTATGCATACCCGTTTATGATTACACAAGCATTTCACAGCCTAGTTTGATGTATTGAGACACAAACGACTTAGGCTCTTTTTGTTGATAGGAATACTGCATTGTCGTGGCGATTATTATTATTGTTGTAGCGTTTAGGATATTCTTGGCTCCGACGACATTATATCTCCTGCCTTTTTGTGAGCATAGCCTGCTCGAGCATTGTTCCGCTGCCAGCCTTTTTGGGTTCCATTTCCGATTCGAGCATCTTGATAGCATCTAACATTTAAAGAAGATTCCTTGTTGGTGTTGAAGGACTTTAGTGCACTTTCTTTAATGCAGGAGTGCCTGACATTTATTGATTAAAGTAACGTAAGCTGTAACTTCTCTTACCACCTTACTTTGCATACCATAACCAAGCACCTTCGGTTATATGTAGTAATAGGCTGTTTTCACATAACATTAAGCCTAGAGTAGACGCACATTTATTGAGAGTTTGATAATCTATTATTGCATATAGAACTCTGTAGAGTATTTGTGTTCTTTGTTCACTGGGAATATACATCAGAGGTTGGATCTAGCGCTTTCCGTTGTAGGATTTATGCCATTACTAGTCCAATGAATAAGAGCCCTGATATATTTAAACCTCAGTCGTAACAATAGATAGACAGACAGACAGACAAGATAGATAGTCAGTCAGTCAATACTTTATTTCATAAAAAGCCATACATATAACTTTTTACATACGTACATGAGGTAAAGTTACCTTAGAGTTGGTTCATGGTTTTAAACATACTGTATATTATCCTGGATGTAATGGCATCAATATCATTATCTGCTAAGCTGGAGATGTCATAAGTAGTTAAAAGAATAGTTTTTACCTCGTTAATCATATAAAGACTGTCACAGATATTCAAAAGACACTTTTCTAAAACTGTGCACAAGGCTTCTTCAAAAGCTTAGAAGCAAATCTAATTTTTTGCCAATTGAACAAATTACTAAAAGTAATTAAACCAACCATATCACATGCTTTATGATTGCTCTCCCAGTATTATAATTTAACGATTTTCTTTGATAGATAGATAGATAGGTTGATAGGTAAATAAATAGATAGGTAGATTTATAAATAGAAATAGACAGACAGACAGATAGATATAGATATATAGACAGACATACAGACACAGACAGACAGAGATAGATAGATAGATAGAGACAGACATATATATAGAGATAGATAGATAGATAGACGTGCAGTAGATAGATGGTCTGCATTTTAATATTCCTGGACAAAGGCAATGTTTACTGTCTCTGTGTTCAATATTCCACCAAGCCAGTCTCTCTCTCTCTCTCTCTCTCTCTCTCTCTCTCTCTCTCTCTCTCTCTCTCTCTCTCTCTCTCTCTCTCTCCAAGTTAAGAATTTACATACTGTATATTAAGATCAGACTTTTTCTTCCAATCTCTCTCTCACTCTCTCTCTCTCTCTCTTCTGCTTTGCTATCCTTACCTTCCACTTTGTAGCAAATTGTATATTAGCATTAAATCCAGACTGCCTAGTAGGGACCGCAAAGTTATGTGCAGTCCGTGTATATATGTAACTATGTAGCACACACACACACACACACTCACTCTCTCTCCTCCTCCACCATACACGCACATACACACACACACTCACTCTTTCTCTCCTCCTCCTCCACCATACACACACATACACTCTCTCCCTCCACCACCACACACACAGACACAGATACTCACTCTCTCTTCTCCTCCACCACCACCACCACCACACATACACACACACAATCACTCTCTCTCCTCCTCCTCCACCATACACACACATACACTCTCTCCCTCCACCACACACACACACACACACACATATACTCACTCTCTCTTCTCCTCCACCACCACCACCACACACACACACACACACACATACACTCTCCCTCCACTACACACACACACACACACACACTCATACCACACGCACACGCAAACACACACACACACACACACACAAACAAACACACACGCACACACACACTCCCTCTCTCTTCTCCACCACACACACACAAACACACACACACTCAGGTCAGACCAGGTCGACCCTCAGCAATATTTGTATGACTGCTTGGCAATTTTCTTAATGGTATCCTCCCTTCTGGCCTTCCTTATTTTCTCTCTCTCTCTCTCTCTCTCTCTCTCTCTCTCTCTGACGCACACACACACACACACACCTAAACACACACACACACACACACACACACACACACTCTCTCTCTCTCTCTTTTTTGTGAGTATTTTTCTGGCCATTAATTTCCCAGACTCTGTTTAAGGACACCGTACGAAGAGCGCTTAAAAGAACTAAATTTGTTTAGCTTAACAAAGCGCAGAATGAGAGGTGACCTAATAGAGGTTTTCAAAATCTTCAGCAACCTAAATGTAAGTGAATTAGTCACGATCAATCAAGTAAACACGAGAAACAATGGTTATAAGATTATAGGCAACCGTTTTCATTCTCATGAGCCGAAGCATTTCTTTTTAAACCGTGTTGTGAATAATTGGAACAGACTTGAGGTGGACCAGATATTGATTTCTTGATATTTGCGGATGCGGATGTAGATACGGATATTTATTTTCAGTATTTGCGGATGCGGATGCGGATTGTTTTAGCCCTCAAGAGTTTTAGCCACAGATAATGGAAATTTTAAGATACAAGTGAGAGAGGAAGGAGGGAAGGAGGGAGAGCGCTAATTTTGATAAACATAAATATATTTCAATATTAGCCCTATTTACTTCTTAACCGTTACTCTGAGGATCCATGAAAAGGACCATGATGCACTTCTTTTTTTTTGTTCTCTGACTATTATTAGACGATTTTTTTCAGATTAGGAAGGGTATATGGAAGTCAGAGGGTTGATTGGGATAGTCTTTAGTTCTTTACCCTTTTAATACCCACATATCCTTCCTAAGCAGCATAAAATCGTCTAATGATAGCAAAAATAAACTGCTATAACGTGTCAGAGCTTCAAGGGGTTAATAGTTAATTAGTTATTCTGTAAAAGTGTAAATATAATAAGTGTTTATGACTTATTAGTTATGAAAATATCCGCACTATATCCGCATTATTGGATGCGGATGCTGATGTACAAAATTATGCGGATATCCGCGGATGCGGATGCGGATACGGATATCCGGTCCACCTCTAGAACAGACTACCCTCGAATATTATAAACTGTAATACTGTCGAAACATTTAAGAACCATCTGGATAAATACTTAGCAAATAACCCCCGATGAACACAGTTTCTTTCAGAATAACGCGCAACGAAGTGTCAACGCATACCGAAATGTATATTGATATTCATACACCTGTTCCCTTTCAGAATTATAGTAATAGAGTTACCTTAGATTACAAATCAACCTCATTTTCTCCCTGTCCTGTCCGAAATTACATGGTATTTTTCCAACTGTTTCCTTGCCAGTATAAGCTGGAGAGTGTGGTGGGTGGGAAGGAGCCTTCTTCTTTGCTATCCTTTTCTCTACCTCGTAGTCAATAGATTAGTAGTTTTAGATATCCAAACTGTCCCGTAAGGACCAATAGGTCTGTTGAAGTTTGTTCTCCTTTGTATTCCTTTGTATTACTCATTATTCTCCTCCTCCTCCTCTTAGTCACAGGGCAGTACTTCCCTTTCCAATTTTCTCATCAGTGTTTTAGAGGGCAAGCAGCCTTGAGGGGTCGCTAGACATGTTATTGCTTGATTTCCTGTGTCCTCCTTTGTACTCCTCCTCCCTTGACTACCTCCTCCTCCTCCTCCTTTACTCCTCTACTCTACTCTACTCTACTCTCCTCCTCCTCCTCCTCCTCCCTTGACTACCTCCTCCTCGTCAAATTAGTTGACGAAGTATCAAAGCTGGCCCCTGCTAATACAATGCATGTCATCCACGTTGGATCCAACGATGTACAGCGAACCCGGTCGGAAGATTTGCTTTTAAAGTACCAGCAGCTGATCAAGTCGTTTAAGGAGAAATCATCAAGGATCATCGTCTCAAGAATCGTCCCCCAGCTCGGTGTAGAGAGCCGATTTTACAACATAGCCACCAGCACAAATCGTTGTCTAGCAAACCTCTGCAGGAAGGAGAACGTGGGATTCGTCGACACCTGGGACAATTTCTACTACGATGACTATTTGTTTTCGGACGATGGAGTTCATCTGAACCAGGTGGGAGCAGCACGTTTTGGGCGTCTTCTCAACGATGCGGTGACGGATTTTCGGAGAAGAAATCGACTCAGCACAGGACAACCAGGAAGGAGGACCGAAGACAGCGAGGACGGCAACCTACAAAGGAATTAAATACTAATCCGTCAAGAACCGCGAATTTGGATAAAGCTCCACCAACACGACCCAAATTCAAAACCGCCAGGGATAACGACCGAGGACCGAGGACAGCCATGAATGTAAATGTAGATCCGACCAGAACCAAAAATTCGATGAAAGAACGTTCTGTGAGTTCTAAAACCGCAACTTTAAAGGTTTTCTATGCAAACGCTCGTAGCATACGCAATAATTTTTCAGATTTAGAGGAACTAGTGTTTACAGAAAATTATGATGTGATTGGCATAACAGAATCTTGGCTCAATACAGAAGATAGAGACTTTTTAGCAGAGTATTCACTTCCCGGTTATGTAATGTTTGAGAACAGCCGAATAAATAAAAATGGAGGTGGCATTTTATTTTATATCAAAGAAAGTCTTAACCCGACCCTCGTGTCAAAACCTCAAATTGTGAACGTCGACACATCTTTTGTGCTAATAAAGAATAATAAAGGTACAAAAATAATACTTGCGTTAATATACAGACCTCCAGCTCAACCAGTGCAAACTGACCGAGAAATTTACGAACAAATTGCAGATGTAAGTAACTCACAAGATACCGTAATTTTTGGCGACTTTAATTTACCTGTGACCAAGTGGGGCGATACTCTTACTTCACACTCCGGACATGACTTGTATACGAACTTGCAAGAGAGTTCGCTTTATCAATTTGTTCGAACGCCGACCCGTGGTAATAACGTTCTTGACATTGTACTTGCAACAAAAGAAGAATTGATAGAGAATTTGAATGTTGGTGATGAATTCAGTAACAGCGACCATCGTACGATAACTTTCACTTTAAAGTTTACTAGTAACGAACCAAATAGTAGCATCGAAAAAGTCCCTAATTTCAAGAAAGCAAACTTCCATAAACTTAGAGCTGTTTAAAGAAACTGACTGGAGCTTTTTAATTAACAATAACGACATAAATACATCTTGGAAGTTATTCGAAACCACTTACCTAAAAGCAGTGCAAGACTGCATACCATCGAAAATAAGGTGTCCAGGCCATAATAATAAGCCCAAATGGTGGAATAAAGATATTTCAAACTGCCTGCTTGCTAAAAAATTTGCTAATGATAGATTAAAATCCTCACAAAATGACGAAGAACGGGTGAAATTTGTAGAGCTACGACGCAAAGCCAAAAAGTTAATTAAGCAGAGTAAAAAGACCTTAGAGTTACATATTGCGAATCAAAGTAAAACAAACCCGAAAGAATTCTATAGTTACATCAGAAAGAAAAAAGTAGCTACTTCAACTGTTGGACCGTTAGTCGATGAAAATGGAGAATACACCAAAGACGAAGTACAAATGAGTAATGCCCTCAATACCTTCTTTGCATCAGTTTTTACAACAGAAGACCTCAGTGATATCCCTACACCATCGCCGGTTCAGATTGATAATTCAGATGTTCTAAGCAATATCACCGTTACAGAGAGAGAAGTATTGAATTGTTTAGATAAACTCAAGGTAAATAAAACGCCAGGACCTGATACAATCTCGCCTAGAGTTCTAAAGGAAGCTAAGGATGAGCTCTCCAAACCACTGACATTACTATTTAATAAATCCTTGCAGTCTGGAACTATGCCTGATCAGTGGAAGCTAGCCAACGTAACACCGATATTAAAAAAAGGCAGCAAATCCCTACCCAGTAACTATCGTCCAATTAGCTTAACCTACCTACCTAATTTGTCTCTTGATCTGTGTCATCGACGTAAAGTTGGTGCCCTTAGTCTTTTATTTAAAGTTTTTAACAACCCTCAGCATCCCTTACATGGGGTTCTGCCTGGGCCCTATGTCCGGGCTCGTGCAACTAGATTCACAAGCAATCTTAATTATCTTGCCATGAGCCGTGTTAATTTTTCTACTACACAGTTTTCACGGTGTTTTGTGCCGGCCATGGTTGACTTGTGGAATAAGTTGCCAAATGAGCTAGTCAATTCAGCTAATATCTCCATTTTTAAGTCTAGAGTTAATGCTTTTTTGCAGCATTAATTCTAATTTTTAAACTTATTTTATTCTATTTGATTGTATTATATTTAAGCTTGATATCCTCCACTGCATAATATGTTATCTGTGTTTAATATGTGTATAATTATGTACAGTACAGTATACAGTGTATGTTTTTATTTTTTCCTAAGTTGCCATAGTCTCTCTCCAGTGCCTCCGGGTGTTTTGTGTGGATTGATCTTGATGGTGTTTCTGCACCCTGGTTGGAGACTTCGGCATCTCATATAATAATAATAATAATAATGATAACCTCAGTTGTATGTAAAATGCTAGAAACGGTCATACGAGACAGACTCGTAAATCACTTAGAGGAAAATAACATACTTAAAGATACTCAACACGGCTTTCGTAAAAAACGTTCCTGTTTAACAAACCTCTTAGACTTCTTCCACGATATCCTCAACCTCTACGATGAGAGTAAAGCTGTAGATATTATATACCTTGATTTTCAAAAGGCCTTTGACAAAGTTCCCCACAAACGTTTATTGCTAAAACTAAAAGCGCATGGAATACAAGACGGTGTGTTGAAATGGATAGAAAATTGGCTCAGCAACAGAAAGCAAAGGGTAGTCATAAACGGTATGGCATCTAAATGGACCAATGTAAGTAGCGGGGTACCCCAGGGATCGGTACTAGGACCAATTCTCTTTCTAATTTACATCAACGACATAGATGAGGGTCTCACCTGTACAATCTCAAAATTTGCTGACGATACAAAAATTGCAAATAGCGTACTCTCAAAAGAACAAGTTGACGATATGCAACACAATCTAGATAAATTGTCATGTTGGGCCCAAATTTGGCAAATGAGTTTCAATGCGGATAAATGTAAAGTACTACATGTCGGATACCTAAATGAGAAAGCAAACTATTCGATGAATGGCACTCAGCTTAAGAATGTAAACAGAGAAACCGATCTGGGAGTAACAATATCGAGTAACCTAAAACCGAGTCAACAATGTTCAGAAGTTGTTAAGAAGGCAAACAAAATAATTGGCTTTATAGGCAGGTCATTTGAGCATAAATCCAAAGAAGTTATCCTAACCCTTTACAATTCCTTAGTCCGCCCTCTTCTGGAATACTGCGTTCAATCCTGGTGCCCTTATTACCAAAAAGATATAAACAAGCTAGAACGAGTTCAACGTAGAGTTACCAAAATGATACCTAGCCTAAAGAACAAACCATACGAAGAGCGTCTTAGAGAATTAAATCTATTTCCTTTAACCCAGCGCAGATTAAGAGGTGACTTAATTCAAGTGTTCAAAATCATCAAAGGCATCGACAATATGAACTGTAGTAAGTACTTCACTATCGACCAATCTAATTACACGCGGGGAAACGGTTGCAAAATTATTGGTAAATCTTTTAACTCGCACGAATCTAAGAATTTCTTCTTCAATCGAGTTGTCAACTTGTGGAATGGGCTTCCCCGAAACGTTATAGACTGCATCACCGTTGATTCATTTAAACTCCGCCTAGACAAATATATCTCATCAAACCCGCGACTGACTGCGTTTGTAAATGAATAACTTTATTTTATCCCCCCCTCAGTTACTAACCCTTATGTCCTCTACTAACTTCCTAATCCTGCCAAGGACATTAGTTCCAGGGCAGTAATTCCCTTTCCAATGTTCCCTTACCCACTCTAAACCACTGTTTGGACACTTGATCCTCAGTGTTTTGGAGGACAAGCAACCTAGAAGGGTCACTAGACCTTTTGTTGCTTGATTTCCTTTGTACTCCTTTGTACTCCTCCTCCTCCTTTACTACTCTACTCTACTCTACTCTCCTCCTCCTTTACTACTCTACTCTCGTCCTCCTCCTCCTCCTTTACTACTCTACTCTCGTCGTCCTCCTCCTCCTTTACTACTCTACTCTACTCTACTCTACTCTACTCCTCCTCTTCCTCCTCCTTTACTACTCTACTCTCGTCGTCCTCCTCCTCCTCCTTTACTACTCTACTCTCGTCGTCCTCCTCATCCTTTACTACTCTACTCTACTCTACTCTACTCCTCCTCTTCCTCCTCCTTTACTACTCTACTCTCGTCGTCCTCCTCCTCCTTTACTACTCTACTCTACTCTACTCTACTCCTCCTCCTCCTTTACTACTCTACTCTCGTCCTCCTCCTCTTCCTTTACTACTCTACTCTCCTCCTCCTTTACTACTCTACTCTCCTCCTCCTTTACTACTCTACTCTACTCTACTCTACTCTACTCCTCCTCCTCCTTTACTACTCTACTATCGTCCTCCTCCTCATCCTTTACTACTCTACTCTACTCTACTCTACTCTACTCCTCCTCCTCCTCCTCCTTTACTACTCTACTCTCGTCGTCCTCCTCCTCCTTTACTACTCTACTCTACTCTCCTCTCCTCCTCCTTTACTACTCTACTCTACTCTACTCTACTCTCCTCCTCCTCCTCCTCCTCCTCCTTTACTACTCTACTCTACTCTCGTCGTCCTCCTCCTCCTTTACTACTCTACTCTCCTCTCCTCCTCCTCCTCCTTTACTACTCTACTCTCCTCTCCTCTCCTCTCCTCTCCTCTCCTCTCCTCCTCCTCCTCCTCCTCCTTTACTACTCTACTCTACTCTACTCGTCCTCGTCCTCGTCCTCGTCGTCCTCCTCCTCCTCCTCCACTTGTCTTCCTCTATTTGCCACTCAAGACCCAGCCCAACTCTTTCTCTCTCTCTCCACACACACAAGACCTTTTCTGTCCATGGTCTTTAGAGGAGAGAGCTTGGCACAATATACACAGTGAGACCGACTGGTAAGGTACAAGGATATATATATTTAGTATATACATTTCGATATCTATATATATATATACTGTATATCTGTCCATATATATTTATCAGTCTATCAGTCTGCCTATCTATCTATCTCTATGCAACTACCTCTCTCTGTCTCTCTCTCTCTCTCTCTATATATATATATATATATATATATATATATATATATATATATATATATATATATATATATATAATATAATATGATAGCACTAATTTGTCCCAAGCCTGAGAGGTAATTAGCTCTGGTGAAAAGTGTTGGGTTTCATTACAGGGCCAAAGCTAACTCTGGTCTAGAAATACATACACATATACACATTATCTCTATCTTTATCTATCACTTACATACACACACGCACACACATACACACACACTCTCTCTATCTCTTTATCTTTCACTTATTTAGTTTATATATATACAATTGTTAACTTACCACTTCACAATGCCATATATCAATTTGTTCTAAGAAATTCCTCTCTCCTATTGAGAAAACTGCACTAACACAAGGCCTGACAATTTAATATCCTATCCAATCAGCAAAACTAACATTTGTAAACCATTTCCTTTGCTTTGAGAAATTACATAGGATCTTAACCCTATTAGGTGCAAGGTGGGCCAATTTGGAGCCTCCCAGTTTTACTCCATTAGCTTGGGAGATTTTAAGACGTTTCATCTCATTAGTTTGGCGATTATATGATGCTTCAACCCAATAAGGTGTCGATTTTTCCTGGGCGAGCGATAGCGAGCCTGCAATTTGGGAGAAACCGGCCTATGGCCGAGAAATGTTTCTATCGAAAAATGTACACATTTAGCTTGAAGGGGGTCTGGGCGACGTTTTTTTTTAAGTTTGAAGGGGGTTTGGAGAGGCGTTTTTTTAAGTTTGAAGTGGGTTTGGAGAGGCGTTTTTCCAAGTCTAGCGGGTAAACTAAAAACACATTGTTCGAAAATGTCTAAAACAATAAAAACCTCAATAATAATTAAACAAAATACCATAATAACCCCCGAGACGTTGCACCAAATAGTGTTAACCCTTTGAGTACCAGCGACGTATATTACATTGGGTTTCAGCTACATTTAGACGATTTTATGAAGCTTAGGAAGGGTGTGTGGTAGCTAAAAGGATAGATTGAGATGGACTGTAGCTTTATTCATGGGTAGACGTCCTTCCGAAGCTGAATACAATCGTCTGAAAATGATCAGACTATAATGAAAATGATCAGACTATAATGAAAATGATCAGACTATAATGAAAATGATCAGACTATAATGAAAATGATCAGACTATAATGAAAATGATCAGACTATAATGAAAATGATCAGACTATAATGAAAATGATCAGACTATAATGAAAATGATCAGACTATAATGAAAATGATCAGACTATAATGAAAATGATCAGACTATAATGAAAATGGACGTCGCTGGTACTCAAGGGGTTAACACTATCTGGTGCAACGTCTCGGGGGTTATTATGGTATGGTGTGTAATTATTATTGAGGGTTTTATTAGTTTTAGACATTTTCGAACAATGTGCAATTAGTTGACACCTAGACTTGGAAATACGCCTCTCCAAACCCCCTTCAAACTAAAAAAACGTTCCCCAGACCCCCTTCAAGCTAAATATGTACATTTTTCGGGAGAAAAATTTCCCGGCCAAAGGCCGGTTTCTCCCAAATTGCAGGCTCGCTATCGCTCGCCCAGGAAAAATCGACACCTTATTGGGTTGAAGCATCATATAATCGCCACACTAATGAGGTGAAACGTCTTAAAATATCCAAGCTAATGGAGTAAATAAGGGAGGATCCAAATTGACCCGCCCTGTACTTAACCCTCTCACGACCATATGAAGCAGAGGTTGCCAGATTAGCAATAAGAAATAGAGTTCTCTCACTCTTATAATTACCTCTCCAAAATTAGTTTTCTGCCCACAGCTAACTCAAAGACAACTGCAGAGGTTAAAGTAACTAAACTAAAGGTTTCTAAATACCCCTGATGGTAACAAAGGTTTTAAAGTATCCCTAATAGGCTCAAAATTGCATTAAGAACGCGAGAGGGCTAATAGGGTTAAGGGGGGATGGGCGTATTTATTGGCTCATTTATGTATTTTTGTATACTTGTTTTTAGTTTCCTCCCTAGACCTCCATCAAACTATAATACAAAACAAAAAAAAAATACTTTAAGAATCTCCATTGAACCTTAAGGGCCGGTTGTTGGACCACTTTCTCCCTCATGTTTAGCCCCATTAATTTTCAGATGCTAAGATGTTTGCCCCACTAGTTAGTCGATTTTATGACCTTTCGCCCCATTTCTTCGTCAATATTTAGACCTTTCGTGCTATTTAGGTGTCGATTCTTTCCCTGGCGAACGATAGTGAGCCTGTAATGTAGAAAGAACCGGCCTTCGGCCGGAACATTTTTCTACCGAAAAATGTACAAATTAATCTAGAAGGGGGATCTAATGGATGTTTTCTTAAAATGTGATGGAGGTCAAGGGAGGAAACTAAGAAATAATGTGATGGAGGTCAAGGGAGGAAACTAAGAAATAATGTGATGGAGGTCAAGGGAGGAAACTAAGAAATAATGTGATGGAGGTCAAGGGAGGAAACTAAGAAATAATGTGATGGAGGTCAAGGGAGGAAACTAAGAAATAATGTGATGGAGGTCAAGGGAGGAAACTAAGAAATAATGTGATGGAGGTCAAGGGAGGAAACTAAGAAATAATGAATACATGCAAAAATCGCCCAAAAAGTGAACCATCTCCCCTTAAGGAGAGATGGGTGTTTTTTCTGGATCCCCTTCTCCCTCATGCTTAGCCCCATTAGTTTTCAGATTGTATTTATCTCTATGTTTCCTTTTACAATCCCAAAGTATTTGTTGTATATACTGCTGATGTACTCTCTCTCTCTCTCTCTCTCTCTCTCTCTCTCTCTCTCTCTCTCTCTCTCTCTCTCTCTCTCTCTCTCTCTCTCTCTCTCTCTCTCGCTCTCTCTCTCTCTCTTTACTATGCAAATTCACTTAACTTCGTAAAAAATCGTATTTTGCAAAGTCCACCTCTTTCGCTCTCGCTCTCTCTCTCTCTCTCTCTTTCAATATATATTCGTATCTACCTTATTATATACTAGCAGGGGTACCCGGCGTTGCCCGGGTTAAAATTCTACTACCATAATCACCATCATCAATCACTATTACCACAATCATCACAATACTATTACTACCATAATCACCGGCCTCGACCTCCCTGTACCTCATTAAACGTCGACCTCGATTTCGGCCGTTAAATGCCCTCTGATTTTGGATCTGACCTCATCCGTACCCCCATTTTGGGGGGCTGCGAACAACTTTCGTTCCATACACCTTTTCGATCGGAGGCCTCCTTCTGCCCCAAACGGCCATTTGTTTCGCATTGTTTTCGCTCCCGTATACTACATAAGTTCTGCCGAAAATTGTATTAAACAAAAGTCTCTGATTTCCACTAAACTCGCCTAAAACCATCTCCAAAGCCTGGGCTTTCCAACGGTGCCCCACACTCCCACCTGGCACCAAAACTGTGGGAGGAGTTTAGTAACAAAGGTCGGGTAACTGACAAACAGACAGACAAACATTGACCTTTATTTATTAAGATATATATATATATATATATATAAACAATAACAAATCTTAAATCGCCAAAATAAGTCTCACTATAGCCCCTCTTTCCCCCCCCCCCTTCCCTTAACAATATAGAGATTAGCTTGATAACTCAACCTGGTGCTATTTAATATGTAAAGGATAAATGGATTGTATAGTCGTTTTTTGTTTTTTTTTATATTTAGGATGGAGTGTGTTGGAATTTGGTTTATAATATGTGTGTGTGTATGTATGTCGGTGCTTGTTAGAGAGAGAGCGAGAGAAAACTTGCAGGGGGTCTGAGCAGGCATTAGTTAGTGTAAAGGAAGTCTTGGAAGGCGTTTTTGTTAGCCTAGGGGACAAACTAAAATATATTGCTACAAAATGACAAAAGCAAGCAAAATCCTCAATAATACTTAAACCAAATATCATAATAACCCCCGGTCCATATAGTGTTAAGTATATTGGGCGGGTGCCCAACCCCGAAAGGAGTTGAAATAGGGGAACTATCCCCCCACCAAAGGCGGCTTTCTAGGACCTTTCCTAGCTGATGCTGAGAGGATTGGGTTCTAGTCATGTGGTGATGGGCTGGTCTATCAGAGTGAGAACTGAGCGATCTCTGCCATACCCATAGCTTACTCTGACTGTTCCTTTTACTTATATATCTTCTAGATCTCAAGTGACGGCATCTTTTCCGTGGATTGACCTCCCTACTGCCAACCTAGAAGTTGGCAGATTGGGAGCCAAAGCGTCACATTTTTCCCTTGCCCCTCAACTTTCCCTTCATAATTGCTGAGGGGCACAGGGCCTTGGGTGGGGCTTTGGTTTACCGGGCGTTTCCGCACCCTCCTCAGCTCCCTGCCTTGGGGTGGCTTCGGTCACCCGGGCTTTGTTAGTGGTAAGCAGGGAGGGTTTTGTGGGGCCGCTCGTTTATGGCCTTGGCCTTGCTCGAGACATTGGGGCTGTTCGGCCAGACAGCCTGGGGAACAACAACAACAAGTATCGACAAAACACCTGATTAACGATTAACCACTCCAGTACCGTCAACATCAATTTGATTCAGTATAGGAAAGATCTCTAGCAATTATAAGGCTTTGAATTATCTTAATCAGCCCTTTTAACTACCACGGATTCTTCCTAAGCTGCATTAAATCGTCTAGACATAGCTGGAATAAAATAAAACAGACGTCGCCGGTACAGAAAGGGTTAAATTAAGTTGCACAAAAAACTAAAGTGAAATAGCTAGAATAATAAAAGAATAAAGAAAATTAATATAATACAAATATAAAGAAATACAAATAAATACAATAGACAAATAAAAATATAACTTAATAACAAATAAATAAAACAAATAAAAAACATACAAAACAATAAAGTAAATAAAAACAAATATAAAAAACAAAAACAAATAGATAAATAAATAAACAATAAATACAAATAACAAAAATACAAATAATAACATACCGGTATATAAAATTGAGATAAATAAAGAGAGCAAATAAAAGAAAGAAAGAAAGTACAGTAACCAGGACCTTCTTCACATATTGATTTAGCACTCATTGAGGAGAGACAGCTTTAAGATTATGGCAGAGAGAGAGAGAGAGAGAGAGAGAGAGAGAGAGAGAGAGAGAGAGAGAGAGAGAGAGAGAGAGAGAGAGAGATAGACAAAGAGAGAAAGGCAACGAGAGAAAGAAAAAGAAAGAGCAAACAGAAAAAGAAGCAATTAAGGTAGAAAGCAAGAGAGAGAGAGAGAGTACAAAGTACAATGGAGTACACAGGAGTGAAAAGGGAATCAAGCAACAACAGGTCTTGAAACCCCTCTAGGCTGCTTGTCCTCCAAAACACTGAGAATCAAGTGCCAGCACAGTGGTTTAGAGTGGGTAAGGGAAAATTGGAAAGGAATCTACTGCCCTGGAACTAATGTCCATGGCAGGATTAGGAAGTTAGGAAGGGACAGTTGGGTTAGTAACATAACACAGTTTATAAGTGATCTTTCGTATATCTAGGAAAAAGAGAGTAACGTCTTAGTAATATTTATACGCAATAATCCTTGATAAATCTGAGGGAGGAATATAATAAAGTTATTCATTTACAAACGCAGTCAGTCGTGGGTTTGAGGCAAGATATTTGTCTAGGCGAAGTTTAAAGAATCAACGGTGCTGCAGTCTATAACGTCTCGGGGAAGACCATTCCACAAGTTGACAACTCGATTGAAGAAGAAATTCTTAGATTCGAGAGAGAGAGAGAGAGAGAGAGAGAGAGAGAGAGAGAGAGAGAGAGAGAGAGAGAGAGAGAGAGAGAGAGAGAGAGAGAGAGAGAGAGGTAATTCATTAAGAGACAGCTAACAAGTTTTTTGAATAGGCAGCATGATTAATAAAAGGTGGAGGAGGTGGCGGTGTGTGGGAGGGGGTGGTGGAGGAGTGTGGGAGTGATAGTGGGGTGGAGGAATGAGGTTGGTAGATACAATATAAATATATATATATATATAATATACACCGGTATATATATATATATATATATATATATATATATATATATATATACCGGTGTATATGTATATATGGGATCAAGGGGGACATTTTTCTACCGAAACACATACACATTTCTCTTGAAGGAGGATCTGGGGGGGGGCTAATCTTTATGGAGGTCTGGGGAGGAAACGATAAAATAATATTAAATTACATAAATAAGCCAATAAATACGCCCTTAATGGCTAACAAGAGGGCTTTATTAGGGGGGTCTTATGTTGTTGTTGTTGTTTGTTTGTTTGATGTTGTTGTTGTTGTTTGTTTGTTACTTGTTTGCTGTTGTTGTTGTGTGTTTGTTGTTTTGGTTGCAGTTGTTTATTGTTGCTTGCTTGTTTGTTGTTGTTTTGGTTGTAGTTGTTTGTTGTTGCTTGCTTGCTTGCTTGCTTGCTTGTTGTTTGTTGTTGTTTTGGGGTTGTAGTTGTTTATTGTTGCTTGCTTGTTTGTTGTTGTTGTTTGTTGTTGTTTTGGTTGTAGTTGTTTATTGTTGCTTGTTTGTTGTTGTTGTTTGTTGTTGTTTTGGTTATAGTTGTTTATTGTTGCTTGCTTGTTTGTTGTTGTTGTTTGTTGTTGTTTTGGTTGTAGTTGTTTATTGTTGCTTGCTTGTTTGTTGTTGTTGTTTGTTGTTGTTTTGGTTGTAGTTGTTTATTGTTGCTTGCTTGTTTGTTGTTTGTTGTTGTTTTGGTTGTAGTTGTTTATTGTTGCTTGCTTGTTTGTTGTTGTTTGTTGTTGTTTTGGTTGTAGTTGTTTATTGTTGCTTGCTCGTTTGTTGTTTGTT
Organism: Lithodes maja; assembly: GCA_037953745.1. Lineage (NCBI taxonomy): Eukaryota > Metazoa > Arthropoda > Malacostraca > Decapoda > Lithodidae > Lithodes > Lithodes maja. The sequence continues at coordinate 111,117 of JBAKBP010000469.1, forward strand.
GTTGTTTTGGTTGTAGTTGTTTATTGTTGCTTGCTTGTTTGTTGTTGTTTGTTGTTGTTTTGGTTGTAGTTGTTTATTGTTGCTTGCTTGTTTGTTGTTGTTTGTTGTTGTTTTGGTTGTAGTTGTTTATTGTTGCTTGCTTGTTTGTTGTTTTGTTGTTTGTTGTTGTTTTGGTTGTAGTTGTTTATTGTTGCTTGTTTGTTGTTGTTGTTGTTTGTTGTTGTTTTGGTTGTAGTTGTTTATTGTTGCTTGCTTGTTTGTTGTTGTTGTTGTTTGTTGTTGTTTTGGTTGTAGTTGTTTATTGTTGCTTGCTTGTTTGTTGTTGTTGTTTGTTGTTGTTTTGGTTGTAGTTGTTTATTGTTGCTTGCTTGTTTGTTGTTGTTTGTTGTTGTTTTGGTTGTAGTTGTTTATTGTTGCTTGCTTGTTTGTTGTTGTTTGTTGTTGTTTTGGTTGTAGTTGTTTAGTGTTGCTTGCTTGTTTGTTGTTGTTGTTTTGGTTGTAGTTGTTTATTGTTGCTTGCTTGTTTGTTGTTTATTGTTGTTTTGGTTGTAGTTGTTTATTGTTGCTTGCTTGTTTGTTGTTGTTGTTTGTTGTTGTTTTGGTTGTAGTTGTTTATTGTTGCTTGCTTTGTTGTTGTTGTTTGTTGTTGTTTTGGTTGTAGTTGTTTAGTGTTGCTTGCTTGTTTGTTGTTGTTGTTTTGGTTGTAGTTGTTTATTGTTGCTTGCTTGTTTGTTGTTTTGTTGTTTATTGTTGTTTTGGTTGTAGTTGTTTATTGTTGCTTGCTTGTTTGTTGTTGCTGTTTGTTGTTGTTTTGGTTGTAGTTGTTTATTGTTGCTTGCTTGTTTGTTGTTGTTGTTTGTTGTTGTTTTGGTTGTAGTTGTTTATTGTTGCTTGCTTGTTTGTTGTTTTGTTGTTTGTTGTTGTTTTGGTTGTAGTTGTTTATTGTTGCTTGCTTGTTTGTTGTTGTTTGTTTGTTTGTCTTTGTATTTTATTGTTGTTGTTGCCGTTGTTATTGATTTAGTTTGTTACTGTATTTGTTGTTGTTGTTGTTGTTGTTGCTTGTTTGTTATTCTGAACCTTTTTAGTATCTTGCGTCTTTACCGGGTTCTAAAATCTATTAAATAAGAACATCTGATATATGCTGGGTACGAAAAAGGAAATTAGAGTGTCCATAAAATATTATCTAGCCTTTTAAAGGTATATTGGCCAACATAATGTTATCTACACATGTATTATTATTCACAACACATACATATATACATACACACACGCACAAATACACATACAAATATAGAGACACACACACACACATACGGATCCTCCCATTTATACACACACGTACACACATATATTGATACTCCCATCCACACACATAATTATATACATACACATACACACACACACATATATTGATACTCCCATACACATACACACATATATTGATACTCCCATCCACATACACATACACATATATATTGATACTCCCATCCACATACACATACACACATATATTGATACTCCCATCCACATACACATACACACATATATTGATACTCTCATCCACATACACATACACACATATATTGATACTCCCATCCACATACACATACACATATATTGATACTCCCATCCATCCATCCATCCATCCACACACACACACACACACACAGCCCGTAGCCTAGTAGGTAGAGCTCTCGTCTCACACACGAGGGGTCGGGGGTTCAATCCCCGGCCGGGCGGAGATAAATTGGGCTTGTCTCCTTTCATGTGTTAGCCTCAGTTCACCTAGCTGTACATAGGTACCTGGAATAAGTGGACGACGTTGTGACGTCCCATCTGGGGTTGGCAAAAATGGTACAAGGCGAGATGGGTATCATATGGTTCACCTAAGCTGATGGCTACCTAAGCCTTCGGGCGAGACGGTACCGTCTATAGTGAGAATGGTACCATACAGATCCACCCTAAGCCTTCGTTTCCGATGTCGCCAATTGGCTAAAAATACAGACTACACACACATCCACAGCCATTCCAACGATACATATAACACCTACACATATAGGAGGCGGGAAATAACGAGCATGCTCACTCCCGCAATACAACTAGAGTAAGTACAACTAGAGTAAGTACACACACACACACACACACACACACACACGCACATATTGATACTCACATCCACACACACACGCATTCACACACACACAAATTCACACACACACACACACACACACACACACACATTCACACACACACACACATAGAACGACTTGTTAGTAGAACAAACAGTTTAGGCCTAATCATAATTGAAGCCATACTAAACAATTCTATTACGTAATGGGAAGTTCAAGTTCTCTCTCTCTCTCTCTTTCTCTCTCTCTCTCTCTCTCTCTCTCTCTCGACATTCGCCCCATAAATTTGGCGATTTTAGGTATTTATTGTACCATTTACAATAGGTGTCGATTTTTACCTTACAAAGGAGTACAAAGGAGTACAAAGGAGTACAAAGGAAATCAAGCAACAACAGGTCTAGTGACCCTTCTAGGCTGCTTCTCCTCCAAAACACTGAGGATCAAGTGTCCAAACAGTGGTTTAGAGTGGGTAAGGGAACATTGGAAAGGGAACTACTGCCCTGGAACTAATGTCCGTGGCAGGACTAGGAAGTTAGTAGGGGACATATGGGTTAGTAACTGAGGGGAGGATAAAATAAAGTTATTCATTTACAAACGCAGTCAGTCGCGGGTTTGATGCGAGATATTTGTCTAGGCGGAGTTTAAATGAATCAACGGTGCTGCAGTCTATAACGTCTCGGGGAAGCCCATTTCCACAAGTTGACAACTCGATTGAAGAAGAAATTCTTAGATTCGTGTGAGTTAAAAGATTTACCAATAATTTTGCAACCGTTTCCCCGCGTGTAATTAGATTGGTCGATAGTGAAGTACTTACTACAGTTCATATTGTCGATGCCTTTGATGATTTTGAACACTTGAATTAAGTCACCTCTTAATCTGCGCTGGGTTAAAGGAAATAGATTTAATTCTCTAAGACGCTCTTCGTATGGTTTGTTCTTTAGGCTAGGTATCATTTTGGTAACTCTACGTTGAACTCGTTCTAGCTTGTTTATGTCTTTTTGGTAATAAGGGCACCAGCATTGAACGCAGTATTCCAGAAGAGGGCGGACTAAGGAATTGTAAAGGGTTAGGATAACGTCTTTGGATTTATGCTCAAATGACCTGCCTATAAAGCCAATTATTTTGTTTGCCTTCTTAACAACTTCTGAACATTGTTGACTCGGTTTTAGGTTACTCGATATTGTTACTCCCAGATCGGTTTCTCTGTTTACATTCTTAAGCTGAGTGCCATTCATCGAATAGTTTGCTTTCTCATTTATACATAGGGTCAATTATTGTGACTATTCTAAAATTTGACATCAATAATTTTAATCAAGCATTTTTAACTTGAAGTTTCTTGTATAACCTCTGCTTACTTTTTGTCTGTATTTATTGTTTATCTTTTTCTTTTTCTTTTTCTATTATTAATATTAATATTGATGATTTTTTAAATTTATTGTTCTTGTTAAAAGAGTACTCTTTGTTTAAATCTGTTGTTACTTCATATTTTGCAATTATTTGTCTTTATATTATATGTATTCATTGTCGATAGTATCAATTGCTTACTTTTGCGATTTCCTTAGTTTATTTGTGCTATAAATGTAGGTTATTTGTAGGGTAGTTATTGATAGGGGTCACTTGAGGCATGCTATGCTTACAGGTACCTACCCGATAGCACTATCGTTATTTTGTAATAGTATAGATATCTTATCAATATTTGTATTTTGTACTATTGTTAATGTCTTGTCATGTTGCAAATTTGATTTTAAATAATATTTTGACATTTAACATGTAGTTTCTTTATTCATGCAGAGTTTAGTAAAATTTGCCAGAACGTCCCGGACTTCCCAAACTTGACTACTTCCTTTAACGTGACGATAGTGCGTTGTTATAATTTATGTGCGATTAGTTTGCTTGGGAAACAGATTAACTTGTTCATGTAGTAATGTACACCCTATGTGGTGGATTGTGTTCTTTTATTTAATAATTTTCATTTTAGTAAGCGTTGTTTCCACATAGCGATTTTGATAATTTAATTTGACTTTATATAGTCCTTGTCCCAATTTTGGTTTGTTTAGTTTGCAAGTTTTACATTTTAATTAGGTATCCGATATGTAGTACTTTACATTTATCCGCATTGAAACTCATTTGCCAAATTTGGGCCCAATGTGACAATTTATCTTGATTGTGTTGCATATCGTCAACTTGATCTTTTGAGAGTACGCTATTTGCAATTTTTGTATCGTCAGTAAATTTTGAGATTGTACAGGTGAGACCCTCATCTATGTCGTTGATGTAAATTAGAAAGAGAATTGGTCCTAGTACCGATTCCTGGGGTACCCCGCTACTTACATTGGTCCACTTAGATGCCTTACCGTTTATGACTACTCTTTCTTTTCTATCCATTTCAACACACCGTCTTGTATTCCATGCGCTTTTAGTTTTAGCAGTAAACGTTTGTGGGGAACTTTGTCAAAGGCCTTTTGAAAATCAAGGTATATAATATCTACAGCTTTACTCTCATCGTAGAGGTTGAGGATATCGTGGAAGAAGTCTAAGAGGTTTGTTAAACAGGAACGTTTTTTACGAAAGCCGTGTTGAGTATCTTTAAGTATGTTATTTTCCTCTAAGTGATTTACGAGTCTGTCTCTTATGACCGTTTCTAGCATTTTACATACAACTGAGGTTAAGCTAATTGGACAATAGTTACTGGGTAGGGATTTGCTGGCTTTTTTGAATATCGGTGTTACGTTGGCTATCTTCCACTGATCAGGCATAGTTCCAGACTGCAAGGATTTATTGAATAGTAATGTCAGTGGTTTGGAGAGCTCATCCTTAGCTTCCTTTAGAACTCTAGGCGAGATTGTATCAGGTCCAGGCGTTTTATTTACCTTGAGTTTATCTAAGCAATTCAATACTTCTCTCTCTGTAACGGTGATATTACTTAGAACATCTGAATTATCAATCTGAATCGGCGATGGTGTAGGGATATCACTGAGGTCTTCTGTTGAAAAACTGATGCAAAGAAGGTATTGAGGGCATTACTCATTTGTACTTCGTTTTTTGGTGTATTCTCCATTTTCATCGACTAACGGTCCAACAGTTGAAGTAACTACTTTTTTCTTTCTGATATAACTATAGAATTCTTTCGGGTTTGTTTTACTTTGATTCGCAATATGTAACTCTAGGGTCTTTTTACTTTGCTTAATTAACTTTTTGGCTTTGCGTCGTACCTCTACAAATTTTACCCGTTCTTCGTCATTTTGTGAGGATTTTAATCTATCATTAGCAAATTTTTTAGCAAGCAGGCAGTTTGAAATATCTTTATTCCACCATTTGGGCTTATTATTATGGCCTGGACGCCGTATTCTCGATGGTATGCAGTCTTGCACTGCTTTTAGGTAAGTGGTTTCGAATAACTTCCAAGATGTATTTATGTCGTTATTTAATTAAAAAGCTCCAGTCAGTTTCTTTAAACATAGCTCTAAGTTTATGAAAGTTTGCTTTCTTGAAATTAGGGACTTTTTCGATGCTACTATTTGGTTAGTTACTAGTAAACTTTAAAGTGAAAGTTATCGTACGATGGTCGCTGTTACTGAATTCATCACCAACATTCAAATTCTCTATTAATTCTTTTGTTGCAAGTACAATGTCAAGAACGTTATTACCACGGGTCGGTGTTCGAACAAATTGATAAAGCGAACTCTCTTGCAAGTTCGTATACAAGTCATGTCCGGAGTGTGAAGTAAGAGTATCGCCCCACTTGGTCACAGGTAAATTAAAGTCGCCAATAAATACGGTATCTTGTGAGTTACTTACATCTGCAATTTGCTCATAAATTTCTCGGTCAGTTTGCACTGATTGAGCTGGAGGTCTGTATATTAATGCAAGTATTATTTTTGTACCTTTATTATTCTTTATTAGCACAAAAGATGTGTCGACGTTCACAATTTGAGGTTTTGACAAGAGGGTCGGGTTAAGACTTTCTTTGATATAAAATAAAACGCCACCTCCATTTTTAATTATTCGGCTTTTCTCAAACATTACATAACCGGGAAGTGAATACTCTGCTAAAAAGTCTCTATCTTCTGTATTGAGCCAAGATTCTGTTATACCAATCACATCATAATTTTCAGTAAACACTAGTTCCTCTAAATCTGAAAATGTATTGCGTATGCTACGAGCGTTTGTATATTTGTGTATACGAGCGATAGCGAGCCTGCAATTAATGCATTGTTCTACCAAAAACTCCACATGTATCTCGAAGGGGGGGGGGGGGTCTAAAGATGTGTGTTATGCTTGATGGAGGTCTAAGGAAAACACTAAACAAAGAAAAAAAGAAAAAACTAATAAAATAATAATAATGATACTATTCGTATATAAATACAGTATACATATATATATATATATATAATTATATATATATACACCGGTATATATATATAATATATCGCAGTATTGGGGGCGGGTGACAAGAAATCCTCCTCCCCTTGTAAAATTCACCTACTAAACGAGATAGAGAAAGGGGGCAGGGAACGAGAAAGTGGTCCCGGACCCTAAGGATTGGAACTAAATGAGGTTTCAGTTCGGTCTCTGTCTCGAATCGGCCACCCCCAGCTATGGGATATGTGCCAGAGTAAATACATACATACAATAGGAGAAGATAGGACGAAACTTAATGATAGAATACATGTGTACAGTCGGCCAAATAAGTGATGTCTCGGCACCAAGTATATTTTGATTAATTGAGTATCAGCAATATTTAAACATGATTTCTTCATGTTCCTTCACTAATCCACCCTATTCAACATCTGGCAGACATTAATACAGCACAGAGCGAGCCAAACGTAATGACAGCTGAAACATGACTTATTAGCGCTACACTTACCAACCCTATTCAACATCTGGCAGACATTAATACAGCACAGAGCGAGCCAAACGTAATGACAGCTGAGACATGACTTATTAGCGCTACACTTACCAACCCTATTCAACATCTGGCAGACATTAATACAGCACAGAGCGAGCCAAACGTAATGACAGCTGAGACATGACTTATTAGCGCTACACTTACCCACCCAATTCAACATCTGGCAGACATTAATACAGCACAGAGCGAGCCAAACGTAATGACAGCTGAGACATGACATATTAGCGCTACACTTACCCACCCTATTCAACATCTGGCAGACATTAATACAGCATAGAGCGAGACATGGCTTATTAGCCACACTTACCCACCCTATTCAACATCTGACAGACATTAATACAGCACAGAGCGAGCCAAACGTAATGACAGCTGAAACATGACATACTAGCGCTACCGTACATTACACAGTATATGGTCTGAGAAGGGCAAAGATGGTTATACGTTTTTTACCCTACTGAAGCGAGAGAGAGAGAGAGAGAGAGAGAGAGAGAGAGAGAGAGAGAGAGAGAGAGAGAGAGAGAGAGAGAGAGAGAGAGAGAGAGAGATTTTTAAGAGATACATGATAGGAAGTGAAATGGTAATTGGATGAAACACAAGTATATACTGTATATATATATATACAGTATATATATATATATATATATATATATATATATATATATATATATTATATATATACTGTACATATACAGTATATAAACTGTATATATATATATATATATATATATATATATATATATATATATATATATAATTTCAGTGGGGCACAAACCACCGACAGTCAGGATGATTATACATGCTTTAACCCTTTCCCTGCGGGTGACGTTCTGGAACGCATAGGCAATTTACAGCAATTTCCAGGCTTTAAAAGCCTGTAAAAGCCGTAGAAATCAAGTGTCAGTGGGCGGGAGCGTGAGGGACCTCCCTCCGACCCTCAGAGCAGCCAGCCATTCACTGAGGGAGACTGTGGTCTCACGCAGGTGTCTCGACAGTGTTGCCGAGCGAGCGAGTGCTAATAATTAGCTAATTTTCCTGAATGTCTATGGCAACGCTGCGGGTGAACCCCGCCACCTACGACGCTCGTTCTGGTGTCATTTTGAAGATATTTTTGCCTAGTTTTTGGCAGAATACAGTTCATTAAATGCAGATACTTGATTATCATTCAGGAGTGCCTGAATATGCCCTAAATAGCGCAAACAAGCCCACAGAGAAAGGGTTAAGTAACTCTACCACGGCGTGATAAAGGATACTTAACCTTGTCCTATATACTGTATATGTTCAGAGTTGTTTACAACATGGACAATTGTCCTGACTGTCAGTGGTTCGAGCCCCACTGAGAGTATAATAATATACTGCATGTGTATATATATATATATATATATATATATATATATATATATATAGCCTATATATATATATATATATATATATATATATATATATATATATAGTTCTATAGTTCTAGCATTATGGGGGATTTTAATTTTCCGAATATAGATTGGCAGCATCAAATAGGAGACTCTGATTCTGAGGAGTTTATAGAGGTAGTACAAGATAGTTTTTTATTTCAATTCATAGATACGCCGACTAGAGGTAATAATATTCTCGATTTAGTTTTCAGTAACAATGAACATATGGTAAATAATGTAGAGATAGGGGACCACCTAGGAAATAGTGACCACAATTCTGTGTATTTTAATATACAATGGAAAGGTAATACCAGAGAGAATACAACATTAATACCTGACTTTAGAAAAGCCAATTATGGGGGGTTAAGAAGAGCCCTATTAGCGGACCCTATGGTCAAAAAATTAAGTCGATCCAGGTGTCCAAATGAGTGTACCCCTTCTCAGGCACCTGTCATCTTAAGTCAGGAAGAGACGTCAACCTTGGTAGATACATACGATAATTGTATCAAGTCAGTATTCAATGCACAAAATAAATACATCCCAAAAGAAAATTTAGATCAACACAGAACCAACCCAAATGGATGAATAATAGACTATTAGATCTTCTAGGACAAAAGAGAGGAATATATAGAAAAATTAGAAAAGGCGAAATTCACCTACTTGCTTACTATCAGAATCTATCAAGACAGGTAAAAAAGGATATTAGGAAAGAAAAAAGAAATTATGAAATTAAGGTTGCCAATGACTCAAAAAATAATCCTAAAGCTTTTTACCAACTATATAAATCCAAGGTTAGAGATGTAATTGGTCCCCTTAAAACTTCGACAGGAGAAATGACAGAAAATGATTTAGAAATGTGCAGTACATTAAATAGTCAATTTCTTTCCGTTTTCACTAATGAAAATTTGGCACAGTTTCCAGAAGTCCGTAAGGTATATAGCGATAGTATAGAAAATAGGTTAAGTACGGTTACTATAAGTAGAAATGATGTGCTTAAGGAAATTGACAGACTGAAACCTCATAAATCGCCTGGTCCTGATGAGGTATATGCTAGAGTATTAAAAGAATGTAGGGATGAGTTAAGTTACCCATTAACATTTTTATTTAACAAGTCATTGGAGACAGGTATAGTTCCAGAAGCTTGGAAGCTTGCAAACGTAGTTCCGATCTTCAAAAAAGGTGACAAATCAATAGCATCCAATTACCGTCCCATTAGTCTTACATCAATCATAGGAAAGCTACTAGAGTCAATTATTGCTAGTAAAATTAGAAACCACTTAGATACATTTAATTTAATAAATTCTTCTCAGCATGGATTCACTCAGGGACGTTCTTGCCTTACTAATTTGCTTAGTTTTTTCTCAGAGGTATATGAAGCAGTAGATAATGACAAGTCATATGATATAATATATTTAGATTTCAGTAAAGCTTTCGACAGAGTCCCCCATGAGAGATTGATGAGAAAGGTTGAGGCGCATGGAATAGGTGGGGCGTTGTTGGGATGGATTAGGTCATGGCTAATTGGTAGGAAGCAGAGAGTCAGCATAAATGGTACGAAGTCAGAATGGGGAGCAGTCAAAAGTGGTGTCCCCCAGGGATCTGTATTAGGTCCCCTGTTGTTTGTTATATACATAAATGACCTTGATTTAGGTATAACTAGTAGGATAAGTAAATTTGCAGACGATACCAAAATGGGAGAACAATTGATTCAGATAGAGATATAGAGTGCCTCCAAAGGGATCTAGATACCTTACACGAATGGTCAGTAAATTGGCAGATGAAGTTTAACATTGACAAATGCAAGGTATTAAAGATAGGGAAGATGCATACAAATGTTAAATATAAACTAGCTAATGTGGAATTAGAAAACTCGAATTGTGAGAAAGATCTAGGTGTGTTTGTTAGCAATGATTTGAAGCCTAGACAACAGTGTATAAGCGTTCGAAACAAGGCAAACAAGATTCTCGGGTTCATCTCAAGGAGTGTAAGTAACAGAACTGCTGATGTTATCTTAAAACTTTACTTGTCATTAGTGAGACCCCATATGGATTATGCTGTTCAATTTTGGTGTCCTTATTACAGAATGGACATAGATTCATTGGAGAGAGTACAACGTAGAATGACAAAAATGATCCATAATATTAGAAATCTTCCGTATAAAGAAAGGTTGAAGAAATTAGGCTTACATTCGTTAGAGAGACGCAGAGTTAGAGGGGATATGATAGAGGTGTTCAAGTGGGTTAGTGGGATTAACAAAGGGGACATGACAAATGTACTAAAGCTCAGTGATAGCGAAAGAACTCGTACCAATGGTTTCAAATTAGATAAATTTCGTTTCAGAAAAGATATAGGCAAATATTGGTTTGGTAACAGAGTTGTAGATGGGTGGAATGGACTACCAAGTGCTATAGTGGGATTAAAAACGATAGGGAGCTTTAAGATAAAATTGGATAAGCATATGGACGAGAAGGGTTGGGTGTGAAGGGGGATCAGCAGGGTTGGGCCAATCAGCGCTCTGCAGACCCCCGTAATCCTGCGTTAATCTCTAACCGTTTTGGTAAGATGATCCTCAGGGTATTAGAGTGTTGAGCCTATAATTGGGCTTTGTAATTGGGATTGTGTGGGACAGGGATCTGCCTTGCTTAGGCCAATCGGCTTTCTGCAGACTCCCATTTTCTTATGTTCTTATGTTCTTATATATACCGGTATATATATATATATATATATATATACACAGTCTATACACTATACCAGGTTATTTATGATCAAAACTAATAACTTGTTTAGCTTCACCAGCAAATATATCTGGCACCAAACATTTAACAAACTGTCAAAACTATTTAACGTTAATATATTGCGGAGAGACCTGCATTAAAGGGGGATAGTGGCTGGTTTTTTGGAGAGACCTGCATTAACCCTTAACTGGCGGCACACAACATAAGTCGAGTGAAAGACATTTGGACTATGTGGCGGCTCACAACATAAGTCGTGTGCCATTTTCAGCACGTAATGTTGCTGAGAGAGAGAGACAAGTGGTGGCAGAAGAGTAGCGAGTGTATGACTGCTCCAGACCACCGCGGTGGACAAACTGACATGAATCCCACCCTCCTCCACCTCTCACACTCGCTACACAGTGAATTGTGTAGGGAAAGAACCGAATTACATGGTGTTTGCACTCGTGTTGCGCGATTGTTGCAAGAAAACTAGCGGTCGTACAAGGATCGTTGGGGTGTCATTGGAAAGCTCTGTTTATGCCCTTTCAGGAATAGACACTTGTTTTACGCTCTGGGTCTTCTTTAGGCATGAAAATTATCACGTAAACAACCCTATTTTGGGTAAAAACACCCCGCTGGTGGCTACATATTATTTACCGCCTAGACCGCTCGTTAGGTGTTAAAGGGGGATAGTGGCTGGTTTTTCGGAGAGACCTGCATTAAAGGGGGATAGTGGCTGGTTTTTCGTCTATTTATTAAATTATTATTTTATTTTTATTTGTTTTTTATGTTTCCTCGCTAGACCTCCATCAAGCTTAGAAAAACACTCCCTAGACCACCCTTCAAGAAAAATTTGTACATATTTCGGTAGAAAAATGTCGCGACCGAAGGCCGTTTCCTCTTTAATTACAGGCTCGCTATCGCTCGCCAGGAAAAAATCGACACCTAAATGACACAAAAAGTCTTAATATTGACAAGGAATTGGGGGTAAACATCTTAAAACAGTCAGTAGGCTGAATGGGGCCGAATGGATACAAGCCAAAGAGAGAGGGAGAGAAAGAGAAAAAAGTGAGGTGGGCTCCCTTAAGGGGAGGTATTTAGTTTGTTCCCTAGACCTCCATCAAGCTTAAAATTACACCCTCTTGAGTCCCTTTCAAGATAAATTTGTACATTTTTCGGTAGAAAAATTTCCCGGCCGGTTCCTCTTAAATTACAGGCTCGCTATCGCTCGCCAGGATAAAATTGACACCTGAACGGCACGAAAGGTCTTAATATGGGGTGAAAGTTCTTAAAATCGCTAAACTAATGGGGCAAACGTTTTATAATATCAAAAGCAATGGGGCTAAACATGAGGGAGAAAGGGGTCAAGAAAAAAATCCCTCAAGTGGAGATCTCCCCTTAATTGGTCTGGCGACGGGAGAGTGCTGGGGGGACCTAGGTGACCCTGGTCTCTGGGTCTTCTCCTGGGTGACCTAGATGTGTGTGAATTTGTGTTTTGTTTTGTGTGTTCATTGCTTTCTGTTGTGTTATGTTGTCCATGTTCGGGCTCTGTCTCGAGTCGGCCAACCCCAGAAAAAAGGAAAAATGGGGAAGGGGCTTGAGTACATACATACATATGTACACTCGACCAAATAACAATCTTTACACTAACGCTCTAAACATTCTGGAAGTGGGTCGAAATCTTATGATAATACCTCCCAGACTCGTGTTTCACCCGATTAATTCCGTTCACACTAGATTATTTACAGCTCACCAGTGTAAAGATTGCTTTTTGGTCGAGTGTACAGTGGCGCTAATAACTCATGTCTCAGCTGTCATTACGTTTGGCTCGCTCTGTACTGTAATAATGTCTGCCAGATGTTGAATAGGGCGGGTAAGTGTAGGAACATGTTTGTAGTTCACTCGATATGAAGAAATGAACCTTAGATATTGCCAATACCAATTATGGATCAAAACATACTTGGTGCCGAGACATGACTTATTAGCGCGACTGTACATGCATACATACAATACAAGGAGAGAAAGGTAAATCGATATCAATACTCTTTAAATGATCATTAACCCCTCCAGCACCAGGACGTCGTTTTACCAGGGATTCTGGCTAAAAGTAGACGGTTTTATGCAGCTTAAGAAGGACCTGTATTATTGAGAGGGTTTATTGAGATCGTATTTACCCATTTCAGTCGTAGAGGTAGATTATAAACTGAAGAAAATCGTCTAATGGTAACCAGATAATGAAATTTACGTTATGGTGGTGAAGGGGTTAAACCCTTGTGTTTCCATTGTAGGCTATCGAATGTCGACTATTTGTGTATTTGTATTGTCTAATTATATATACTGTATAAGTGTATATACAGGTATATATATATATATATATTATATATATATATATATATATATATATAGGCCTATATATATTCATGGTTATATTATACAGTATATATTCTCCATGTGTGTTTACTTATTGGTTTTATATATTGGGCAGGATATCGAATGTCGATTTTTTTTAGTGGAGGAATCAAACAAATAGAAGATGGAAAGAAAAACTAGTAAATTGGATGAAGCTCAGAACAAGAGAGAGAGAGGGGGGGTGTGAGTGTGTGTGAGAGAGAGTGAGAGAGGGGAAGGGGAGATTGTTGGTGTGTGTGTGTGTGAGAGATTGTGAGAGTTAGAGTAAATAGAGCGAGAAAATTAAACAGAATGAAAGATAGTGTGAGTGTGTGGGTGTGAGAGAGTGTGTGTGTGTGTAAGTGTGATATTTAGAGTTAGAGAGAGTGAGAGTGAGTGTGTGTGTGTGTAACAGTGAGTGAAAGAGATTTACAAGAATTTACATAGATACACTGACCACATAGAGCTGACGATCCAAACGAGGTGGTCAGGACTTAATTCTAGTAGAGATAGCAAACCCGATAGTAAAGGAAAGTGGAAGGAAAAAATAGAAAATAAGAGAGAGTGAGAGAGAGAGGTGGTGGGAGCAGGTGTTAGAAGGGGATGTGTGTCTGTGTGAGAGAGAGAGAGAGAGAGAGAGAGAGAGAGAGAGAGAGGGGGGGGGGAGCAGGTGTTGGAAGGGGATGTGTGTCTGTGTGAGAGAGAGAGAGATTTTTTTTTTTTTTTTTTTTTTTTTTTTTTATATATACAGTATACTCCCTCTCGGGCATAGGCTGATAGCCTTTACACTCTACCGCTGAACACGGTGAGGCCCGTGAGGTCTTGCTCCAGTCTAGGGAGTGAGACATGTGAAGCACCTACTCACGGCTCGAACCCAACTCCTCTCTGAAGCTGCTTCGCCCCTGCGCTTCAGTCTCACTCCCCAGGCTCGGACTCTCACTCTCAGAACGCCACCTATTGAGAAATTACCTCACTAGGCATTGCCCCCCTGTAGCATATTCTGAATATGGGAATATTCATATAATGCTATTTAATCAGGGAACAATGAGGGTATTTTGTTTTGGCATTTCGGTGTGCTGTGGTAATGCACTGATACTAGGTACAGCACAAATTCCATCCCAATAAAATCTTCCCATTGACATATTGGGATTCGAACCCGGGTCTATTGGATTACCAGTCTAGTGGCAAGACCACTCTGCCACATATATGTATGTGTGTGTGTGTGTGTGTATATATACGTGTGTGTGTATGTGTATACATGTGTGTGTTATTGTGTGTGTGTGTGTGTATACGTGTGTTAGTGTGTGTGGTGTGTGTTTATACGCGTGTGTGTGTATGCGTGAGTGTGAGTGCGCGTGTGTGTGTATGTGTATACATGTGTGTGTTAGTGTGTGTGGTTACTCAGTTACTTGTTCGTCAAGGGGAATCCACGCAATGCGAGCTAAGCTCATTATTATCGCGCCTCCTTAACTGGGAATGTATTGTGTGAAATGCATGTTAAGTGTTTTATGTACTGTTGGAATGGCTGTGGATGTGTGTGTAGTCTGTATTTAGCCAATTGGCGACATCGGAAACGAAGGCTTAGGGTGGATCTGTATGGTACCATTCTCACTATAGATGGTACCATCTCGCCCGAAGGCTTAGGTAGCCATCAGCTTAGGTGAACCATATGATACCCATCTCGCCTTGTACCATTTTTGACAACCCAGATGGGACGTCACAACGTCGTCCACTTATTCCAGGTACCTATTTACAGCTAGGTGAACTGAGGCTAACACATGAAAGGAGACAAGCCCAATTTGTCTCCGCCCGGCCGGGGATTGAACCCCTGACCCCTCGTGTGTGAGACGAGAGCTCTACCTACTAGGCTACGTGTGGTGTGTGTTTAAAACGCGTGTGTGTGTGTGTGTGTGTGTGTGTGTGTGTGTATAAGTGTGTGTGTAAATACATAATAATAATAATTGGTAAATTCCAAGCCAGCAGCCAGTGAGTCAGAAAATAACCATTGCCTCAATTATCCTAAGTAGTCAACAGATTAACTCTGGCTGCCACATAAGCATCTACATGCCCCAAGAGGGTGTGTATGTGTGTGTGTGTCTTGGGATGTGTGTGTGTTGGGGTGTGTGTGTGTATGTGGGTGTGTGGGTGTGTGTGTGTGTGGGTGTTTGTGTGTGTGTATATATGTATGTGTGTATGTGTGTGTGTGTGGTACGTCTGAACACAAACATATATATAATAATAATAATAATAATAATTAAAGTTGCAAGCAACGTTGTCCGGGGTTCGACGGGTTTTGCAAGCAGGGTATTGTGTTGGATACAAAAGTTGTGTCACTGATATCAAAAGATCATTTAACTTATCGGGCATGGAGAAACTACAGAAGGAACAGATTGTGCAAACAAACAAGAGCGAGAGAGGGAGAGATTGCCTGTATAAGGGATCTGCCTCTATTCGTTTAGTAACAGAGTTGTAGATATGTGGAATAGGCTACCGAGTGCTATAATGGGATCAAGAACAGTAGAGCTTCAACTTGAAATTAGATAGAACGAGATGGGTTGGGTGTGAAAGGGAACTGCCATGTGTAGGTCAATCGGCTCTGCAGACTCCCGTTTTCTTATTTTGTTTATGTTCTCATTTGTGAGAGTCAGAGAGTATGGCAAGAGAGAATAGGATGTCATAAACGTAAGGAAGATAGCGATAAATATGAGAGAGAGAGAGAGAGTGCGGGATGGGTTGGGTGTGAAAGGGATCTGACATGTGTGGGCCAATCGGCTCTCTGCAGACTCCGGTTTTCTTATGTTCTCATTTGTGAGAGAGAGAGAGAGAGAGAGAGAGAGATACTAGGATGTCATAAATGTAAGGAAGACAGATAAATGAGAGAGTTGTTATGAGATGGGTTGGGTGTGAAAAGGATCTGTCTTGTGTGGGCCAATTGGCTCTCTACAGACTCCGGTTTTCTTATGTTCTCATTTGTGAGAGAGAGAGAGACTAGGATGTCATAAATGTAAGGAAGACAGATAAATGAGAGAGAGTTGTTATGAGATGGGTTGGGTGTGAAAAGGATCTGTCTTGTGTGGGCCAATTGGCTCTCTACAAACTCCCATTTTCCTATGTTCCTATTTCTTACAATTGTGTTTTGGTTGCAGGTATATGATAACATGGGTGTATAGTAAGTAGTGTAAATAACAGGTAACGTTTATGAGATGGGTTGGGTGTGAAAGGGATCTGCCTTATGTGGGCCACTTGGCTCTCTGCAGACTCCCATTTTCATCTTGGTTGCATGTGTGAGGGATCTGCCTCATTTGTACCGGTGTGCAAAACAAACAAGAGCGAGAGAGAAAGAGATTGGCTGTGTAAAGGATCTGCCTCTATTCGCTTGGTAAAAGAGTTGTAGATATGTGGAATAGGCTACCAAGTGCTATAGTGGGATCAATAACAATAGAGCTTCAACATAAAATTTGATAGGACGAGATGGGTTGGGTGTGAAAGGGATCTGCCGTGTGTGGGCCAATCGGCTCTCTGCAGACTCCCATTTTCATCTTGGTAGCATGTGTAAGGGATCTGCCTCATTTGTACCAGTGTGCAAATAAGAGAGAGAGAGAGATTGGCTGTGTAAGGGATCTGCCTCTCGTAACAGAGTCGTAAATATGTGAAATAGGCTACCTAGTGCTATAGTGGGATCAAGAACGATAAAGAATTTCAAGATAAAATCAGATAGACATATAGACGAAATGGGTTGGATGTGAAAGGGATCTGCCTTTTGTGGGCCACTTGTCTGCAGATTCCCATGTTCATCTTAGTTGCATGTGTAAGGGATCTGCTTCATTTGTACCGATGTGCAAGCAAACGAGCGACAGAGAGAAACTGGGTGTGTAAGGGATCTGCCTCTATTCGTTTAGTAACAAGAGTTGTAGATGTGTGGAATAGGCTACCAAGTCCTATAGTGGGATCAAGAACAATAGAGTTCAACATCAAATTAGATAGGACAAGATGGGTTGGGTGTGAAAGGCTGCCACGGGCGTGTCTGGCCACCATTTACATTACCTCTACAGATGGGACCAAGAGAATCACCTCTACAGTACCTCACTTGAGGAGTGGAAATAATAGAAAAGGAATTAGGAGGAACAAAAGCATGGCCTGCAATATAGAAAAAGTCAAGAAGAGTGAATCAAAGAAAAACATTTATCATGCAGCCATGCAAGCCTTTTATAAAAAGAGTATAATCTTAAAATATAGCTGCTAATAATCTAAATTTAAAATCTAAAAATCTAAATCTAATCTAAAATCTAAATCTAAAAATTTAACTGCCTTCGTGGTGTAATGCATAAGGTGTTGATATTCGGTGTGAGCGTCCTGGGTTCGAATCCACGGACTGCCACATGTGTTTGTAATATTTCATTAATCGATTTTAGGAGTAGAGTTGGTTGTTGGATAGAACATAATAATATAGAGAATAACCTTGTACATGTATCATCGGTAGTTTTGGTGTGGATGGTGTAAATGAAAGTGGAGAAAGACTGAAAAATGTATGTGAAGAGTGTAGATTGAGTGTAGGTAATACGTTCTTCAAAAAAAGGCGTATACACAAGTACACCTGACATAGACTTGTGAGGGGAGAGATTGTAGAGAGGGCATTGATGGATTATGTGCTGGTGACAAGGGAAAGATTGTGTAGACTGCTGGATGTGAATATGATGAGAGGTGAGGCGGAGGGTATGTCAGATCATTACCTGGTGGAGGGAAAGCTAAGAGTTAAGAGTTACAGGAGAATAAGAGACAAGCGTGAAGTAAGAGAGGTAATAAAAGTTAGTGAGTTAGAGAAGAGTGAAAAAGAGAGGGAGTACAAGGAAAGACTAAATGAAAAGTGGATGGAAGTGAGAGAGATGGAAGAGAGAGAAGTAGAGGTTGAATGGCAACAGTTTAAGGAAGGAGTGAAAGCAAGTGCAGAGGTAGTATGCGGCAAAAGGAAAGTAGGAGGCAGAGGTATCAGGAAGGGAAGCGAGTGGTGGAATGATACGGTGAGAAAGGCAGTTGAGGAGAAGAGACAGTGTTTTGAGAGGGTTTTACAGGATGGTAGTGTTGAGGTATGGGAGAGGTACAAGGAGAAAAGGAGAGAGGCAAAACGGAAAATTAGAGAAGCGAAAAAAGATGCAAACGAAAGGTGGGGTCAAAGGCTGAGTGAGAATTTTGAAGAACGAAAGAAGATGTTCTGGAAGGAGGTAAATAAAGTAAGGAAAGGAGGACAAAAGAGGGAAGAGTCAGTGAAAGATGAAAATGGAGAATTACTAGTGGAACCAGTTGAAGTGAGGAAAAGATATGCCGAGTATTTTGAATCTTTGTTAAATACAAGAGATGGAAGAGAAGCAGTGATTGAAGCAGAGATGGATGGAGATAGGTTACCCAGGCCACCCAGGTGGCAGGGAATGAATGAAAGGATTGAGGAAAATTAGGTGAAAGAAGCAGTGAAACAAATGAGAGCGGGAAAAGCAGAAGGTTTGGATGGTATTGCTGTGGAGTGTATAAAGAAGGGTGGAGATGTGATAATAGATTGGTTGGTGAGACTTTTCAATGTGTGCTTTGCTGTGTCAATGGTACCAATAGACTGGAAGAGTGCATGTATTGTGCCGTTGTACAAGGGGAAGGGAGATCGGCAGGAGTGTTCAAGTTATAGAGGGTATTAGTTTATTGTCAGTGGTTGGAAAGCTGTATGGCAGGGTGTTGATAGAGAGGATAATAAAGTGTACGGAAGTTGCAATAGGAGAAGAACAGTGCGGTTTTAGGAGGGGAAGAGGGTGCGTGGATCAGATGTTTGCAGTAAGACAGTTATGCGAGAAGTATTTAGAGAAGCATAAGGAGATATATTGGGCTTTTATGGACTTGGAAAAAGTGTATGATCGTGTGGACCGTGAAGCAATGTGGAAGGTGTTAAGGATTTATGAAATAGGAGGAAATTATGTTAGAAGCAGTTAAGAGTTTTTATGAAGGGAGCAGAGCATGTGTGAGAGTAGGAAATGGTGAGTTGAGTGAATGGTTTGAGGTAAAGGTAGGTTTGCGACAGGGTTGTGTAATGTCACCATGGCTGTTTAATATGTTTATGGATGGTGTGGTGAGGGAGGTAAAAAGGAGAACTATGGGAAGAGGATTGGGTTTAGTAGGAAAGAATGGTAGAGATTGGGAGTTGAATCAGTTGCTGTTCGCTGATGACACAGCATTGGTGGCGGATTCTGATGAGAAACTGCAGCGGGTAGTCAAAGAGTTTGGTGTGGTTTGTGGAAGGAGGAAACTGAAGGTGAACGTCAATAAAAGTAAAGTAATGGTGTGCAATAGGGGAGAGCATAGGGTGAATCTAGATGTGAGGCTAGATGGAGAAATATTGGAACAAGTAGAGTGTTTAAAATATCTAGGAGGAACGATAAGGAGTGGAGGTATGGAAGTGGAGGTAAAACAGAGAGTGTGTGAAGGAAGGAAGGTTTTCGGAGCAATGGGAAGTATGTGGAAGACGAGAAATCTCGGAGTGAAAGTAAAAAGTGCACTGTATCAAGGAATTGTTGTGCCAACAGTGATGCATGGGGCTGAGACATGAGCTCTGAAGAAAAAGGAGAAAAGAGGGCTGGATGTGATGGAGATGAGCTGCTTGAGGAGTATGTGTGGAGTTACTCGTAGAGACAGATTGAGGAATGAAGAGATACGTAGGAGAGTGGGGCAGCAGGAACATTTGTCAGCCAGAGTGGACAGAAGGGTGCTGAGCTGGTATGGTCACGTTGAACGAATGGGAGATGAAAGGCTTACAAAGAGAATATGTGAGTCAGGTACAAGGGGAGATAGAAGGGCAGGAAGACCCCCATTGAGATGGAGAGACTGTGTAAGAAAGGCTTTGGATGATAGAGGAATGACTATAGATCAGGCAGGGGAAGTGGTGGTGGACAGGAGTGAATGGAGAATGCTTGTGAATAGTTGAGTGAAAACGTGGTCATTTGGAGTAAGGGGTCGGGCGCAAGTTGGACTAGATAATAGTCCATCAGGCGCCTGGCCCGGGGAGACTATTAATATGAAGGGTGCGCCTGGAAGTGTGGTGGGAGGGCTTGTGGCTTTGGCTCCGCTGCATGTCTGCCTGCCGAGATCGGAACCTCTCCGGGTGGTCGGGGGCCGGGGGAGTGCTGGAGCGACCTTGGTGACCCTGGTCTCTGGGTCTTCTCCTTGGTGACCTGGATGTGTGTGAGTTTGTGCTTTTTATCTGTGTTTATTTGTAGTTTTATGTTGTTTTTGTGTTTTCCCTGTTCTTGCTCTGTCTTGAGTTGGCTACCCCCAAAATGGGGATTGGGCCTGAGCATATAGATAGATAGATGTATTATTAGGGTAAGTGTTTTTATAGAATAATGATTGCCTTCACAATAAGGAAAAGAATGAAATTCCCATACTACTATTCTGAGATAGGTAAAATTGAGTTCAAATTATCATCCAAATATAGCCTGACTGAAATTGAGGGAAGGTATGCAAACACAGGTAATACCTTCCACTGGTTCAGCTTTGAGTGGGCAGAGAACAGTGTTGGCTATACTTTTCTATAGGTCAAACCTGTCCCTATATACAGACCTATTTCATATGAACTTAATTATTTTAGAGTAAATTTAAGTAATTTGCTAAATGAACTAGACAAATACCCAATTGGTTGCATTGTGAAAACATCCAAACTAACTCTTCTCTTGCAAATTTAATGGAAAAGCGTGGATACTCTCAACATGTAACACAACCAACAACTGAAAATGGCACCCTAATTGATCATGTTTATGCTAAGAGATGAGGAAATATGAAGGTGAAAGTTATTCCCACATATTACAGTTAACATAGTGAATTTCCATTGAAATTTGAATGGCCCTTTTTGTATGTTTTTCCCCTTCTATTCTTATTCTGTCTAA
Organism: Lithodes maja; assembly: GCA_037953745.1. Lineage (NCBI taxonomy): Eukaryota > Metazoa > Arthropoda > Malacostraca > Decapoda > Lithodidae > Lithodes > Lithodes maja. The sequence goes on from JBAKBP010000469.1 coordinate 132,582, forward strand.
TTCGGTTGTCCTACGGACGGCCTATATCATATGCCACCCTGGCCTGGCTAGTTTATTGGCTCCTGACTTTATTTGTGTCTATGGTCGCTGGTGCGGTCAAGCTGACTCGATTCCCCTCAGTGGTGTATTATGTGTGTATCTCGGTGTGATTTATTTCTTCCTTAGACCTGATTTCTCATTCTTCGCCCTTGATCATTTCTTAATTGGTGCTGCAGTGTAGCAGTTCTTGACTCACCCTTCGGCCCTACCCTATAAGAGTTCTGCTGTGGAACTCATGTGGTGCGGCTGAATTGGTGAAATGGTGAGAAATGTCTGCGTATCTTCACCTTCCTAGATTTGTTCACCTCTTGCCCTTCCCTACCTATCATATCTTGATTGGTTGTCCATCTTGATCTAATCCTTCAGGCCAGCCCTATAAGAGTTTTTTGGGGGAACTCAGTGGTCTGGTTAAACTATTTTAATAAATATATTTTTAAATACCGGTATGTAAGATATGCAATTAATTATGTAAAATATATTGTTTTTTCTTTATAAATATAATTGTCATTATGAAGTTAAATTGGTTTCACAGGGAAAATATATACTTGAACAATTGTTTCCGCTGACAAAGAAATTATAGATTCTTGGAAGATACTGTACACTACGAAAGATTATTCAACATGGAATTTGAATGGAATAGAGAAGCTTAGCAACGAAAAGCCAATACTCCCCCTCCCTGTGATTGTGCCAGCTTTTGTAAGCAGTGCAATAACTTAATGAAGGACAGAAAAGCTGCAGGATGCTCTGGCATTCTAGCTGAGATGATTAAGGCCTCAGGTGAGAAAGGAGTAGGTGTGTTCAATGAGCTAATTAGCTTCATCATCAGAGAGGAAGTAATCTCTGATGAATGGCACAAAAGTACATTATATACTGTATACGAGCAAAGGGGACTCATTGGATAGGGAAAATTATAGGGGCCTGAAAATAATTGATCAAGTCATGAAGGTCTGTGAGAAAGTCTTTGAAGGTATGATATTGACGATATGCAGTTTGGTTTCATGCTAGGACATGGCACAATCCAAGTCATGAAGGTATTTGTGTGATAATGAAGATGTATGAGGACTCACAAACGGCAGTGAGGGTGAAAGATGTACCGGTACTGAGTGATGAGTTTTCAGTTCGCGTCGGAGTCCACCAGGGCTCTGTGTTAATGAAGCCCTTTCCTCTTTTTTTGTTATGGTTCTGGAGGAACTATCTGGTGATTTCAGAGTTGGGCTCCCCTGGGAACTGCTATAAGGGTCCTGAAAATGCTTGACTAAGTCATGAAGGTCTGTGAGAGAGTCTTAGAAGGTATGATAAGGGAAAGATACTGTATGTACTTAAAAGATAGGGATCTGATGTTGTGTTTGCAGACCGGGAGAAGGCCTTTGATAAGGTGGCCAGAGAAGTTGTGCAGTAGGCTAGGAGAAAACTTGGCATTGAGGAGTGGCTGGTGCATGTGATAATGAAGATGTACGAGGACTCACGAACGGTAGTGAGGGTGAAAGGTGTACAGCTGAGTGAGTGACATATACTAGATATTTGGTGAGGGTTAGCTGTAGTATGACATTATAAGCCCTGCATATTTATTGCTATACATATATCTCACTGCTTATATACCTTTATCCCTGTAACTTTTAAACTCTCAACATTCTTATTAAACATTCTTCATTTATTAAACTCCCTATAACTTTATCTATCTCTTTAACATATAATATATTTGTTGTTACTTCCACTTAAATCAACACCCATTTCCCCTGTAAGTGTAAACTGTTTAAGGTATTTATCCGGTCCTTCGTCATACCAGAATGCTGAGTTGATGCTGTGTTGCTTCAGCATCCTTGAACCCAGTCGATGCCTTCTTACTCAGGCATCTTCAGTTAGACTTCAACAGACCTCAGCCAGAGAGAGTCAGAGCTCTTTACTCCCTCTAGACTCTAGACTCAGACTCATCCTCTATAGCCAAGCTCCTATATCCCCTAGATATATTAGACCACACAAGTCATATATCACCTTGCTCCTCAGGCTTTTATTTCAAGTCTTATCATATATCTGTACTTATATACCTGTACGTTTATACTTATTATCACTTATCCAATAATTAATGTGTTGTGTTATTACCTATAATCCCCTATATACTTAACATATTATATAGCTTTATATCCCACGTACTGGTTACTAGGGACATATACTAGGTGTTAGGTGGAGGTTAGTTTTGTATCCCACGTTAGTTTTGTATCCAAAGTACTGGGTACTGGGTACTAGGGACATATACTAGGTGTTACGTGAGGGTACCGAGTGATGAGTTTTCAGTTCGCGTCGGAGTCCAACAGGGAAATGTGTTAATTAAGCCCTCGCCTCTTTTTTATGGTTCTGGAGGCACTATCTAGTGATTTCAGAGTTAGGCTCCCATTGCATCTGCTATAAGAGGCCTGCAAATGCTTGGCCAAGTCATGAAGGTCTGTGAATGTGAGAGAGTCTTTGAAGGTATGATAAGGGAAAGCATTCTATCGACGATATGCAGTTTGGTTTCATGCCAGGACGTGACACAATCGACAACTTCATAGTCAGGCAGCTGCAGGAAAGATATCTACTGAAAGTAAGAAGTTGTGCAGTAGGCTAGGAGAAAATTTGGCGTAGAGGAGTGGCTGGTGCGTGTGATAATGAAGATATATGAGGACTCACGAACGGTAGTGAGGGTGAAAGGTGTACTGAGTGAGGGACATATGCTAGGTGAAGGTTAGTTTTGTATCCCACGTACTGGGTACTAGGGACATATACTAGGTGTTACGTGAGGGTTAGCTTGGTATCCCACGTACTGGGTACTAGGGACATATACTAGGTGTTACGTGAGGGTTAGCTTGGTATCTAACGTACTGGGTCTAGGGGGCGGCAGCCCCCACCCATAATACTAGGATAGGTTAGGTAAGGTTGTTAGGTTAGGCTAATGGGGATGGATGTAGTTTCCGGGTGTATGGTCGTCATGTTTACATAGGGCGATCGCCGCGGTTAACTTCGCGTCTATTTTGACGGTGATTTTTTCGGTTATTTGCCCCCTGCTGGCAATATGACGATGACATGACATGGGGGGGTGAGGGGTGGCAAAGCCACCCCTCAACATACTATTGTATCCATTGGCATTCAAAATAGACGGGAACATGATTGCAAACGTCCGCCGCCTCCCGTCATGTTTACATTTGTCGATCGCCGTTGTTAAGTTCGCGTCTATTTTGACAGCAATTTATTTTGGTTATTTGCACCCTGCTGTAAATATATATGATGATGACAATATGTCATGGGGGGTTGAAGGGGGGCAAAGCCCAACCTCAACATATTATTGTATCCAAAGGCAGTCAAAATAGACAGGAAAAGGATGGCAAGCGTCCGACGCCACTACGCGTACGCGTAGTGTAAACAAGGCTGGCGATACACCCGGTAACTACATCCTACCCGGCTAATGTCCTTTCAAAGGGGTAGCCTATAAATTAGTAAACACTAGGATAGCCTATACCCGGTCAGGTGATACGCCCGATAACGCAACTCTTGCCGATAGGCCTAACCTAAAGGCTAACCTATTCATAAAGCTGTCGATTTTGACGGCGATTTTTTCGGTTATTTGCCACCTGCTGGCAATATATATGATGGTGACAATATGTCATGGAGGGGGGGCAAAGCCCCCCTCAACATATTATAGTATCCAATGGCATTCAAAATAGACGGGAACATCCGACACCTCCCCCGCCACCGCCATGTTTACATGTGTTGTTGTTGTTGTTGTTGTTCCCTAAGCTGCCTGGCCGAACATCCCCGAGTCCTTAAGGAAGGCCATGGGCACGGTCGGGCTCTCCCACAGAGCTCTCAAATAGTGTAAATTGTGTTGTTGGCGTAAGTGGTTGTGTGAAATGCAGTCTTCTATGATGTGTTTTATGGTATGGGGTGCTGTGTTACAACCCGGGCAGGTGTCGATGACGGAGTCATCCAGTCTCTTCTGATAGCTCAGAAGAGCTGGATGGTGTCTGCATCTCAGCCTGGCCAGGTGGACTCTGTCCTCGCGAGGAAGGGAGGATTCAGAAGGATGGATTTCAGGAGGTCGTCCTTGCAGCTGCGTGTTGTCTATGAGTGAGTGGATGGAACGGCGAGTGATATGAGTATGGATGTTTACATGTGTCGATCGCCGTGGATAAGTTCGCGTCTATTTTGACGGCGATTTTTTTCGGTTATTTGCCCCCTGCTGGCAATATATAAGATGATGACAATATGTCATGGGCAGTGTGCCAAAATTCGCCCATTTTCTTTGTGATCCCGAACCTAACATCTGAAAAAATATTGATCCTGAAATTGGCTGCGACTGTCCCGGGAGCCCGCTAAACCTGCCATTCTATTTCTACATTAAACTCATCAAACGATAGTTGCTTTGCTCTACACTGTACTCTACATTGGCTATGATCTTAGAACTATTATATATCACCTGTATTGAAGTCCAAATGCAGCTACTAATGTAAATATAAACGGATAAATCCAGAGCTCGAGTCATGTGAGCTATTTGTTTACACTGTGATAAAGCAACTTGTTCGGATGAGGTGAGTGTGACTTTAGCACCAATATAACAAATATAAATAACAATAAGGAAACAGCCATCGTTCATAGAACGAACTCCTGGATGGGAGAGTGCGCCAAAAACAAACAACAACCAATGTACCCCTACACTCCGATGTTATATTGCGCCGAAGGCTGAGTCAAGACGAACACAACTACCGTAATTTTATTGGCACTCGAATGCTCAATAATATGTAGATTAAAGGATAATAATAGGTATTTATCTAAAACTATGTATATATTAACTAAACTACTCCATGTGTTTAATATATTGACTGAAATGAATAATGTAAAATATTAATTTGTTTGAATGTTAGTTTTCTGACGAAAAATTATCCCAGTTAACCCCCCGCCAAAATACACGATATTTTGTCGTATGGATAAATTTTAAGGGGTCTCTAATTTCTCAAAAATAGTGAATGAATATAAATTTTATGTGTTTGACAAAGAGCGCAAGACCTTGAGGCATAAGGTAAGCTATAAATTACTACGATTTTATGATGATTTACTGGTTTTTCAAGGGTATATACTGTTTATGACAGGATCAGATCGCTCCAACGAAAGGTATTTTGCCATTTTTCTTGTTTCTACTGATGACGTCATTAGTTTCGCGCCAGTGAATTATGCTTTATTATGGTCATTTGTGGAACACTTGGAAATGTGTTTAGCTGTTATTTACCGATAGATTTGTGAAAAATAGAGTGAATTAAGGGGCTGGAATATAACATTGACTTCATGTGAATTGCGAGTGCCCTACACATTCTAAAATTGTGCATATTAATCTTGGGGAACTCATTATATATAAGGTATAAGTTCAAGGTGATACTTTGGATAAACCTGACTTTTAGCAAGCACCAAACAGCGATTTTGTAAGTAGCCAAGCATATTATTTTTTCAGATAAGCCTAGGCCTAGTGTTGTATAGGCCTAGGCCTACTTGTATTAGCCTAGGCCCATGATGATAATGATAATTTGAAGCAGAAATGAGTAGCCTAGGCTGAGACTAGGCGTATTAGGCTTAGGATAACCCATTATCCAACAATCTTAGGACTGCCCCCACTGGTGGGGCTATGTATAATGTATTGATAGGCTAATGAAGATCAAGGAAGATTTGAGGTTAAAGACAGTAAAAAATAAGGTTAGCTAGGCTATAGCCTATAGCCTAGGCCTAGCCTATGACAACAGTTTGCCGTCATGCCGTAGGATTATAGGGGATAATAGGGGCTGCCTATAGGATTTATTGAGGAGCCCTCACCACCGCCTTGCCCCTCCCCAGGGCTTGTTGAAATTCTCATCTAGCCTACTGCCTAGTTCCTCAACGGTCAACCTATTATTGTATCCCACGACAGTCAAAATAGATGCGAACATGCAAGTAGTGTAAACAAGGCACGGCCTGGCAGGCGGTAGCCTACGCCCGAATACTACATCCTTACCATTATTTTTTAGGTACGGTACCGGTATATAAGCTGAAGCCTATGAAACGGTACGGATATAATCCTGTGTAGCGGGTGAACCTGTACATAGGCTATATCTCAATAATTTGGTAATGTTACAAAAAAAATTACATTTTACATTCATAACTATTCCACTAATAGGCTAGGCTATACTAGTTATTTAAGGTTAGGTTAGGTTTTGGTTAGGATAGGCTAGGTTAAAGATATTGTTCAATGTTTCTTAGTAAATAGGCATATGAAAAACAGTTCCCGCGGGCCGCTACACAGGATCTTACGAACGGTACGTAACAGACAGTCCTAACCTAACCTAACTTAGTGTCCAAAGTGAGGTCTGCTGCTAGCCAATGTTCTTATAACATTTTCTGCCAGAGTACCAGCACAATTTAATAAAGAGTGTACACTGTACCAGTACAGTACTGTACTGTATAGGCCTAGCCTAGGATAAGCCTGCCACCCTACAGTGCATTTTTAGAATTTTCGGCCATGATTTGGGTAGACCTGTCACTGAAGAATACTTTCGCAGTCTTACCGTTTGTTTTTGTTTTCAAGGTATAGGCTATAGGCAGAATAGGCTACAGTAGGTATTACTGGTATCTTATTTAATTGTAGTTTATATTATGAGTGGAAGATTTGCAATAACTTACCCTAACCAAAGTCCAAACTTAGTGTCCAAAGTGGGATCTGCACCCTGCCTCTATGTTCTCATTTTGTATACCGGTAACTTTTTAGCCAGATTACCGGTACAATTTAATAAGTGTACAGCCAGCAGCTAGGCCTACCGCCTACAGTGCATTTATAGATTTCCCGGAATCCCGGCCATGACTTGGGTATCACTAAAGAATCTTTCCGCAGCCTTATGTACAATTGTTTGTTTTTATTTCTTCAAGGAATATAGTACAGTAGTTTATTGTTCAATTGTTTATCATGTTATGAGTAGATAATTTGCATTACCTTACCCTAACCTAACTTTACTTAGTCTTAGTGTCCAAAGTGGGGGCTGCCACTATCCCCACAGTCCACACACCCGCTAACTAACATATATAATTGGTATGTCTTGTCATTACTATAAGCTGACTTCATGGGGGTAACTGAGACTTGATTGAACCTACTGATTGTACTTAACCAGAGATGGGAATAGCCTACCCAGGTATTTTTTACTCGGCCCAGGGAAAATAATAGACAAACAAATGTTCTAATCAAAGTTTATTCTTGAAACTTGGTACCGGTATGTATTTTAACCAGTACTCTATAGTAACTCGTGTATCATATGAAAGGATATAAATTAAGTATGTAATAGTTCTTGGAATGCAACAACAAATATACATGAAATCTTTATTGGACAAAAGTTACAAAACTAAAACAGGGACTACTAAGAATAATTTAAAAACCTTGTTTTCAATGCCTATATTAGTGGACCTGAAGTGAATCTCTTTGAGACTGAAGTACAGGCAGCCAGCTCCCCTAGTATCCTGATTAAACACCAGTAAACATACATAACATCCCTTTTACTTACAATATTATTCATTCCTTTTAATAAATTTTGAGCATGTATTGTGCGTATATTTACCTTCACATCTCAAAATTTCTCCGGCGGCCGGACCCCCTGTTATGTAGCGGGGGGCTGTGCCCCCCCCCCCCCCCCCACCCACACACACACAAACGCCGTGCAAATTTGATCCTTGTAAGCTTAGAAAAATCATCCAGAACTGGATATTTCCTGTTTTGGCACCCTGGCCATGGGGGGGGGGGGGGGGGGCCTCAACAATGACCTCTAACCTCTGTATCTCAAAAAGGGCTAGAGCAAATTGGCTGCAAATTTCCACATCTAGGCTATTCCTTGACTGACTCTTCCCAAATGGTAGACATATTACCTTGATCACTCTAGTTGTTTTTTAGTCACAGAGGTTATAGGTCATGATTTCTTGCCTACTTACAGCGAATAGACTAGGCCTATTGTAGATTGGTAAAATATTTGCTTAATAGGCCTAGGCTATATTGGCTGTGCAATTGTGTCAATTTGACTATTTTTACCTAATTAGGCCTAAAGCAGCCTGAGCCTATTCCAAACCCCCAAACAGTATCCCATGTTAAGCCCTAGGCTAGGCCTAGGCCTAATCCCACTCTCAATCAAAATTCGAACTGATAAATTCGTACCTACCGGTAGCGCTGCCTAGGCTAAGCCTATATTTTTCGTGAATAGATATAGAAATTGGTTTAAGGGAAGGTATTTAGTTTGTTCCCTACGTTTTCATCAAGCTTAAAATTACACCCCCTAGACCCCCTTTCAAGATAAATTTGTACATTTTTCGGTAGAAAAATTTCCCGGCCGGAGGCCGGTTGCTCTTAAATTACAGGCTCGCTATCGCTCGCCAGGAAAAAATCGACACCTTAATGGCACGAAAGGTCTTAAAATTGACAGGAAAGGGGTAAAATGTCTTAAAATGTCAAAACTACTAGGGCGAACGTCTTAAAATCTCAAAATCAATGGGGCTAAACATGAGGGAGAAAGGGGTCAAGAAAAAAATCCCTCAAGTGGAGATCTCCCCTTAAAGGAAAGACCATCCTATAATTATTATGTTCAAATCTATCTATCTATCTATATGCTCAGGCCCAATCCCCATTTTGGGGGTAGCCGACTCAAGACAGAGCAAGAACAGGGAAAACACAAAAACATAAAACAAAAAATAAACAGATAAAAAACACAAACTCACACACATCCAGGTCACCCAGGAGAAGACCCAGAGACCAGGGTTACCAAGGTCGCTCCAGCACTCCCCCGGCCCCTGACCACCCGGAGAGGTTCCGATCTCGGCAGGCAGACATGCAGCGGAGCCAAAGCCACAAGCCCTCCCACCACACTTCCAGGCACACCCTTCATATTAATCGTCCCCCCGGGCCAGGCGCCTGATGGACTATTATCTAGTCGAACTTGCGCCCGACCCCTTACTCCAAATGACCACGTGTTCACTCAACTATTCACAAGCATTCTCCATTCACTCCTGTCCACCACCACTTCCCCTGCCTGATCTATAGTCATTCCTCTATCATCCAAAGCCTTTCTTACACAGTCTCTCCATCTCAATGGGGGTCTTCCTGCCCTTCTATCTCCCCTTGTACCTGACTCACATATTCTCTTTGTAAGCCTTTCATCTCCCATTCGTTCAACATGACCATACCAGCTCAGCACCCTTCTGTCCACTCTGGCTGACAAATGTTCCTGCTGCCCCACTCTCCTACGTATCTCTTCATTCCTCAATCGATCTCTACGAGTAACTCCACACATACTCCTCAAGCAGCTCATCTCCATCACATCCAGCCCTCTTTTCTCCTTTTTAAATAATGTTCAAATAATATGGGTTAATATACAGGAGACGCAACAATATAGGTAGCACATTTCTAATGGTAGTTTTGGGTTCCTATCATTATATGCTTCATTTCTATATACTTTTTATCCCCGGGGGGAAAAACAAATAATAATCTTGGGATTTTTCATTTTTTGTCATTAACCTAACCAAAAAACCTAACCTAACCTAACCTAATAGCCCCCAAATACATTTAGGTTAGGTTAGGTTAGGTTTTTTGGTTAGGTTAATAAAAAATATAAAAAAAGAATCTAATAAAAAACTAAAAAACCCAAGATTTTTTTTTTTTTTTTCCCGCGGATAAAAAGTATATAGAAATGAAGCATATGATGATAGGAACCCAAAACTACCATTAGAAATTTGCTACCTATATTGTTGCGTCTCCTGTATATTGACCATAATATGTAATAGCACTGTGTATGGTTGTATTAAATTTAAATAGTGATAGATGTGTATATTAATGGGATAAATACGTTCAGAAAATTATAGTGCAACACTGTTGCCAGATACTAATCAATCCCATTATCATTATATCATAATGGATTTTAATCATTTGCATAATTTCAAATACCTAGGACATTAATATAATATTTTCCTATCTTTTTTGTAGTGATATTTGTCTGATTTAGTGGTATATTGGTGTCTGTCTAGGGTTATAATGCATTGTGAAAGTTACCTCTGAATCTCTGACTTGGTAACAGTTTGGTATGGGCCGGCTTAAGTAACCCTGTTTTCTTTGAGTACTACACGGCAAGAGAAGCTTTCGGTTCTGTCATTACTGTTCAAGGTAAATAGCAACTGCTAAATTCGACATCATGTTCAAATAATATGTAATAGCACTGTCTATGGTTGTATTAGACAAAAATCGTGATAGGTTTCTATTTTATGTGGGTAAATAGTATTAACACATTACGAGCGGGTGGTCTGTGGCCGTTTTGGGCCTTTTCAGGCCATTCTGACTGCTATATAACCATCAGCATGAAAGGAACTGTATTGTGCCAAAAACTAGGCGGAAATCGCTACACAATGACACCACATACAGCTACGTAGCACTCGTGGAGCCCTAACAGTGTTACCTCAAAGATGGAAGTTTAGCGGATTTTGCTACATTGTTCACTTTTCGCGAACTAATGGTCACACTGTCATCCTCCCGCGCGGTGGGGGAACTGGAGTTAGTGTGGGACGGGAGGCCACAGATGTCGGACGTATGGTTCATTACTGTTCCACCCATTTTCACTCTATTTTCACCCATTTTTCACCCATTTTTTGCCAGTTTCTTTAACTCGACATAAGTCGCGCGCCGCTAGACAAGGGTTAAGCTGAATAAACAAAATACCGATAGTTCACGAGAGTGGTTGTTGATACATTTGCTAGATATGAGGGAGGGAGGAAGGAGGTAGGAAGGAAGGGCAGGGTAAGTCACGCAGGTAATTGCCAAAACTTTAAAGGTCCATATCATTGTTATTAAACAAAGCATTTGGCAAAGGGAGGAATTGTTAAAAACCTTAGCCAATACTCTGTCATTCACCAAAAATAAATTTGAATTATCATTATTATTTGTTAGGGTAGGTATGTATAGGTAGGTTGGCTAAATAATTGCTGGAATTCGTAGGGACTCTAACTGTTTTGAGAGAGTTAAATACAAAAAAAAATAATAGATCTGAATAATCCCCTGGGGGTTAGGAAATAGAATATGCCCCACGTGCCTTCTGCGTGTCGTAAGAGGCGACTAAAGAGGTTGGGTCGGTGGGCTTGCGACCCCCACCCGGAAAAAATATCTAAGCAAAGAAAAACGAACGAACAGCCTCGGATGCGGACGGAACCAACGTTGACGAACCACGACCGACTAAGGACATGCCTGCGGACATTCTGAGAATGGCTACGTGGAATGTTAGTGGCATGAATGATGGCACAAAAGAGAGAGAGGTTCTGGAAGTGTTAGTGAATGCCAGGCTGGATGTATGTGGAATGACAGAGACCAAATGGAAAGGTTCAGATGTGAGAGAGTGGGAGTGTGGAATGGGTGTGTGTGCTGCAGTGAGTGAAGGAACAGCGAGAGAAGGTGCATGTTTGTTTGTAAGTAGCAAATGGAAGGAATGTGTAAGAGTATGGGTCTGTGGGTTCAAGGATTGTGTGGGTGAGAATGAAAGTAGGAATACAAACGTGGGCAATTGTATGCGTGTATGCCCCGACAGAGGATATACTTGAAAGAAAGAAAGAGGAGTTCTGGATGAATGTGGAGGCGTGCCTGGAGAAGTTTGACAAGAACGAAAGAATATTTCTGATTGGGGATATGAATGGTAAGGTGGGTGATAGGAAAGTTGGGGGAGTGGTGGGAGGGTGGGGGGTACCATCAGAGGTGAATGGGAATGGTAGTGCACTTGTGGACGTATGTGTGGGGAGGAGGCTGTGGATAGCCAACACCTTCTTCCGACACAGAATGATCCACAGGTACACGTGGAAACGGATGTTGACGATGAAGGATAAGACAGTGGTGGAACGAAAGTCATTGATTGATTATGTATGTGTGGATGAACGAATGAAGAAATCTGTGATGGATGCTAGGGTGTATAGGGGTATTGGAGGGGGTCTGTCTGATCATTATGTAGTGGTAGCTAAGGTTAGGGTACAAAAGAAGTGGGTGAGAAGAGCTGGAGGGAGGCGAGAGGAGGGTGGAATGGTGAGGAGGGTGGAGAGGTTGCAGGAGGAGGAAGTCAGGGAGGAGTACAGGAGAGCAATGGAAAGACGACTAGGTGGGTTCGACCTGGAAGTTATGGAGGAAGTGGAGGAGATGAGCAAGGTGTTTAAGGATGAGATCTGTGCAGCATGTGAGGAGGTGTGTGGAGTGAGGAGAAGAGGGAGGGGAGTGAAATGTACAGCATGTTGGACAGAAGAGGTAAGAATAGCTGTGGAAGAAAAGAAGAAAGCATATAGAGTGTGGTTGGGTAGTAGAGGGAATGAAGATTCCGAGAGACAGAAACGAGCGAGGTACGTGGAGAGTAAGAGGGTGGTGAAGAGAGTAGTGAAGGAAAGTAAGAGAAGAGTAGATGAGGAATTTGGAAGGAATCTGAGTGTAAAATGGAGGGAGAGTAAGAAACTGTTCTGGAAAGAAGTCAAGAAAGTTAGGGAAGGTAGCAAGGGAAACAGTAAGGGTGTGAAAGATAAGAATGGGAGAATGCTAGCCGAGAAGCAAGAGAGAGTCGAAAGATGGAGGGAGTACTTCAGTGAGTTGCTAAATGTAAGGAATGAAGAGCCAGCAAACATAGCTGGATATGGTATGGGAGGGAGAAGAAGAGAAGTAGTGGAGGAGGAGGTGGGGATCAGGAGGTCAGAAGTGTGGGAAGCCATGAAAAGAGTGAAGCTGGGGAAAGCACCAGGAACAGATGGAGTGTGTGGGGAAATGTTGAGGTATGGTGGTGAGATAGTGATAGAATGGGTATGGAAAATGTGCAAACTAGCATGGGAGAAGGGGAGTGCACCCGATGACTGGAAGACTGGCATAATAGTTCCCCTATATAAGGGCAAAGGGGAAAGAGGAGTGTGTGGTAACCACCGAGGAATATGTCTTCTAAGCATAGTAGGGAAGGTATACAGTAGGGTAGTGATAGAGAGTGCGAGTGAGAATGGAGAAATGGATAGGCGACAAGCAGGGAGGTTTTAGGAAGGGAAGAGGATGTGTAGATCAGATTTTTACCCTGAATTGTGTTGTGGAGAAGTATCTGGAGAAGAAACAAAAGGTGTATGTTGCCTTTATGGACTTGGAGAAGGCCTATGACAGAGTGGATAGAGAAGGTTTGTGGAAAGTACTTAGAATATACGGAGTAGAGGGCAAGTTTCTGAAAGCAGTGAAGAGCATGTATGAGGGTGCAAAGGCGGCAGTACGTGTGGAGAGTGAGCAGAGCGAGTTCTTTGACCTGAATATTGGTTTGAAACAGGGGTGTGTGATGACCCCGTGGTTGTTTACTGTATATATGGATGGAGTCATGAAAGAAATACTATCAAGAGCAGTGGATGTTGGTGTATCGCTGAAAAGGGAGGGAATTGAGTGGAAGCTACCTATAGGATACTGCTGTTTGCGGATGATACAGTTCTGATGAGTTATAATGAATGGGAGTTGCAGATTTACGGAAGCGAAGCATGGACGTTGGTTGAGAGACTCAGACCAAGAGTGAGAGCAGTGGAAATGAATTACTTAAGGAGTGCGTGCGGAGTTACATGGAGGGATAGACAGACTAATGAGGAAGTAAGAAGGAGGTGTGGTGTGGAGGTAGATGTGCTGGAAAGTGTGAAAAGGAACAACTTGAGATGGTTCGGCCATATGGAACGTATGGAAAGCGAGAGAATGACTAAGAGGGTGTACGAGAGCGAGGTGGAGGGACAGAGAGGGAGAGGTAGACCGAATGAGAGGTGGAAGGATGGAGCGAGGAAGTACATGAACGAAGGCGGTGCTGGTTGGGGGGAGGGATGTCGACTGACTGGGGACAGAGGTGCATGGGGGCAGTTCGTTCGTGGCCACCCCTTCGGGGATCACGACGTCAGGCAATAGATAGATAGATAGAATAATGAAGAGACTATGTTATTAACCCGGCAACGGCGAGGGGGGGGGGTATTGAACTAGCTGCCCATGGGCGAGCATATTGGCTCCATTCAGGCCTATAATCGTCATTTTACGATAAATATCGTTATTACTTATTCATATGAGCCTATTTTACCTTCACTATGAAGATAGTAACCTGTAACAACAATAAAACAATTTTAAATATAATTTTTCTGGTCAAAATCACGAATGTAGATGGACCAGCCCATTCATGAATTATGGAGAAAATTGAGGCAACCCCTCCCTCCACGAGGCCTCAAGCCACACTGAGCCTACTCATACACACACTCGGTTATGTAACACACCCGCTAGGCACGTAAGCACATCCTCCACACAGTTTGCTAATGTTAGCACAAAAATATACCAACGAATTAGGGAATAACAGGGAAAATAGGTGATAATTGAAGGGGGAGGGGAAAGGGAGGAAGGAGGGGATGTGGAGGAGTGATATGAGGTATAGGAAAAAAAAATAAAAAAATAAAAAATTATTTAGTGCTACTGGGGCTGTTTAAATGTTTTTTTTAGGCCTTCCTCTTAAGAGCTTTGCCACCGTCGCCCAGTAAAACCTCTTATGAGCTTTGCCGCCGTTTACGGGTTAAGCAAAACTGGGGGATGCGTGGAAGCCTATAGACTGTAAACTTTGTGTGGGTAGCGAATGCAGTTTTAAAGTCATTTAAGAATAGACAGTTTTCAATGCTGCGGCCAAACTATTCCACCCATTTATAAACGTTCGGAATCGCAAGCCTCACCCAACTACGCAAGCATGGCTTTGATCATCGGCGTAGTTTTAAAGATGTGGAATTTTAAGTGGAATTAGAGTTTTTTTCAAGATTGCCGGAAAAACCCCACGTGCAAAAGCAAAACCTTCTCTATAACATTTGCAGAGCATTAGTAGGGGAGTCCATATGCCAAAGCCCAGTCGTTTCCTATGAGTCGGAGAGACGGTATTTAGGCGTCAAGTTTTTCAGGAAATCGGCTGCCACGGACCTGTTTGGCCGCCATGCCGGATGTTTAGCATATCAAAAGTTGCCCAATACAAAAACGCACCTCTTATGAAAGTTTGATCCCGATCCAAAAAGCGGTTCTGGAGTTATTGCGTCAAAAACGGCGCGTAAGAAGAATTTGGATGAAAAACCGGGTTTAATGATTACAATAGGGGTTCCCCGTAGGGGTCGAACCCCTAATAATAATAATAATAATAATAATAATAATAATAATAATAATAATAATAATAATAGTCCTCCCTCCTCTCGGTTCCATTTTCACAGACAACCAATTTTCTTCCAGCAGGGATTTCATAAGATTAAATTTTTCTCATTCTCCGTTTTCTGTTACACATTATATAAGTTTTCTCTGATTTGTCTAGTAGGGTAACTCTTACAAATTATATTAAATAACTGATATTTGTTGTTTTTTATTGTATAAGATAATATTTATATAGGAACCTCATTAACACACAAAGAGCGGGTGGTAGGGTATTTTACACTGTGCCGCCCAGCGAGGGGTTTTTACCCTAAATAGGGTTGTTTCCGTGCTCATTTTCATGCATAAACAAGACCCAGAGTGTAAAACAAGTATCTATCCCTGAAAGGGCGTAAACAGAGCTTTCCAATGACACCCGAACCATCCTTGTACGACCACTGGTTCTCTTGCAACGATCGTGCAACACGAGTGCAAAAACCCTAAAAAAAGGTAATTTCCTTACATAATTCCCTGTGTAGCGAGTGAGAGGAGGTGGAGGAGGGTGGAATACAGCTCAGTACACCCACGGCGGTGGTGGGGAGCGGTCATGAGGTTACTACGCTCGTCCCACTGCTCCGCTCTCTCTCAGAGCAACATTACGTGCTGAAAATGGCACTCGACAGATGTGGTGCACCGCCACATAGTCCATATTTATTTAACTTGACATATGTCGTGCGCCGATGGTTAAGGGGAGATGGGTCGTTTTTCTGGTCCCCCTTCTTCCTCATGTTTGGCCCCATTAGTTTTCAGATTGTAAGACGTTCGGACCATTAGTTTGGCGATTTTAAGACCTTTCGCCATGTCTTTGTCAATATTAATACTTTTTGTGTCATTAAGGTGTCAAATTTTTTCTGGCGAGCCATAGCGAGCCTGTAATTTAAGAGAAACCGGCCTTCAGCCGGAACATTTTTCTACCAAAAATTTACAAATTTATCTTGAAGGGGGGTCTTGGGGGTGTTTTTCTAAGCTTGATGGAGGCCTAGGGAGGAAACTAAACAAATAATAAAATTATACATAAATACGCCAATTTCTCTTCTGATTTCTGGGAATTATTAGACGATTTTATTCAAATTAAGAAGGCTATGTGGAAATCAGAGGGTTAATTGAGATAGTATTTACCCTTCTCATTATCACAGATCCTTCCTAAGCTGTATAAAATCGTCTAAAGATAGCCAGAATAAACTGTCGATACGCGGCATTTGTCAGTCAGTAGCCAACCGTTACTCGCACAAGGGGTAGGGAGGATCAGCAAGACACAAAAGAAAGGAAAACAAGGTGACAGGATATGAACCTATAACAGTTCGCCCACAATAAGCAAGCACACAAGCATTCAGAAGCACCAGTCAGTAGCCAACCCTTACTCGCACAAGGGGTAGGGAGGATCAGCAAGACACAAAAGAAAGGAAAACAAGGTGACAGGAGAAGAACATATAACCGTTCGCCCACAATAAGCAAGCACACAAGCCTTCAGAAGCACCAGTCACTCATCAGCCCCCGAAATCAATGGCTTCACCTCAGATGTGGGCATACTCCTCTCATAAATTGACCACTTGCGAGTTTCGTTCTATAAGGAAGTTGGAGCTGTAGACAACAATATTTAACAGAATTTACAGCTAAAATACGGTCGTAGTACATATATAAATACATAAAACCCAATTCAACATACCATTTATCCATCAGAAACCTACATTATTATCGTATTTCTGCTTAAGGAGGGTGACCTGCTTTTGTTCTGTCCTTTTCTCTCTTTCTTGTATCTATTTGTATCTATTTGGCCCCATTCAGCCTACTGTTTTAAGACGTTTATCCCCATCCAGGTGTAATTTTTTTTACTGGTGAGCGGTAGCGAGCCAGCATATTTTTTATTTTTGTTTGACAGCAGGCTAAATTTGTACATTTTTCGATAGAATTTTTTTTCCTGCGAAGCCGGATTTCTTCATATAATGCTGGCTCGCTATCGCTCGCCAGGAAGAAATCGACACCTAGATGGGGATAAACGTCTTTAAATAGTTGGCTGAATGGGGCCGAATGGATACAAGCCAGAGAAAGAGAGAAAAGGACAAAAATAACAAAAAGCAGGTCACCCCCCTTAATAGCGATGTTTCCGGCGCCAACTTCCTTATAGCCTGAAACTCGCAAGTGGTCAATTGTGTATATTATTGTATCGCAACAATTGTATACCTATTGTATTTATTATTATGTATTAGCTAATGTATTATTATGTATGTATTTAGTATTGTATTTATGTATAATATTGTATTTATCGTATATATTGTATGTATGTATTTATTATTGTATTTATTATTATGTATTAGCTAATGTATTATTATGTATGTATTTAGTATTGTATTTATGTATAATATTGTATTTATCGTATATATTGTATGTATGTATTTATTATTGTATTTATTATTATGTATTAGCTTATGTATTATTATGTATGTATTTAGTATTGTATTTATGTATAATATTGTATTTATCGTATATATTGTATGTATGTATTTATTATTGTATTTATTATTATGTATTAGCTAATGTATTATTATGTATGTATTTAGTATTGTATTTATGTATAATATTGTATTTATCGTATATATTGTATGTATGTATTTATTATTGTATGTATTATTATGTATGTATTTAGTATTGTATTTATGTATAATATTGTATTTATCGTATATCTTGTAGTTATTGTATGTATGTATGTATTATTGTATGTATTTATTATGTAATAGCTAATGCAATATTATGTATGTATTTATTATTGTATTTATTGTATTTATGTATTAATTATTGTATTTACTATGTATTATTATGTATTAGCTAATGCATTATTATGTATGTATTTAGTATTGTATTTATCGTATATCTTGTATTTATTGTATTTAGGTATGTATTATTGTATTAACTATGTATTAATATGTATTTGCTAATGTAGAATTATGTATTATAATGTATATATTATTGTATTTACTAATGTATTCATGTATTGAACTGTATTAATGTAAGTACTGTATTTATTGAATATAGTATTGTATTTATTATGTATTAGCTAATGTAGAATTATGTATTATAATGTATATATTATGTATCTATTATTGTATTTAATAATGTATTCAATGTACTGTATTTAATGTAAGTACTGTATTTATTGAATATAGTATTGTATTTATTATGTATTATTATGTATTTATTGTATTTATGTATTGTATTAATTTTATTTATCTATTGTATTAATTGTATATCTATGGGCTGGTTGTATTTTGATTCTTGGTCATTGTATTCATAGCCTATATATTGTATCTAATTATCTTGCTCACCTTTCACTATTTTATTTCCTTCTTTATTTCTCTATCCTACTCCCTGCCTATTTATTCTCTCTCTCTCTCTCTCTCTCTCTCTCTCTCTCTCTCTCTCTCTCTCTCTCTCTCTCTCTTTACATAAGTTTCAATAAACATCTAACAAGCTCTCTAACTCTAACCTCTCTCTCTCTCTAACTCTAATCTCTCTCTCTCTCTCTCTCTCTCTCTCTTTAACTCTACGTAAATCTCATTAATAAACCTCTAACTATCTCTATACCTCAAACCTACCTCTCTCTCTCTCTTTACATAAGTTTCAATAAACATCTAACTAGCTCTCTAACTCTAACCTCTCTCTCTCTCTCTCTTTAACTCTACGTGTCTCAATAAACCTCTAACTATCTCTATACCTCAAACCTCTCTCTCTCTCTCTCTCCTTTTAGATTTACATAAACAGTTCGTCTTTCTCCATATCTAACTGCGTAATTCACTCACTCACTCACACTCACTCTCACTCTCACTCTCTCTCTCTCCCTAGCGTGTGGAGGCAGAGGGATCTATCGACTAACCCTTTATAAGGTAAAAATAGCCCTCCAATGTCTGGTAAACTACAGCATATAATATTGATCCCTTGGCTTATACATACAGGGAGAAGAAGGGGGCAGATAGATAGAGATAGATAGATATAGATAGAGAGATAGAATAAATATATATATACAGTATATATATATATATACGCTTCAAACTGGACCAGAAACCCGAGATACAACTGGCCCGCCGCCCCTCACAATGGCCCAGCCTCCCCCTCGCCCAGCAGACCCCCTACGACAACATCTAGCATCTACGAACCCGCCCAGCCAACCAGGAGGCAGGAAAAGCGCGCGCCTCATTGGTCGCCAACTAGCTAATCATATGCTAGCCAACACCCAATAAACCTTACTGTGATCTTCCTAATATGTATAAATATATGTTCTCAAAAACTGAGCTTTCCATCGGCCAATCATCTTACAGCCCCACCACCTGCCTCTCCAATACCATGGCCACCAACAATATTACCTGTGGTACTGTCAAATGGTACAATTATAAGGCAGGCTATGGCTTCATAACTACGAAGAGTAACGAGGATGTCTTCTGCCACCACACCAACATTATCAACAACAACAGCAAGAAGAAAGCCTCACTAAGAAATGGTGAAACAGTGACTTTTACCATCAAAACAGGGAGACAGGGACGTGAAGCTACCAACATCACAGGCCCTGAAGGAGCTCCAGTCAAGGGCTCCTCTTTCTCCCCATGGAATGCTCCACCAGAGTCGACACCACCTACAACTACAGCAGATGGGGAAGCAGTACTGAGGGCCAAGATCTTTGCCTGTATTCAGTCAGCCATGGCCATTGCTGGACCAGACAAACACCAACTCTGCCAGCTAATCCCCTGTCTGTTGTCACACAACAATCTTCCCACCATCACCATACCTCAGAAGGCCTTCTCAGCGACCCCTGCAAACATCAAAAGGGCGTCAACAAAGAAGAAGCCCCCCAAGACACAAGATCGAGTTCCAGAACTACAGGAATCTCCAACTCTTCACATCCATGAAGAACACCAAGAAGAGGACGAGACACAAATGGAACCCGAGGAAGCCAGAGCATCATCATCACCACCAACTTCCCCCAACACCAAGCCAAAATCGCCCAGAAAGAGATCCCCAGGACCACTCCTTCCCCTCCCGACAAACCCGGAGACAATAACAAAAATCGCCAAGGAGACGGAATCGGGAGAAGACACCATCGAGCTTGCAGAACAAACACTGGGCAGTATTGGATTTATCTGTGACGTCTTTGAACAAGATCCCGACGTTATGAGGAAAGCATATTATTATATTAATCAAGAAGACTTGGAACGAACTCTCACAGATGAAGGAAAAATCAAACTGAAAGCAAGACTCAACAGATCAGATATAGACATCCCCAAGTTAAAATCATTCTTATCAGCACTTTAGTAACCTAAGTACAACAATAAAGCATGAATGAAAGTTTAAAAAAAAAAATGACTAGACAAACAAAATAAAGTAATAAACATCCCTCAACAACAGCAAGGTGGACGGCCCACTAACTTTTCTCTTACACTGTATTTCATCTTTCCTACTTTCTCTTCCCTCCACCCACTCTGAGGTGCCTCTCTTCCCCCCTACCTTTAAAAATGTGCTTCCGTGCTGACTCCCTGCCTAGGCAAACACTTTCGTCTCTGTCTATCCTCTAACGTCTTCCCTTCATGCTGGAAGTTTGCTCACATTCAACCTGTCCCAAAGAAGGGTGACCGCTCTCAACCCTCCAACTATCGTCCAATTGCTCTTATCTCTTGTCTTTCTAAAGTTTTTGAAACTATTCTTGCTTCCAAATTTCTTAAGCATTTCTCTTCTCATAATCTGCTCTCAGATCGCCAGTATGGCTTCCTTAAGGGTCGCTCTACTGGTGATCTTCTTTCATATCTTACTAACTCTTGGTCATCCTCCTTTCGGGACTTCGGTGAGACTTTTTCTATTGCACTAGACATATCGAAAGCCTTCGATAGAGTCTGGCATAAATCTTTAATTTCTAAACTACCCTCCTTCGGTTTCTATCCCTCCATCTGTGCCTTTGTCTCTAATTTCCTTTCTGGCCGTTCCATAGCCGCGGTTGTGGACGGCCATTGTTCACTTCCTCACCCTATAAACTCCGGTGTTCCTCAGGGCTCTGTCCTATCTCCTACTCTCTTTCTAATTTTTATAAATGATCTCCTTAACTGTACCTTAATTCCCATCCATTCATACGCAGACGACTCAACCTTACACTACTCCATTAGTTTTTCAGAATGCCCCAGCCAGCAATCCCTCAACGACAAACGTAATGAAGCCATAGAACTCTTAAATTCTGATCTAAATACTATTTCCAATTGGGGCAGAGAAAACCTTGTTAACTTTAATGCTTCCAAAACCCAATTTCTCCATCTATCTACCCGTCAGGATCTCCCAGCGGACTATCCCTTATTCTTCAGCAATACAAAAATCAACCCTTCATCTTCTCTCAATATTCTTGGTGTCTCTTTTTCTTCTGCTCTCATTTGGAAGGACCATATTACCAGTCTTGCTAAGGCAGCCTCCCAGAAGCTGGGTGTGCTTAACCGCCTTAGGGGGTTCTTTTCCCCTGCACAGCTTCTTGCTCTGTACAGGGGCATAGTGCACCCTTGTATTGAGTATTGTTCACATGTGTGGGGAGGTTCCTCTCACACCGCTCTCCTAGACAAAGTTGAAAGGAAGGCCTTTCGTATCATTAACTCCCGTCCACTCACCAACTCTCTGCAATCTCTCTCTCTCCGCCGCAATGTTGCATCTCTCTCGCTATTCTATCGCTACTATAATAATCAGTGTTCCTCAGAGCTATCCCAGTGCATACCACCTCCTTTACGTAGGGCACGTGGTACCCGTCTTGCAACTCAATCCCACCCCTACTCTGTGCAACTCTCCAACCCAAGAGTGAAACGTTACTCTCAAACTTTCTTCTACTCAACAGCTGAGCTCTGGAACTCTCTCCCAGAATCAGTCTTTCCCTCTTCCTATGACTTAAATTGCTTCAAACTCCGTGTGTCCAGGCATTTTGGCTCGAACGTCCCTTGATTTTGGCCCTGTCACTCTTTCAACTATGGGGGAGGCACTCGCTATAGGCAGTTATGCCTTTTGCCTCCCTCAATCATGTTATATCCTTTTCACTTGGACTCACCACTGGCCCACCACCTGCCTCTCCACTCGCTTTGTACCACCACTACCATGGTCACCAGCAATACCACAACCAGTGGTAAAGTTAAATGGTACAATTTTAAAGCAGGCTATGGCTTCATTACCACAACCAACAATGAGGATATATTTTGTCACCATTCCAATATCAACAACAACAACAACAAAAGCAGCAAGAAGGCCTCGTTGGAGAATGGCGAATCAGTGGAATTCAACATCTATTCCGGGAGGAAGGGACCTGAAGCCATTAACATCAAAGGCCCTGAAGGAGCCCCAGTCAAGAGCTCCTCATTCTCCCTCCGGAATCATCCACCCAAGGTGACAACAACAACTGCAGCAGAAGGGGAAGCAGTTCTAAGGGCAAAGATCTATGCCTGCATTCAATCAGCTATAGCCATCGCTGGTTCGGATGAGCTTAGAATTTGCCAGCTGATCCCCTATCTGCTGCAGTACAACAACCTGCCTACAATCATCATTCCTCAGGAGGCTTTCTCTGCAACTCCAACAACCACCAAGAGGAAGTCACCAAAGAGGAAGAAGCCCACCAAGACCCAAGAAGACCCAGCTCCACCAAAGAAGCCGAGGAGTGCTCCAAAACAACAACTGCTTCTGCCAAGACCTCTCAGTCTAGACAGAAGCCAAAAGGGGCACTCCTCCACAACATCAGCAGCTTCAGCTTCAACTTCAATTAAGGAGAAATCAACACCATCATCACCAACATCGACCTGCCATCAAATGGAGACACAGCAATCGGATGAAGAAGACTCCGAGGAAGAAGAGGTGGATGTCGAGCTACTGGATGCTGAAGAACAAGAAGAAGACAAGACCTCCTCTACTCCGATCCAGTCTACCACCTCATCACCAGAACCGACCATCATGACAACTCCTCTACCTCCTGTTCTAACACCACAAGTTGTGAGGGAGAAGCAGCCAGATTATGACCCAAACTTTGCATATGTGACAGATGAACAAATTATAAGTTTTGCAGAAGACCTTGAAACTTGTACTCTAGCTGTAATGAAACAAAAATACCCCTCTACCTGGCTTCATGAGTCGAGACTAACACCGGAGGGCAGAGCACGCGTATCGAAGGTTAAGAATCATATGAAAAAAAAGCTTAATAAATAACTAGAAATCCACCAAGAACCTTCAGCTTCACCATCCGCTTCATAAACAACACCATCTCCCACCTTCACCAACATCAACGGCCTTTCCACACCACCAGCACCACCTAGCACTCCACAAGATGCACTGATACTCGTCGACTACTCTTACTTATCACATCCAAGAATCACCAAAGAATTACAAGGACAGCCCTCCACCTTTTACTCTTCAACTTTGCTCTTCATTTCCATCTTTACTTCTCTCTAATCCTTAGAGACCTCTCACCTCCCCAACCTGTCTATCCCCCCACCAGTTCCAGTTACTTTTCACTTACCTTCCATTCCCTGAAGATGATAGTTGTCTATCGAAACGCGTCGGATCACCATGAATTTTGCTCACCTTTTGCACAATCTCCCAGAACCCCTGAGAATTGCTGTTCGTTCTATTGAAAGCCTTAATAATAAAATAATTAATGCTGATACATGTATTTCCTTCAACCTCGCCTGCCTTAAAGACAAAACAAAAATATATATATATACCTGTATATATATTTTTTTTTTTTTTTTTTTTTTTCTATATTCCAACTTACTTCCTCTCGGGCATAGGCTGAGAGCCTTAACATTCACCGCTTTACAATGAACAGTGAAGCCCGTGAGGTCTTGTTCCAGTCTAGGGAGTGAGACATGTGAAGCATGTAGAGTACAACGAGCACCTGCCATCTTGCCTTCACATGAGGCACGGTGCTCACTCATGGCCCGAAACGACCCCATCTCTGAAGCCACCTCGTTCCCGTGCTTCACTGTCTCACCCCCTACACTCGGACTCTCACACTTACACACACACACAATGCCACCTGTTGAGCAGATAACTCACCAGGCATTGCACCCCTATAGCATATTTTGAATATGGGAATATTCATACAGTGCTATTTAATCAGGGAACAATGAGGGTATTTTATTGACGTTTCGGTGGGCTTGTGGTATTGCACTGATACTAGGTACAGCACAAATTCCATCCCAATAATATCTTCCCATTGATACATCGGGATTTGAACCCAGGACCTTTGGATTACCAGGCCAGTGGCAAGATCACTCCACCACACCTCCCCTATACCGGTATATATATATATATATATATAAAGGTAAATTCCATTAGGTTTTCATATGACCATTGCCATATTCAATTAAGTGTTTTGATAGAGTTGGTTGTTTTGTGTGTTAGTTTGTCTCTCCAGCCCTTCCCCACAACGAGCCTGTTAGTTCCATTGGCACAAGTCTATATATGGACGGTGATTCTTATTCTAGTTCTGTCTTGTCCTTCTCTTCTTCTTCTCCTTCCTCCTCCTTTTCTTCTTCTACTTCTTAGTCATATTCTTCTTCATCCTCCTCCTTCTCTTCTTCTTCCTCTTCCTCTTCTTCGTCTTTTTATACTTCCTCTTCTTCTTGTTTACCTCTTATATTTCTTGCTCCTCCTCATTTCCCAACTCTTCTTCTTTCTTTTTCCTCCTTTTTTTCTTCTTCTTCATTTACCTCGTATATTTCTTGTTCTTCCTCATTTCCCAACTCTTCTTCTTCCTTCTTCAACTTTTTCCTCTTCTTCTTCCCTTTCTTCTTTTCGTGGAGTCCTCCCTCGTGTCTCCTTCCAGTTATCTCGAATAGTTTCTCTTCTTTCTTTCTTCTTCCTCCTCTTCCTCCTCCTCCTCCTCCCTCGTGTCTCGTGTCCTCCATTTATCTCGGCTAGTTTCCTGCTCTTTTCTCGTATATAGGCTATCTCTGTGTCTGTATCTTTTCTGTTTGTCTGTTTATCTTTGTGTCTATTTTTTTTCTTTCTATGTGAGTGAGTGAGTGAGACAAAAAGGCAGAACTGCCTGTAGCGAGTGCCTCCCCCATAGTTGAAACAGTGATAGGGCCAAAATCAAGGGACGTTCGAGCCAAAATGCCTGGACACACGGAGTTTGAAGTAATTTAAGTCATAGGAAGAGGGAAAGACTGATACTGGGAGAGAGTTCCAGAGCTTAGCTATTGAAGAAAGTCTGAGAATAACATTTCACTCTTGGGTTGGAGAGTTGCATAGAGTAGGGGTGGGATTGTGTTGCAAGACAGGTACCACGTACCCTACGTAGAGGTGGTATGCACTGAGAGAGCTCTGGGGAACACTGATTATTGTAGTAGCGATAGAATAGCGAGACAGATGCAACATTGCGGCGAAGAGAGAGAGATAGTCCAGCGGCTAAGTGAATAATCATGCACTTTTTGATAAAAGCATGGAACTTAGTACACTGTTAGTATACACCATAAGCAACAATTTAAAGATTGGAGGCAATCTGGATCTGCCCTATGATGGCCATGGTGGCCATCTTGGAAAATGGCCGCCATCGATTTCGAATAAATACTTTTATATCAACACACACGACTCGGGTATTGCAAATGCATACATAAAAGTATGCCAATTTATGTTTTAGACACTGATAAATCGATTAAGATCATTACTTTGGTCCTATAATTATATTCAAGGGCTTTATTTTAATAAATAATGGCATTTTATCAAAGGTAAAATAGAAAAGCGAACTGTATTTTCCTCATAACTCAAAAAATACTTTTTTATTCAATAAACAATACTAAGTAAAGTACATAAAGCACACACTGATCATTACATAGATGTATACACTTTTGTTCATTCATTTATAATTGCTTGAGAAATCTCTTTGGAAATGACACTAGCAGCGAATATCCATAAGAGGGCGGTGGCTGAAAAGTGTGTTTTCAGTAGTCATTTTATTCCACCTTAATTACTAAGTATCCTATAACAAAATAAACTATTTATGAGTATAATTGTCAATCTTGCAATATAATTACACATACATATTAATTTCACATACATAATCAGGCACAGTGGAATAGATCCACTGCAGGCACCTGTACATGGTTTGTTCTAAGATCAGAAAGAAACACTATTTACATAATATTCCAATCAAGTAAGCTTGTAAATGCTCTCCAAAGTAAAACTTTTTAAATGAAAGAATGTATGTACACCCCTTTTCTTTAATTTCAGCATAACATTTTATTCAATAAACATGTTTATATTTATTCATATATTATGACCAACAACAATACCAACACAAATAATTTATCACAATGATCATTTTACAAAATGTCTCTGCTAATGAGCACATCTTAGTCCTTAGCTCGCCTTCATGTCACGATTACACCCATGACCACACTTGCAAAGTAATGTGCAGGGCAGATTATCTTTGACACATTTACACCGACCTTGGCAACCTTTAGTACATCCACACTTTATCACAGCGCGACACGCTACTCCAGCAGGAGGTTGGTCCATCCACTTCACTTCCCATCCAGTCAGGTCATCCTTTTTAGTTCACCCAAAATCTGCTGGGCTGGGCAGGTGTGGTGCTTTATCCAGGGCCTGGTTCCACATATGTCCAGCCTGGTATCCTACTCGAAGCAGGTGTTGGTTCAGGCTATCCTGTGTCGGTGGTATATTTTCTATGTTCCTGTGTTTCTGTGTGAAAAGAGTATGCCTCGCAATATTTACACTTTCATAAGAGCTTCCTCAGTCATATAACAGAACCACAAATCTTTCGAAGGTTGGCAAAAGTTCTCTTATATCAGCTGATGTTGGAGTCTGGGCAAGTGCACACAAAGCAGGTGTGATATCAGGGTAGATATTCCAAGTAGTCCACGCTGTAAGTTTCCCTCTTCCAGCAAAACTGGATGTGGTGTCACACCCTGTGAGTGCATGGAAAGCAGGCAAAGCTTTGCACTTCTGATCACCTAACATCTGAGCTATGAGAGTTGCGTCGATGTACCGAAAATATTTCCCTGTTCCAAAGGCTATGTTAAGCTTTTCACATCCTATCCTGCTAGCTTGGCTGACAGCTAGCACAACAACATCAGTGTCAACAGTCTTGATCGTGATTCTCCTCAAACCTTGGACTGCACCATCTGCTGCATGAAGGAGCATCCGAGTATCTGCTTCCTCTTGTGTACAAGGGGCCAGGTGATCTTCAATAACTGGTACTGAGCTCTGCACCTTATCTCCAAGAGTCATTACCACTAAACCTTGGAACTGCTTCCCAGTCAGTCGTTCACTTAGAAGACTGAACAGTTCTGTCTTGTTGCTATCTTCCCGTAGAAATTTTTGCCAGTTTCCAGGTAATTTGTTTTTTCCTTTCACTCTTATCCGTGTGCCTTTGCCCCTCTTCGTCCGTGTGGCTGCCTTCAGACTGTCAGATCTGTACGTATCAAAAACTACATCAACACGGCACACAGAGCCCCTGAATTGTTTACCTATGTAGTTCATGAACTCAGATGCGTACTCGTCGAATGTATTTGCTGTGACAGGTTTCATCATATTTACTATAACTGCACCATCAATAACAACCATATAGTGTCAGGCTCCGTGTTCTCAGCACCATTTCTGTGTGGGACAACATTTTCCAGGCACTGAAGGAGGTCGGATTTTGTGCCCAGTCTAAGCTGTCCATAATCAGATAGTGAAGGGGGATAAGAATGGTTTTCATGCTTGAAAAAGTCTTCAAGATCAGTATCACATACTTGGCTAGCAATAAACAATGTTGAGAATAAAGTGCAGTCACGTTTCATGGAGAGCAGCTGCTTCTGGGTGCACAATTTTTCTTTGAGTGTACTGATCTAAACAACTGCACATTGTTCTTTGGTAATCTTTCACTGATCCCAACAGTGCATTTCACTAGTCTGTTTTCAAAGAATTCGTTGCATTTATCTTCACCTAGTTTTTGTATGTTGCGCATTGATTCAACAACTGCAGTATCTACCACCTCCCGTGTGTCAAGAACTATAAGATCACCACTGGTATCAGTGAATGGGTTACCCATGCTCTTCATTGTTTCAACGAGGGACTTGGCATGATCGAGAAATAATGTTTGAGCAGCTGGTTTGTCCTCATGGTGATGTAGGTGGAAGTCTGTTTCCTTCTTGTCAAGTACACTCCGAAATTCCCCAACAACTCTTGCCATCTCTGGTCCAGCTACCATCCATCTCAATAGTGCTTCAGGCTTCTCAGTGAGTCCAACTGCTCCACCATCACCTTTCACGCAGGCATTATTTTGCTCATGACCTTCGTCCAAAGCCATCCTGGAAAATGGCCGGTATGATTTCTTAATGGTGAACTTGCCCTCACAGAATGCTGCATATATATCTGGTTGCTTCTCACTCAATGCTATTAGGTCTCGCAGGTGAATGGCTACAGCACGTGCATAGTTGTGATGATTCAGAGCGTGGAAAAGCCATTGAAGACGTGTCAGCGCATCCACATACAAAATGAAGTTGCCATCATGTACAGATCTATCCCATGTTAGTACATCCAACTGTATTCTTAGAACAAGCTGCCAGAAATGAAACTGTGGGCTTTCTGCTGCTCTTATCCTGCACCACTCTTCAAATGAAACAGCAGAACCTTTGTGTGGACATACTTGGTATTCTGCATACGCTTCCTGGCGAAGTTTGTACAATGCACATGCAGTCACTTGATGGGCATGGGCAGTTCTTTTGATATGTGCTGCTTTCAAAAAGGAATAGATGTAGATAATAGAGATTTCTTTAAATATATCATATACAACTAAACATATTACATGCTACTAAAATAAATTTACATCTATGTAACGATCAGAGTGAGTTCTTTCAACTTTACTAAGTAGTCATCATTGAAATAAACAATATTTTTTGAGTTATGAGAAAAATAAAGTTTGCTTTTCTATTTTACCTTTGATAAAATGCCATTATTTACTAAAATAAAGCCCTTGAATACAATTATAGGACCAAAGTAATGATCTTAATCGATTTATCAGTGTCTAAAACATAAATTGGCATACTTTTATGTATGCATTTGCAATACCCAAGTCGTGTGTGTTGATATGAAAGTATTTATTAGAAATCGATGGCGGCCATTTTCCAAGATGGCCGCCATGGCCATCATAGGGCAGATCCAGATTGCCTCCAATCTTTAAAATGTTGCTTATGGTGTATACTAACAGTGTACCAAGTTTCATGCTTTTATCAAAAAGTGCACGATTTGGTCCAATAGTGACAATTAGCCGCTGGACTAAGATTGCAGAGAGTTGGTGAGTGGACGGGAGTTAATGATACGAAAGGCTTTCTTTTCTACTTTGTATAGGAGTGCGGTGTGAGAGTATCCTCCCTATACATGTGAACAATATTCAATACAAGGACACACTGTGCCCCTGTACAGAGCAAGAAGCTGTGCAGGGGTAAAGAACCATTTGAGGCGGTTTGGCACACCCAGCTTCTGGGCGGTTGCCTTAGCAAGACTGGTAATATGGTCTTTCCAAGTGAGAGCTTAAGAAAAGGAGACACCGAGAATATTGAGAGAAGATGAAGGATTGATTTTTGCATTGTTGAAGAATAAGGGATAGTCCTCTGGAAGTTCCGAACGGGTAGTAAGATGAAGAAATTGGGTTTTGGAAGCATTAAAGGTAACAAGGTTTTCTTTGCCCCAATTGGAAATAGTAGTTAGATCAGAAGGTAAGTGTTGCATGGCTTCATTAAGTTTGTTTTTGAGGGATTGCTGGCTGGGGCGTTCTGGAAAACTAATCGAGTAGTGTATGGTAAAGTTGTCTACATATGAATGGATGGGACTGTAGGTAAAGTTGAGAAGATCATTTATGAAAATTAGAAAGAGAATGAGAGATAGGACAGAGCCCTGAGGAACGCCGGAGTTGATAGAATGAGGAAGTCAGCGATGGCCGTCCACAACTGCAGCTATGGAACGGCCGGAAAGGAAATTAGAGACAAAGGCACAGATGGAGGGACAGAAACTGAAAGAGGGTAGTTTAGAAATTAAAGATTAGTGCCAGACTCTATCGAAGGCCTTCCATATGTCTAGTGCTATAGAAAAGGTCTCACCAAAGTCCCACAAGGAGGATGACCAAGAGTTAGTAAGATATGAAAGAAGATCACCAGTAGAGCGACCCTTAAGGAAGCCATACTGGCGATCTGAGAATAGATTATGAGAAGAGAAATGCTTAAGAAATTTGGATGCAAGAATAGTTTCTAAAACTTTAGAGATACAAGAGATAAGAGATAAGAGCAATTGGACGATAGTTGCATGGTTGAGAGCGGTCACCCTCCTTTGGGACAGGTTGAATGAGAGCAAACTTCCAGCAAGAAGGGAAGACGTTAGAGGAGAGACAGAGACGAAAGAGTTTGCCTTGGCAGGGATTCAGCACGGAAGCACAGTTTTTGAGTACAACATGAGGAACACTGTCCGGGCCGTACGCCTTCTTAGTATTAAGCCCAGAGAGGGTAGAAAATACATCTTTAGAAGAGATTAGGATATTAGGCATAAGTAGGAGAGAGAGGGGTGGAGAGGGAGGAATAGCACCGGAATCACCCAAGGTGGAGTTTCTAGCAAAAGTTAGAGCGAAGAGTTAGCTTTGTCAGAGGAAGAAGTGATGGTTGTGCCATCAGAGTGGAAAAGGGGAGGGAAAGACGAGGAAGAAAAATTGTTGGGAGAGGTTTTTGGCTAGATGCCAGAAAGCTTGGGAAGAGCTAGAGTTGGATAGTTCAGTGCATTTATTATTGATGAAAGAGTGTTTGGCAAGTCGAAGAACAAATTTGGCTTGATTCCTGGCAGAAGCATAGGAAGAATGAGATTCTTGAGTCTTAAGGCGTCAGTTCCGTTTGAATGCTTCCTCCTTGTTGCAGACAGCAATAGAACAAGCGTGAGTAAACCAAAATTTGTTTGCATTACACTGAGAGAAAGAAAATGGAATGTACTGTATGCTTCCATGCCCAAGAGGATTACCTCGGTAATGCGTGTTACGCTGGCCAGCTTGCCAGAATGCACTCGTAACTCGCTAGCGCTCGCCAGGGCAGTGAAATGGGCTACAATAATCATAGAACGATGTTCTTTCTTTCATAGAGTTCATGTTGTCACAGACAGATCAGTGGTGATCTTTATTCTTGTCTCTGACACTTGGAAGTATTTTATATCATTGATAGAATATAAGATGCATTGTGTGAAGTTGTAAGGAGAAAGAGAGTGAGCAGCGTGGTGGTAATATGTGCGTGTGTATGTATGTGCTGCCTCCCTCGCTCGGAGGAGTTTCCCACGCTCGTGATTGGCTGGCGGGCCTGACGCGTCATATGACGCTTGCTCCTCATGACGTAGTCGTCTGTGATTGGGTGCTGCTGCCTTTGTTAGTGCTGAGGGGGCTCCTGCCCGCGTTTCTCCTGCAGAGCTTGGCACAGCGTGCTTGGTCCTACATGTCCTTTGCAATCTGTCCCACCATCTAACCCCCTGTACTACTATCTCTCTCTCTCTGAACTTCTTCTTTTTCATACTTCTCTCTTTATTCAATTACTTATCCCTTCTGGTTCTGCATACGACTTCCATAGTCGGCCAGTCGTATTACCAGCACCAGCTCTCACATTTATGTTTGCACTAGCTTTAGGGATTAGTAGAGTCATAGTCATATGGTAGCCTAGTGTTGGGGTGCTTCTAATTATTGAGCTGTTCTTTCTTATTATTTAATGCTAGACAGTGGAAGGTATCTTTGGTCATTGTCTGAGTTATGTTTATGGCAAGTCAGAGCCTGCACAACATCGACGAAGCTAGCTAGCCTGTAACCCTTGTGCATATTTTCCTTTGTGAGTGTAGCAGTATACAGGTGAAGGGCTTTTGCCTACACTTACCTGTATGCTTGCTACCTCATTGTGTTGACCTTTGTGGAGCGCCAGGGTAAGACCAGATACTTGAGATCTGGACTTACCAAGAGAGCCTCCAAGTCACGTAATGTAACATAAGGGAAATCCGTTCAAGGGGAGACAGTAGGCTACGAGTATGCTTGCACTCTGCCTAGTTTCCTAGTACCTTTTATGCCACTGCTAGACTTTATTAGTGAGAAACACAGCATTGTGCTTATTAACTTTAATTGTGTATGCTTTAGGAATTATTTACGCTTTATTTTAGCCTAGGCTGATGCATAGTGCACAACCCAGTTTGGCTGTTACGTTGGCTAAGGAAGTACTGTTTTGAGTGGCGATTATTAGTGCTGTCACAGAGTTGTTGCACTCCCTTGTTATATATATGTATCCTACTTTTTGGTGTATTTAAGATACACACTTTGGTGTCCTGCCCCTGCATTATTTCTGTTCTATATTAACGAGCATCTTAGAGCATCAGACGTTTTCAGAAGATTCTTTATCTGATTGCTGTAGGACTAGACTTCCAGTGTTTTCATAGAGTATTGTAGAGTTTAGTGTTGAGTACAGACTCACACTAAAGTTAATGTAAGCATATACTCCTTTATTAAATCTTGTTATAGTTTATTCAAGCATTGATATTACTTAAGAGCATTTTATTAACGTAAAGTACTCCTGTTGTGAGTAGGCTTTGCCGTCATCGGCAAGCCTTTGTAGAAGTGCACTAAAACCCAGTTAATTGATACCCCATTATCCAGGAGATTAACTCTGGAGGGTTTAAGTGTTTTTGTTCACCGGCGTAATAGTTCGAGGGTTTGGAATTAGCGTACCGTTGTTGCAGATATAGCCTATCATCTAGTCCATTCTTAAGTGCCCTTGTTTATTTCGTAGTGCCGGTCGTAACATGCGTTAATCACTCTCCGTGGATCCCCGGCCACGGAAGCAAAAGTCCTTCCATGGGAAATCAAATAAGTGCTGCCGGAGAGCCTCCCAGTCGGCAGCGCCAAAGTGCCATAAGCGCCGCCGGTTGGGAGGATCGGGTGGCCGTACGGGAGAGATAGGACAGGTGACGGAGATAAGTTTATGGTCGGACGAGCCCAGAGGAGAGAAAAGATTGATAGTATAAGAAGAAGGGTTAGAAGTTAGAAATAAGTCAAGAATGTTGGGTCGATCTCCGAAGCGATCTGTTTATCTTTGTCTATCTATCTATTGCCCGACGCCGTGATCCCCGAAGGGGTGGCCACGAACGAACCGCCCCCATGCACCTCTGTCCCCAGTCAGTCAACGCCCCTCCCCCCAACCAGCACCGCCTTCGTTCATATACTTCCTCACTCCATCCTTCCACCTCTCTTTCGGTCTACCTCTCCCTCTCTGTCCCTCCACCTCGCTCTCGTACACCTTCTTAGTCAATCTCTCGCTTTCCATACGTTCCATATGGCCGAACCATCTCAAGTTGTTCCTTTTCACACTTTCCAGCACATCTACCTCCACACCACACCTTCTTACTTCCTCATTAGTCTGTCTATCCCTCCATGTAACTCCGCACGCACTTCTTAAGTAATTTATTTCCACTGCTCTCACTCTTGGTCTGAGCCTCTCAACCAACGTCCATGCTTCGCTTCCGTAAGTCAGTGTCGGGATTACCACACTGTCATGTAAGGACTTCTTCACTTCCATACTGACCACCCTATTTCTTGTTACTGCTTTCAGCGTTCCTACAACCCTCTTCCCCTGTTGTACCCTCTCCCGCACTTCTTCATCCATAGTTCCATCTTTACTCAACACACTGCTCAGATACTTAAAAGAGTTGACGATCTCCATAGCCTGACCGTTCAGCTTCACCTCACACTCTGTGACTTCACCCCTTTCGAAGACCAAAACCTTGCTCTTCCCTGCATTTACCTTCAAATTCCGTTTTTCGCACACTGTTCCAAACTCATTTACCAGACCCTGCAACTCCCATGCATTATCACTCATCAGAACTGTATCATCCGCAAACAGTAGTAAGGTAGCTTCCACTCAATTCCCTCCCTTTTCAGCGATACACCAACATCCACTGCTCTTGATAGTACAGTATATCTTTGTGTGACTGTTTATCTTTGCGTGACTGTATATCTTTGTGTGACTGTTTATCTTTGCGTCTGTTTATCTTTGTGCGACTGTTTATCTTTGTGTGACTGTTTATCTTTGTGTGACTGTTTATCTTTGTGTGACTGTTTATCTTTGTGCGACTGTTTATCTTTGTGTGACTGTTTATCTTTGTGTGACTGTTTATCTTTGTGTGACTGTTTATCTTTGTGTGACTGTTTATCTTTGTGTGACTGTTTATCTTTGTGTGACTGTTTATCTTTGTGTGACTGTTTATCTTTGTGTGACTGTTTATCTTTGTGTCTGTTTATCTTTGTGACTGTTTATCTTTGTGACTGTTTATCTTTGTGACTGTTTATCTTTGTGTGACTGTTTATCTTTGTGTGACTGTTTATCTTTGTGTGACTGTTTATCTTTGTGTGACTGTTTATCTTTGTCTGTTTATCTTTGTGACTATTTATCTTTGTGACTATTTATCTTTGTGACTATTTATCTTTGTGACTGACTGTTGATCTTTGTGACTATCTTTGTGTCTGTTTATCTTTGTGTCTGTTTATCTTTGTGTCTGTTTATCTTTGTGTCGGTTTATCTTTGTGTCGGTTTATCTTTGTGACTGTTTATCTTTGTGACTGTTTATCTGTGACTGTTAATATTTGTGACTATCTTTGTGTCTGTTTATCTTTGTGTCTGTTTATATTTGTGACTGTTTATCTGTGACTTTTTACCTTTGTGACTGTTTATCTTTATGTCTGTTTATCCTTGGGACTGTTTATCTTTGTGACTGTTTATCTTTGTGACTGTTTATCTTTGTGACTGTATATCTTTGTGTGTGTTTATCTGTCACTTGAAAACGGCGACCCCGAATACAGAAATCTGAATAACACACAAACTCTCAACAGTTCTGGGGCTTACAACTTATAATCCATATTTAGGGGAGTTGGGTCGTTTTTATGGTCCCCTTTCTCCCTCGTGTTTAGCCCCGTCAGTTATGAGATTTGGAGATGTTTGGGCCATTAGTTTGGCGATTTTAACACCTTTCACTCCAATTCGTTGTCAATTTTAAGACCTTTTGTGCCATTTAGGTGTCGACTTTTTCCTGGCGAGCGTTAGCGAGCCAGTAAATTTCAGAGGAACCGAAAAATGTACAAATTTATCTTGAAGGGGGGTCTAGGTGTTTTTATTAGCTTGATAAAGGTCTAGCAAGGAAACTAAACAAATAAATGAATTACTGGACCCTCCCTCCCTCCCCCCAAAAAAAAAACAACACACACACACCCTTAACCCAATACAAACTCTCAAACATTTCTGGTGCTTATACAAGTTATAATCCATATGTTATCCTTTTTATTATTGGTGGCGGCAAAACAAGGGTGAGAGAGAGATAGTGTGTGAGTGAGAGAGAGAGAGAGAGAGAGCACGCGAGAGAGAGAGAGAGCACGCGAGAGAGAGAGAGAGAGCACGCGCGAGAGAGAGAGAGAGAGAGCACGCGCGCGAGAGAGAGAGTGAGTGAGTGAGTGAGTGCGAGAGAATCAGTGGGAGGGCGGGAGTAAGAGAGGGTTAGTATTGAATGATAGAAAAATATATGTATAATAAAAGGAAAAGCAATAAAAACGAGAGAGAGAGAGAGAGAGAGAGAGAGAGAGAGAGAGAGAGAGAGAGAGAGAGAGAGAGAGAGAGGGGGGGAGAGTACAAGGAAGTTAGTATCTCAAAGACCTTGCCGTCCATTCCGGGGAGATACTCGAAATGGAGAGTGAGATGACAGGGCGAAAAGGAGAGGAAATCAACACCATCAATAATCCATCCATATCTGCAGAAGAGCCCCCAACCTCAACCTCTAGGATTGCCTCCATTACCAACAGGAAAAGACCAAAGCCTCAGTCTCCCCTGGAATCGAGAAATCACCTATTAAAAAAAAAAACGTCTACGTATTGTGAAAAACCTGTTAGCCTCCGGTGAATTGCGGGGGTGAGGGAGTGAAGTGAGAGACAGTGAATATTATTGTATGATGGATACATGTTTTTCATAATACGTGTTGCTAGCCCTAAACGCGCGAGCAGTCACCCCTACTACAAGCAGAGAAAACGAGGGTCACAGGAACCCTTAAGAGGCTTAAAGGATACGTATCCTACCATGGCCCGGCCCCCCTCATTAACCCCTTCTGTACCGGCGGCGTCTTTTTAATTATAGTTGTGGTAAACTATCAATGGAAGTTAAATATTACTAAGCTATAATGAATCAAATTAATCAATCTAAATGAAAACTACTCCATATCTAAATTGAATTCAATCTGAAACAAGCTAATTTATATCCAAAGGTCTCACATAATAAATGTATATATAGGGTAAGGTTATAAGGGTTAATATTAGCCAGGAATTAACTCACCAATAGTTCCACGTGGCAATGAGGCAAGGGAGAACGTTTTACCCAATATGGCGGTGGACAATGGGGAACGAGACTTCGGTCCCGAGACACGAGTCAAGTTAAAGAAAGAATAAATGATTACATGGGAATGGACATGAATATTATGCTTATCTGTCAGTCAGTCATGGCGTCGATGAGAGCGTCGTGATGGTGTAGCTGTGTGTATTGCTGTATGTGTATTGTGATTAGAGGCACAAAAGCACGATCAACTGAGGGCGGAAAATTAGATGTTAACTGGTTGGTGTTCGTGAAGGCTCTGGTGTTCCTCGAAGGCACACCTTGCTGCCTTGGCAAAACGCCAGGAGCCCAAATTATCGTACCGCATCTAGGTTGCTCTATACGATAAATTATATTAATATATACGATAAATTCATATATACTACATAAGACCATGGCAATATTGCTAAATAGCATATTAGGCCTTTTATAACTTAACTTATTTACAATCTTATAATATACGATCTACTCGTCCTACGTCGTGCTGTAGGAGCGATCGTGACATCACAGAGACATACGAGATCACAAAAGAGTCATATTCTATCGTATTTATACAATACACTCCCCCCACAAAAAAAGACCTGAACCCCACCTTAAACCTAAAGTTGCCCAGAGGCTATCTTCTGACGCCACAAGTCGACGGCGCCAGCAGCAGCGCGTCTGGGACGCGTCCCGGTCCGAGAATGATCACCATCAGTAAGAGGTGAGTCGTTCCTTTGAGAATCCTCGGACCCAGCAATAACAGGTGGAGCATCAGATTGCAATGCGGAATCGAGCTCCAAAGCGTACAAACGTGCGATAGGACGAACAGTAGTTCCAGTGGCTGTCTTCAATAGCGCCACCCGCTCTACAGAGTCTTCCCCCTTGTATAGGGTAAGGTGGGGTGAATCCGCCGGGGGGTGGAATCGCCGCGGACGTAAGATACTTGTCTAAAACAATTCGTCATAAATCCAAATACATATGGAATTGATTCTAGGTATGTTTATAGTATGTGTAGATGATGATAGAATACAAAAATGCGTAGTTGTCATTTATTTACCGAAGAAAAATATTTTTCCATAATATTTCAAACTGAAAAATATGTAAGCGGTCTTGAACATTTTTCGTGGCGGCGACTTTGCGGTGACTTTACATCTCCCAATACACTTTTTTTTCGTTACAAGATGGTTGTCTGTGATTTCTAAGTGGAAACTAAAAAAAAAGAAAAAAAAAAATTCAGGCATAAATAATTTATATATACCGGTAATTATATAATTTTTCTAAATTCTATAATTATATAAATATATAATATATAATTATATAATTATACCAAAATACTTGGATTATATCAATCTAATAATAAAACATCTTAATTGTTACTTAATTGGGGGTAAAATCGCCGTGGCAGGATTAAATCATTGATAATATATATAACCGCGGCAGATTCACCCCGACGGGCGGGGTGAATCCGCCGCGCGAGTACCGGTTTTCGCCACCCATTACAAACCTTAATGTTTTGTTTTTTCAAATAAAAATGATATGAGCGTGTGCAGGAAAGCGAGAATGTTAAAGTTATGTAAACAACAAATTCTGAATTCTGATTCAGTTGGATGCTGTTATTAAAAAACACGTTTTGCGGCGGATTCACCCCACCTTACCCTACCTCCAACACGCGGCCCAATTTCCAGTATAAACGAGGACTATCTTCTTTAATTAAAACAACTTCACCAACTGTAGGTGCCGTTGGTCTACCAGAGGGAGTAACACTCCTTTCCCTCAATGCTAGCAGATATTAACTAATCCACCGTTTCCTAAAATCCTCTTATTATCTTGGATATATACTGGTATCTCTTAGACACCGCTACCTCAGAGTATAACGACGGATCCTCTAACTCTACTATGGATTGGAAATCAGTGGAAATGCAGTCAATGGTTTCCCATATAGCAAGTGAGCTGGCATTAATGGTAGTGGTTCTTGCAGGTCGGTGTACACATATGTAAGCGGGCGATCATTCACGACTGCCTCTATCTCTGTGAGGACTGTCGTCAACTCACTCTTCTTTAATAGAGCACGTCCTACAACCGCTCCGAGTCCTGACTTTACTATGCCGACACATCGTTCCCACATTCCACCAAACCAAGGTGCCCTAACTGGAATGAACCTCCATTCGCACTTCTTCTCTCCCAAAAAAGTGATGATAGTAGGATCACTACTCATATCCTTTAGATATTTTGATGCTTGGACATAAGTGGGAGCATTGTCGCTAAGAATGAGTTGAGGGAATGAACGACGGGCACAAAACCGTCTGAACGCCAGCATAAATTCTTCGCTAGACATATTATCACATAGTTCTAGGTGTACCGCTCGAGACGTCGCACAGGTAAACAATAATATATAAACCTTCTCATGCTCCCTTGTCTTCAATGCCCCTGTGTAATCTAATCCTACCGCTTGGAAAGGTTCTATGTGCTTTACATGGCATTTAGGGGTGGAGCTGGTCCAGTTGCATATGGTTTACCTTTTAGTCTCTGGCATATTACACACTTTCTTACTATGCGTCGAGCTACTTGTCAAACTCTGGGTATCCACCATGCGAGACGTAAATTTGATATAATATGACATACCCCGTAGTGTTTTACTTCCCAATGTGCACGTATGATCAATAGATCAGTAACGTGATGTCTTGTTGGCATAAGTATAGGGCAGTTTGTGCCGTCTGGTACACCCGACCACTTCAGGCGACCCTCACACCTGATGAGGCCATTGTCTAGGTGCAACCTTAGTTGACGCACTATATTAGGCATTAATGTCTTAATCGAGCTTTTCAAGGATTCTAATTCATTGGAAAAGGTTTCTACTTGAACCCATTTGATCAAAGTTACTTCAGCTGCTTTAAATTCACGAGCATCAATGTTGTGACCCCTGTTGCAGAGTTGGCCCGTTACTTTAAGCTTGAGATTGGATACATATCGCAATACCCAAGCTACAACTCTGACTAGTTTATTATAGTCACCGAATATTGCCCACTTTATGATTGGACTCGGTGGCTCATTTGGTTGGGCTGTAACTGCCACTGTTTCCAGTGACAGAAGTCCCTCACCACCAGCATGCCAAATCGTCCATTCACTTTCATGGAGCAGCCACTTTGGACCATGCCACCACAATTCGGACTTCACTAGCTGGCTAGCCGTTATACCCCTAGTTATGATATCACTAGGGTTTTCTTTTGTATTTACATAATGATAAGCAACGTCTGGCAAAAGGGCTCTAATCTCATCTACCCTATTCCGCACATAAACTGGAAGAGACTTCTTGCTATGTATCCAGTTGAGTGCGACCTGACTATCGCACCATACGTGAACGATTTCAATATTTAATTCGCTCTCGTATGCTGCGCGTACATGTTGCACCAGACGTGCTAATAACAGCATGGCAGTCAATTCCATTTTAGGGATAGTTACCTTTCTAGCCGGGGCTACCTTGGCCCGGGCTGTAACTAAATGTGCCCCAAATGAAGTAACAACATATATGGCTACCCCGTATGCCGTGGCGCTAGCATCGCAAAACGTGTGTAACGTAACGTCACCGAACGCCGCCACTTTACGAGGTATAGGTTTAGTACATAGGATGGCATATTCAATCAACAACAATGTCCCTTGGTCATTCAGATCCTCGGGCAAACTGTCATCCCATCCTATTTTACGTCTCCAAACTTCCTGCATTAGAATCCTAGCTCTTATGGTAACAGGTAATGCTAGACCCAAAGGATCAAAAAATTGCGCAACTTTGCTTAACAGACTTCTTTTTGTGTGCGCCCCTGTCTGCTGAGCAAAAGACCTTGTTTGAAAAGTTAGTATGTCATGTTTAGGTTGCCAGATCATCGCCAAATTTCTGGGCTTTTCCTGGTTAAGAGATGCCATACCGTCCACCTGTATCAAACTCTGAAGATCTTCACTATTAGTAACCCACTCGCTGAGAAATAGATGTACATCCGCAAACAATCTGCGTGCTTGCCAGTATGCATATAACAAATCATCCTGACTATCGCTAGAACCCTGCAAATTGTCAATATATAATCCGCGAGATAGTTTACTTGTGTCCTCATGAGTGTCAGCTAGATGTTTTCTGATTGTGGCATTTAACAAAAACTGTGAGCACGTAGCCCCAAAGAGTATAACCCGAAAACGGTATATTATGATTGGACTTTCAGAGTCGCTAATGTCGCTGAACCAAAGAAAGCGGGTAACATCTCTATCTTCCTCCTTTAGCTTGACCATCAAGAATGCTTTCTCGATGTCACTGGTATAGGCGTACTTTCCCAGCCTAAACCGCAATAGATGTGGGGACAGGTCCGACACTATGGACGGACCTGTCAACAGGCAGTCATTTAGACTGGGTTGTTGACCTTAGTGGGCAGAACAGTCATACACCACCCGTATTGGTGTGGTGACGCTGTCTTTCCTTACCCCATGATGGGCCAGATAGTGAACCCTACCCTTCTTAAACGGTTCCTTGACATTGACTCTCTCAATAAAGCCCCTATCCTCATAACTCCGAAATACATCGTCATACGCCTGGCGCGTGCTCGGTTCGTTAGACAATTTACGCTGTAATGCGCGCAAGCGACCTAATGCCAAACCATAGTTGGTAGGCAGGCTTATCTCACTGTTCTTCCAGGGTAAACTAACTTTATATTGCTTGTCTGAGGCACAGTAGCACACAGACTCGTCAAACCTTTGTAGCGCAACTTCCGAGTCATAATCAGTCTCCATAGGATTAATGCCTATGTGATCCAATCTCCACAGTCGTTCCAGGTCGAACTCGGCAGCCATCTTAGGGTCACTAGGTTGGGAATCCTCCCTTCCCAACTCCTCTGCCACGGTTACATTGACTCTATATATCGAGACCGTGTCAACCAGGACCTTTGACTGTGTAGTATGCACCTTTCCGCTCATGCAATATCCAAATTTAGTGGGGATTAAAATTACACCACACATCTTTTTAAATCCAGGGTATACTACTTCATAATAATGATCCACACCAAGTAGAACATGCACCTCACTATGATTTCCCATGGGATCTGACAAGTTAACCCCTTTGCTACATAATGCGTGTTCCACCTTCTTCACTCCTACAGATACATATTCTGGTAGGGTGTCTACTACGATACAAGTCATAAAGTACCGGTTTTTACGGTAGAAATATGAAATCTCCACTATCTCGTAGTCTTGTTTATCAGTAACCCCTGTGAAGCCCTGTAATCGAAGAGTCTCAGCCCCTACGATTCGGTGCTTCAGTCCCACTAGTACGGACCTCTTTATAAAGGAACGTTGAGACCCTTGATCGAGAAGTACCCGACAAACTTTGTTACTGTCATTACCTTCCATGGGAATCTGTATTGTGGGCAGTATAGTGGTGTCTTGCGTGCTACCTAGTGTCACAGTTGTAGTAACCTCTGTTTTGACATCTTTGACTTTATCTGCAGTAGGACATAACTTATCAAAGTGATGTCCTTTGCAGTGGCGACAGGGCCTTAAGTATGTAGCAGTACATTGTCCCTGCTTACCATGTTCCTTACTTAGACAACCTACACATAGCTTCAATCTTTTCGCCTGTGCTAGTTTTGTCTCATTTGTTGGGTATTTTATGCAGAAACTCCATTTATGTTTGTTGTTACATAGCTTACATAGAATCTGAGCAGGTTTCTTATACACACCCTCTTTCTTTTCTTTAGTCCCCACGGTCATGCTTACTGTTCCCCTCTTCTCCACATTCTCACTCCCTCCCGACACATACATTCTCCCTTTGTTCAACAGTAGATTATTGATCTCCTTACTGAACTGAGTTTTGAACTCCCCCAGCTCAAATGATCTTACCTTATCAAGTATTGCCATAGGAAGCTTCTGATGCAAGATAATGACTATCATTTCCTGCGTGGTAAGCCCTAGGGTGTCTAGCGATCGAGTATGGCACCCCATATTTGCCCTGAAGTTTGTCAACTCCTCAACCTTATACTGTGGTTCTGCGAGCCTTAACAAGGCAACGACATGGGCCATCTTCTACTGCTCTTTATCCCCGTATGTGGACTCTAACAAGTGTAACGCTTCAAGATAACTACCACCCACTACTGCAAAACCCTCTATTAAATGTAAGGCCTCTCCTTCCATTTGTCCCTTCAGATAGTGAAACTTGTGGATATTATCCAAAGAGGATTCATGAACCATAGACCGAAATACGTCCCAAAAAGCTAACCACTCAGTCAACTTGCCCCCAAATGTCGGAAGATTGAGCTTTGGGAGGTGTACAGTATGTTTTGGGTCAGCCCTTCTATGGGCCTCATTATCGCCTCCCTTCTTACTCGCGACAGCACGCTGTAATAGGTACTTCGCTCTAAAGACAGGTTCGTAATAGAGGGCGCGATTATCACACTCTGTAACTATCTCTTTCTCCTCTATCATGTCAGCCACAATCACCTCACTCAGAGCCGTAATACGACCATGGGTAGCCTGGACGTTTTCTAATCTAGCCTCCAATTCCTCTAGTTCAGCAGTAGTGATGAAAGTGTTGACGTCCACAATTAGCCTATTTAATACTCCCCGAAGTCCCGCCCTTTGATTTTTAGGGGCTTTGATCAGCACCCCACTAGACAGTGTCTTTTTATTGTCTTTATTCATTTTGCATGCGAGCCTATAGGCTATGTATCTAAATGTTACGAGGACAGGTCGAAGAGTTCTGCGACAGAGTCCCAAATCAACGAAAAAGATTTTGCATCCCAGGAGCTGGACTGGACGACATTGTGGAAGCCTTCGAAGATACCACAAAGGATGCAAATGAAAATACCCTTTTTGTCATCCATGCTGGTTCAAATGACGTCATGCGCACCAGATCCGAAGAGTTGATGGAGAAATATCGCAAGATGATCCAGTACTACAAAAACAAGTCAAGGAATATCATCATCTCAGGCATTCTCCCCAAGATCGACGCACCTGACAAATTCTACGACAAGGCCTTCAGCACAAATAGCCGACTAAAATATTTGTGTCTGA
Source organism: Lithodes maja (assembly GCA_037953745.1). NCBI lineage: Eukaryota > Metazoa > Arthropoda > Malacostraca > Decapoda > Lithodidae > Lithodes > Lithodes maja. Next base: position 176,277 of record JBAKBP010000469.1, read on the forward strand.
GGGAAGAAGTTGAATTCATCAACCTCTGGGACAACTTCTACAACCAGCCTACTCTGTAGGCTGGCACTCATCTAAACCCTGTGGGTTCAGCACGCATGGGTCGTCTCCTACACGAAGCAGTCCGCAGCCATGGATTAAAAAACGCCATCCGAGAAGAAGCAGCAGTGACATAAATCATCCAACGCCAAGAAAAAAACAGAGGCAACCGAGGACCACCAGCGATAAGGACCGAAGACAGCGAGGACCGAGGACAGCCATGAACATAAATGTAGATCCGACAAGAACCAAAAATATTATTAAAGAGCGTTCCGTGAGTTCTAAAATAACAAATTTAAAGGTTTTCTATGCAAACGCTCGTAGCATACGCAATACATTTTCAGATTTAGAGGAGCTAGTGTTTACAGAAAATTATGATGTGATTGGCATAACAGAATCTTGGCTCAATACAGAAGATAGACTTTTTAGCAGAGTATTCACTTCCCGGTTATGTAATGTTTGAGAAAAGCCGAATAAATCGAAATGGAGGTGGCGTTTTACTTTATATCAAAGAAAGTCTTAACCCTACCCTCTTGTCAAAACCTCAAATTGTGAACGTCGACGCATCTTTTGTGCTAATAAAGAATAATAAAGGTACAAAAATAATACTTGCATTAATATACAGACCTCCAACTCAATCAGTGCAAACTGACCGAGAAATTTACGAACAAATTGCAGATGTAAGTAACTCACAAGATACCGTAATTTTTGGCGACTTTAATTTACCTGTGACCAAGTGGGGCGATACTCTTACTTCACACTCCGGACATGACTTGTATACGAACTTGCAAGAGAGTTCGCTTTATCAATTTGTTCAAACGCCAACCCGTGGTAATAACGTTCTTGACATTGTACTTGCAACAAAAGAAGAATTAATAGAGAATTTGAATGTTGGTGATGAATTCAGTAACAGCGACCATCGTACGATAACTTTCACTTTAAAGTTTACTAGTAACAAACCAAATAGTAGCATCGAAAAAGTCCCTAATTTCAAGAAAGCAAACTTCCATAAACTTAGAGCTATGTTTAAAGAAACTGACTGGAGCTTTTTAATTCACAATAACGACATAAATACATCTTGGAAGTTATTCGAAGCCACTTACCTAAAAGCAGTGCAAGACTGCATACCATCGAAAATACGGCGTCCAGGCCATAATAATAAGCCCAAATGGCGGAATAAAGATATTTCAAACTGCCTGCTTGCTAAAAAATTTGCTAATGATAGATTAAAATCCTCACAAAATGACGAAGAACGGGTGAAATTTGTAGAGCTACGACGCAAAGCCAAAAAGTTAATTAAGCAAAGTAAAAAGACCTTAGAGTTACATATTGCGAATCAAAGTAAAACAAACCCGAAAGAATTCTATAGTTATATCAGAAAGAAAAAAGTAGTTACTTCAACTGTTGGACTGTTAGTCGATGAAAATGGAGAATACACCAAAGACGAAGTACAAATGAGTAATGCCCTCAATACCTTCTTTGCATCAGTTTTTACAACAGAAGACCTCAGTGATATCCCTACACCATCGCCGATTCAGATTGATAATTCAGATGTTCTAAGCAATATCACCGTTACAGAGAGAGACGTATTGAATTGTTTAGATAAACTCAAGGTAAATAAAACGCCTGGACCTGATACAATCTCGCCTAGAGTTCTAAAGGAAGCTAAGGATGAGCTCTCCAAACCACTGACATTACTATTCAATAAATCCTTGCAGTCTGGAACTATGCCCGATCAGTGGAAGCTAGCCAACGTAACACCGATATTCAAAAAAGGCAGCAAATCCCTACCCAGTAACTATCGTCCAATTAGCTTAACCTCAGTTGTATGTAAAATGCTAGAAACGGTCATACGAGACAGACTCGTAAATCACTTAGAGGAAAGTAACATACTTAAAGATACTCAACACGGCTTTCGTAAAAAACGTTCCTGTTTAACAAACCTCTTAGACTTCTTCCATGATATCCTCAACCTCTACGATGAGAGTAAAGCTGTAGATATTATATAACTTGATTTTCAAAAGGCCTTTGACAAAGTTCCCCACAAACGTTTACTGCTAAAACTAAAAGTGCATGGAATACAAGACGGTGTGTTGAAATGGATAGAAAATTGGCTCAGCGACAGAAAGCAAAGAGTAGTCATAAACGGTAAGGCATCTAAATGGACCAATGTAAGTAGCGGGGTACCCCAGGGATCGGTACTAGGACCAATTCTCTTTCTAATTTACATCAACGACATAGATGAGGGTCTCACCTGTACAATCTCAAAATTTGCTGACGATACAAAAATTGCAAATAGCGTACTCTCAAAAGAACAAGTTGACGATATGCAACACAATCTAGATAAATTGTCATGTTGGGCCCAAATTTGGCAAATGAGTTTCAATGCGGATAAATGTAAAGTACTACATATCGGATACCTAAATGAGAAAGCAAACTATTCGATGAATGGCACTCAGCTTAAGAATGTAAACAGAGAAACCGATCTGGGAGTAACAATATCGAGTAACCTAAAACCGAGTCAACAATGTTCAGAAGTTGTTAAGAAGGCAAACAAAATAATTGGCTTTATAGGCAGGTCATTTGAGCATAAATCCAAAGAAGTTATCCTAACCCTTTACAATTCCTTAGTCCGCCCTCTTCTGGAATACTGCGTTCAATCCTGGTGCCCTTATTACCAAAAAGATATAAACAAGCTAGAACGAGTTCAACGTAGAGTTACCAAAATGATACCTAGCCTAAAGAACAAACCATACGAAGAGCGTCTTAGAGAATTAAATCTATTTCCTTTAACCCAGCGCAGATTAAGAGGTGACTTAATTCAAGTGTTCAAAATCATCAAAGGCATGGACAATATGAACTCTAGTAAGTACTTCACTATCGACCAATCTAATTACACGCGGGGAAACGGTTGCAAAATTATTGGTAAATCTTTTAACTCACACGAATCTAAGAATTTCTTCTTCAATCGAGTTGTCAACTTGTGGAATGGGCTTCCCCGAAACGTTATAGACTGCATCACCGTTGATTCATTTAAACTCCGCCTAGACAAATATCTCGCATCAAACCCGCGACTGACTGAGTTTGTAAATGAATAACTTTATTTTATCCCCCCCTCAGTTACTAACCCATCTGTCCCCTACTAACTTCCTAATCCTGCCACGGACATTAGTTCCAGGGCAGTAATTCCCTTTCCAATGTTCCCTTACCCACTCTAAACCACTGTTTGGACACTTGATCCTCAGTGTTTTGGAGGACAAGCAACCTAGAAGGGTCACTAGATCTGTTGTTGCTTGATTTCCTTTGTACTCCTTTGTTACGTTACAAAGACAACGGCCAAGTAATAGTCTAATTAAGAGACGCCGACCTGCGGACTTCTATGTTATGGAGAAAAAAATAGTACACTAAATAGCAATACCTACTAATGAATCATATTGAACAAGATTTTTTTTTAGGTCAGGTCATATGTCACAGGAAGTCTGAAACGGAAAAGAAAATTATTGGGGAAAGATGATGGGTGGGATGCAGGACTTAGGCAGGCTCAATGATACAACCCCGGCGTCCCTCTCTAGCCAACACTTCGCTAGCCCTACAATCTTATCATACAGGACTTGATTGGTTTCTAAATCGAGGTGGACACCATCCTGGTCGAGGTCCCAGATGCTGAGAGTGAGCGATACAAAGCGGTGCCTCGTTTCTACTAACCGACACCTCAGGGCGCGGTTAACAGAATTTTTAATGGCTTGATACTCCGCCGCTGACAACCCTCGGACTCTCGTCCGGCTCTCAATTGCCACAATCCTACAGCTCCCTCCGGACTCACGCTCCAGATCCAGCGCCACCTCTTTGATAGCGTCAGCTAACTCGCGGGGTACTGTACCGGGGCGTATATCATTGCCGCCCAAAAACAAAAAGATCATAGGAGGCCTAAACCGAATCACCTGCCCCCACTGTGGGGAGGCTCTCAGGGTGTCAACGGTTGCTCCCGGTACCCCGAAGTAGGACAGCTTGAATGTCCATCCCCCTCCGATGCCCGATACGACTCAGTTCCTCCGTCAGCTGCCCTTAGCCTAGTGGCATATGAATGCCCTACTATGGCTATTTGCTGAGGTACCGGCGCCTGAGGTACAGGAAGATAGCCAAGTCCCACCCCTCTGGGGTCCTTGCTCCTGCATCCCTGGGCTAATCCCTTGCTCATTGCCTAAGAAAATCCCCTACTGGTAGCTAAATCCCGAGGTCTGGGCACCATGTGGTAAACTATCAATGGAAGTTAAATATTACTAAGCTATAATGAATCAAATAAATCAATCTAAATGAAAACTACTCCATATCTAAATTGAATTCAATCTGAAACAAGCTAATTTATATCCAAAGGTCTCACATAATAAATTTATATATAGGGTAAGGTTATAAGGGTTAATATTAGCCAGGAATTAACTCACCAATAGTTCCACGTGGCAATGAGGCAAGGGAGAATGTTTTACCCAATATGGCGGTGGACAATGGGGAACGAGACTTCGGTCCCGAGACACGAGTCAAGTTAAAAAAAGAATAAATGATTACATGGGAATGGACATGAATATTATGCTTATCTGTCAGTCAGTCATGGCGTCGATGAGAGCGTCGTGATGGTGTAGCTGTGTGTATTGTGATTAGAGGCACAAAAGCACGATCAACTGAGGGCGGAAAATTAGATGTTAACTGGTTGGTATTCGTGACGGCTCTGGTGTTCCTCGAAGGCACACCTTGCTGCCTTGGCAAAACGCCAGGAGCCCAAATTATCGTACCGCATCTAGGTTGCTCTATACGATAAATTATATTAATATATACGATAAATTCATATATACTACATAAGACCATGGCAATATTGCTTAATAGCATATTAGGCCTTTTATAACTTAACTTATTTACAATCTTATAATATACGATCTACTCGTCCTACGTCGTGCTGTAGGCGCGATCGTGACGTCACAGAGACATACGAGATCACAAAAGAGTCATATTCTATCGTATTTATACGATAATAGTTGAGCTACATTTAGACGATTTTATAAAGCTTATGAAGGATATATGGTAGCAAAAATTATTAATTGAGATAGTCTACAGCCTTTCAGTGAGTACATATCCTTCCTAAGCTGAACAAAACCGTCCAATAGTTGCCAGAATATAATGAAAAGTACATCACCTGTACAGAAGGGGTTAAGGATCCCCAGGGGTTATAAAACATGGCCGCTCTCTTCAAAGGGTCAGAGGACACAACTAGAACCTGATTTAAATTACGATGAAGCCTATTTTATGCAATCAACTCATCAACCGCCTCCATTTCCGTCTAGTTACCCAGACGGAAATAACTACCATTAATGTTATGAAGAAAGGCAATATCTGTAAACAGAAGATTACAGTTGATAACCAAAACATTACATAGAAGCCTCCTCAGACCAATATCTTGTAAATAATTTATCCTGTACTTATACAAGCCTCCTAAGACCTGCTTTTAAAAAAAAAAAAAAAAGTAGACGTGCCGTTATGCCCAAAATCAAAACGACATACCCAACTCTGCGATCGGTCACCATCATCACTACTAGTCACTATCATCATTAATATCATCAGCACTACTTCTATTATAATCATCACTACTACTCTCACCATAATTACTACTACTCTTATCATCACTACTACTGTATAATCACTACAACTTTCACCATAATCAATACTACTCACCATCATCACAACTACTGTCACCATCAACACTAGTGTCATCATTATCACTACAACCATCATAATTACTTGTCACCATCATCACTACTATTATGACCATCATCACTACTACTAGTACTGTCACCATTACTGCCACTATTACTACCATCACTTCTAATATCAACTAAACTGACTTAACCTAGCAAATGCAGAGCGAGATGTTTTCACCCCCTGAACGATGGCGTTCTGTGTCAGTGTGCCCCACACACAAACAGAACACCATCATCATTGCTTGGGGGGTGGGGGTGGGGAACCATGTTTTGTTTATCTAAAATCATAACTATTGCACAAATTAAAATAATATTTTTTTTAATTACCGTCGCATTCACCCACCGAATGTTCTTGTGAAGTTTGGTGAAAATCAGTCCAACGGTCTAGGAGGAGTTATCGGAGAGACAGACAGACAGACAGACATTTCGGCCACCATGTACTACTATACGGGGGGGGGGCGACACCACTCTGCTTACGCAGAGTTGATAAAGGATAATATTCCCCACATAACCATGTATGTATTATGTTTTTAAGAATTTGTATATAACCTAGCAATAATTCAAACACTGTAATTCTCATGCCTCTACTGTTCTGAAATCCATCAGCCTTGTCACTATCTGGAATGTGTAATACTACATGACCAAAAACAGGAAAAATTTAGGCAAAGTTGATTCACTGCCTGGTACGGATCAGTCTGTACCTGGATTATACGTGATCCAGTCAACTCGGAGGATACTTCCGTAGGGGCTAGCCTAAGTCCCCTTAGACAGTATCTGCAAGCTGAGTGTGTTGGTTGTATGTTGGCCAAGGAGGAGTGTGGTAGACAAGCTAGAAGTGCCCTTTCTAGTAGTGCGAGTGTAGTACGTGTCCCCCTGGTGTAAACAGGAAGACGGACACCTCACCTAGTCGCCACGTGTGACCAGATCTCTCACGGCTGTTTCTTCCTATACTCTAACTCGAAGTAAGTGCTTCTTGTTCGATCTTATGAGTGTGTTGATTATTGCAAAGTGACGATAGGATATGTTGCGTGTTCAAATTTAACGTAAACCGCCGAGATAAACTATTCTCGTCTTCTAGCAAACGTTGCTCATATTGAGAGAGCATACAAACTCTGTCTTGGGATTGATGTATCTAGATACTTTGTAATGTAGATTCCTATATTACATTTAAGGTTTATAGATATATTCGTTCGTAAATAATAACGCGCATCTTACAAGTAAATTACCAGTGAACGCCTAGCAGATCTTATCCTATGTTTAAGTATTATTAGCTGGGTACGTAATTGCGTATAAGTGTTCACAGAGAGTGTTAAATTATGTTGTCTCTTAGTCAGGCCGATATACTGTATATCCATGCTTCCTGACTTTAACCTCAGATTAAGCATTATTTTAATTCTTTATTAAATTCTATTCATACCTTATCGTGTTAATCTTTATACGACGAGATTTCAGCCTCTCACACAGGCTAATATTAATTATCCTTAGTTCCAAGAACTAATATTCATAGTTGTGACTGTATAGGTTAATAGGGATTTACCGGTATATCTTATATACATTGCACTAACTTTCAAGTTATTTATATCTCAGCTGATATTTTAAATTACACTGTATATTTTACATTCACTGAACACTCACGCTGTACCTCGCGTTACTTTACCTCAGGATATCAGCTATTGCCTCTCTGTGTTTATGTATAGGGCCTACGTATATGTATATTCATACACTTACAATTATTAATGTTACTATTTATTGAGAGAAACTTTTACTCTCGTTCCTCTACGCATCAGGAATAGTGGTCTTTATTCCATATTTGTCCCTGAGCTTATTTTTATACAATCTATATTTTATCTATTGTTTATTAATTTCACCACACCACCAAACACCTCCAATGAAATTAATGCAAGTAATGTGATCCACCGGGATTCGAACCTGGGTTATCACACACAGATTTTTAGACACCTTAACCATTCCACCAGACTCCAGTCATATGTGTTGTACCCTAAGCTATAAATGAAATAAAACTTGTGAACCGCAATTGTGTATTTTGTGACATTGGTTGAGATTGATTGATTAACCCATACAGTACCAGGGACGTCCTTTGATTGATTAACCCATACAGTACCAGGGACGTCCTTTGATTGATTAACCCATACAGTACCAGGGACGTCCTTTGATTGATTAACCCATACAGTACCAGGGACGTCCTTTGATTGATTAACCCATACAGTACCAGGGACGTCCTTTGATTGATTAACCCATACAGTACCAGGGACGTCCTTTGATTGATTAACCCATACAGTACCAGGGACGTCCTTTGATTGATTAACCCATACAGTATCAGGGACGTCCTTTGATTGATTAACCCATACAGTACCAGGGACGTCCTTTGATTGATTAACCCAAACAGTACCAGGGACGTCCTTTGATTGATAAACCCATACAGTACCAGGGACGTCCTTTGATTGATTAACCCATACAGTACCAGGGACGTCCTTTGATTGATTAACCCATACAGTACCAGGGACGTCCTTTGATTGATTAACCCATACAGTACCAGGGACGTCCTTTGATTGATTAACCCATACAGTACCAGGGACGTCCTTTGATTGATTAACCCATACAGTACCAGGGACGTCCTTTGATTGATTAACCCATACAGTACCAGGGACGTCCTTTGATTGGTTAACCCATACAGTACAAGGGACGTCCTTTGATTGATTAACCCATACAGTACCAGGGACGTCCTTTGATTGATTAACCCATACAGTACCAGGGACGTCCTTTGATTGATTAACCCATACAGTACCAGGGACGTCCTTTGATTGATTAACCCATACAGTACCAGGGACGTCCTTTGATTGATTAACCCCTACAGTACCAGGGACGTCCTTTGATTGATTAACCCATACAGTACCAGGGACGTCCTTTGATTGATTAACCCATACAGTACCAGGGACGTCCTTTGATTGATTAACCCATACAGTACCAGGGACGTCCTTTGATTGATTAACCCATACAGTACCAGGGACGTCCTTTGATTGATTAACCCCTACAGTACCAGGGACGTCCTTTGATTGATTAACCCATACAGTACCAGGGACGTCCTTTGATTGATTAACCCATACAGTACCAGGGACGTCCTTTGATTGATTAACCCATACAGTACCAGGGACGTCCTTTGATTGATTAACCCATACAGTACCAGGGACGTCCTTTGATTGATTAACCCATACAGTACCAGGGACGTCCTTTGATTGATTAACCCATACAGTACCAGGGACGTCCTTTGATTGATTAACCCATACAGTACCAGGGACGTCCTTTGATTGATTAACCCATACAGTACCAGGGACGTCCTTTGATTGATTAACCCATACAGTACCAGGGACGTCCTTTGATTGATTAACCCATACAGTACCAGGGACGTCCTTTGATTGATTAACCCATACAGTACCAGGGACGTCCTTTGATTGATTAACCCATACAGTACCAGGGACGTCCTTTGATTGATTAACCCATACAGTACCAGGGACGTCCTTTGATTGATTAACCCATACAGTACCAGGGACATCCTTTGATTGATTAACCCATACAGTACCAGGGACGTCCTTTGATTGATTAACCCATACAGTACCAGGGACGTCCTTTGATTGATTAACCCATACAGTACCAGGGACGTCCTTTGATTGATTAACCCATACAGTACCAGGGACGTCCTTTGATTGATTAACCCATACAGTACCAGGGACGTCCTTTGATTGATTAACCCATACAGTACCAGGGACGTCCTTTGATTGATTAACCCATACAGTACCAGGGACGTCCTTTGATTGATTAACCCATACAGTACCAGGGACGTCCTTTGATTGATTAACCCATACAGTACCAGGGAGGTCCTTTGATTGATTAACCCATACAGTACCAGGGACGTCCTTTGATTGATTAACCCATACAGTACCAGGGACGTCCTTTGATTGATTAACCCATACAGTACCAGGGACGTCCTTTGATTGATTAACCCATACAGTACCAGGGACGTCCTTTGATTGATTAACCCATACAGTACCAGGGACGTCCTTTGATTGATTAACCCATACAGTACCAGGGACGTCCTTTGATTGATTAACCCATACAGTACCAGGGACGTCCTTTGATTGATTAACCCATACAGTACCAGGGACATCCTTTGATTGATTAACCCATACAGTACCAGGGACGTCCTTTGATTGATTAACCCATACAGTACCAGGGACGTCCTTTGATTGATTAACAACCCATACAGTACCAGGGACGTCCTTTGATTGATTAACCCATACAGTACCAGGGACGTCCTTTGATTGATTAACCCATACAGTACCAGGGACGTCCTTTGATTGATTAACCCATACAGTACCAGGGACGTCCTTTGATTGATTAACCCATACAGTACCAGGGACGTCCTTTGATTGATTAACCCATACAGTACCAGGGACGTCCTTTGATTGATTAACCCATACAGTACCAGGGACGTCCTTTGATTGATTAACCCATACAGTACCAGGGACGTCCTTTGATTGATTAACCCATACAGTACCACGGACGTCCTTTGATTGATTAACCCATACAGTACCAGGGACGTCCTTTGATTGATTAACCCATACAGTACCAGGGACGTCCTTTGATTGATTAACCCATACAGTACCAGGGACGTCCTTTGATTGATTAACCCATACAGTACCAGGGACGTCCTTTGATTGATTAACCCATACAGTACCAGGAACGTCCTTTGATTGATTAACCCATACAGTACCAGGGACGTCCTTTGATTGATTAACCCATACAGTACCAGGGACGTCCTTTGATTGATTAACCCATACAGTACCAGGGACGTCCTTTGATTGATTAACCCATACAGTACCAGGGACGTCCTTTGATTGATTAACCCATACAGTACCAGGGATGTCCTTTGATTGATTAACCAATACAGTACCAGGGACGTCCTTTGATTGATTAACCCATACAGTACCAGGGACGTCCTTTGATTGATTAACCCATACAGTACCAGGGACGTCCTTTGATTGATTAACCCATACAGTACCAGGGACGTCCTTTGATTGATTAACCCATACAGTACCAGGGAGGTCCTTTGATTGATTAACCCATACAGTACCAGGGACGTCCTTTGATTGATTAACCCATACAGTACCAGGGACGTCCTTTGATTGATTAACCCATACAGTACCAGGGACGTCCTTTGATTGATTAACCCATACAGTACCATGGACGTCCTTTGATTGATTAACCCATACAGTACCAGGGACGTCCTTTGATTGATTAACCCATACAGTACCATGGACGTCCTTTGATTGATTAACCCATACAGTACCAGGGACGTCCTTTGATTGATTAACCCATACAGTACCACGGACGTCCTTTGATTGATTAACCCATACAGTACCAGGGACGTCCTTTGATTGATTAACCCATACAGTACCACGGGACGTCCATTTGATTGATTAACCCATACAGTACCAGGGACGTCCTTTGATTGATTAACCCATACAGTACCAGGGACGTCCTTTGATTGATTAACCCATACAGTACCAGGGACGTCCTTTGATTGATTAACCCATACAGTACCAGGAACGTCCTTTGATTGATTAACCCATACAGTACCAGGGACGTCCTTTGATTGATTAACCCATACAGTACCAGGGACGTCCTTTGATTGATTAACCCATACAGTACCAGGGACGTCCTTTGATTGATTAACCCATACAGTACCAGGGACGTCCTTTGATTGATTAACCCATACAGTACCAGGGACGTCCTTTGATTGATTAACCCATACAGTACCAGGGAGGTCCTTTGATTGATTAACCCATACAGTACCAGGGACGTCCTTTGATTGATTAACCCATACAGTACCAGGGACGTCCTTTGATTGATTAACCCATACAGTACCAGGGACGTCCTTTGATTGATTAACCCATACAGTACCAGGGATGTCCTTTGATTGATTAACCCATACAGTACCAGGGATGTCCTTTGATTGATTAACCCATACAGTACCAGGGACGTCCTTTGATTGATTAACCCATACAGTACCAGGGACGTCCTTTGATTGATTAACCCATACAGTACCAGGGACGTCCTTTCGATTGATTAACCCATACAGTACCCGGGACGACCTTTGATTGATTAACCCATACAGTACCAGGGACGTCCTTTGATTGATTAACCCATACAGTACCAGGGACGTCCTTTGATTGATTAACCCATACAGTACCAGGGACGTCCTTTGATTGATTAACCCATACAGTACCAGGGACGTCCTTTGATTGATTAACCCATACAGTACCAGGGACGTCCTTTGATTGATTAACCCATACAGTACCAGGGACGTCCTTTGATTGATTAACCCATACAGTACCAGGGACGTCCTTTGATTGATTAACCCATACATTACCAGGGACGTCTTTTGATTGATTAACCCATACAGTACCAGGGACGTCCTTTGATTGATTAACCCATACAGTACCAGGGACGTCTTTTGATTGATTAACCCATACAGTACCAGGGACGTCCTTTGATTGATTAACCCATACATTACCAGGGATGTCTTTTGATTGATTAACCCATACAGTACCAGGGACGTCTTTTGATTGATTAACCCATACAGTACCAGGGACGTCTTTTGATTGATTAACCCATACAGTACCATGGACGTCCTTTGATTGATTAACCCATACAGTACCAGGGACGTCCTTTGATTGATTAAACCCATACAGTACCAGGGACGTCCTTTGATTGATTAACCCATACAGTACCAGGGACGTCCTTTGATTGATTAACCCATACAGTACCAGGGACGTCCTTTGATTGATTAACCCATACAGTACCAGGGACGTCCTTTGATTGATTAACCCATACAGTACCAGGGACGTCCTTTGATTGATTAACCCATACAGTACCAGGGACGTCCTTTGATTGATTAACCCATACAGTACCAGGGAGGTCCTTTGATTGATTAACCCATACAGTACCAGGGAGGTCCTTTGATTGATTAACCCATACTACCAGGGACGTCCTTTGATTGATTAACCCATACAGTACCAGGGACGTCCTTTGATTGATTAACCCATACAGTACCAGGGACGTCCTTTGATTGATTAACCCATACAGTACCAGGGACGTCCTTTGATTGATTAACCCATACAGTACCAGGGACGTCCTTTGATTGATTAACCCATACAGTGCCAGGGACGTCCTTTGATTGATTAACCCATACAGTACCAGGGACGTCCTTTGATTGATTAACCCATACAGTACCAGGGACGTCCTTTGATTGATTAACCCATACAGTACCAGGGACGTCCTTTGATTGATTAACCCATACTGTACCAGGGACGTCCTTTGATTGATTAACCCATACAGTACCAGGGACGTCCTTTGATTGATTAACCCATACAGTACCAGGGACGTCCTTTGATTGATTAACCCATACAGTACCAGGGACGTCCTTTGATTGATTAACCCATACAGTACCAGGGACGTCCTTTGATTGATTAACCCATACAGTACCAGGGACGTCCTTTGATTGATTAACCCATACAGTACCAGGGACGTCCTTTGATTGATTAACCCATACAGTACCAGGGACGTCCTTTGATTGATTAACCCATACAGTACCAGGGACGTCCTTTGATTGATTAACCCATTCAGTACCAGGGACGTCCTTTGATTGATTAACCCATACAGTACCAGGGACGTCCTTTGATTGATTAACCCATACAGTACCACGGACGTCCTTTGATTGATTAACCCATACAGTACCAGGGACGTCCTTTGATTGATTAACCCATACAGTACCAGGGACGTCCTTTGATTGATTAACCCATACAGTACCAGGGACGTCCTTTGATTGATTAACCCATACAGTACCATGGACGTCCTTTGATTGATTAACCCATACAGTACCAGGGACGTCCTTTGATTGATTAACCCATACAGTACCATGGACGTCCTTTGATTGATTAACCCATACAGTACCAGGGACGTCCTTTGATTGATAAACCCATACAGTACCACGGACGTCCTTTGATTGATTAACCCATACAGTACCAGGGACGTCCTTTGATTGATTAACCCATACAGTACCACGGACGTCCATTGATTGATTAACCCATACAGTACCAGGGACGTCCTTTGATTGATTAACCCATACAGTACCAGGGACGTCCTTTGATTGATTAACCCATACAGTACCAGGGACGTCCTTTGATTGATTAACCCATACAGTACCAGGGACGTCCTTTGATTGATTAACCCATACAGTACCAGGGACGTCCTTTGATTGATTAACCCATACAGTACCAGGGACGTCCTTTGATTGATTAACCCATACAGTACCAGGGACGTCCTTTGATTGATTAACCCATACAGTACCAGGGACGTCCTTTGATTGATTAACCCATACAGTACCAGGGAGGTCCTTTGATTGATTAACCCATACAGTACCAGGGAGGTCCTTTGATTGATTAACCCATACAGTACCAGGGACGTCCTTTGATTGATTAACCCATACAGTACCAGGGACGTCCTTTGATTGATTAACCCATACAGTACCAGGGACGTCCTTTGATTGATTAACCCATACAGTACCAGGGACGTCCTTTGATTGATTAACCCATACAGTACCAGGGATGTCCTTTGATTGATTAACCCATACAGTACCAGGGACGTCCTTTGATTGATTAACCCATACAGTACCAGGGACGTCCTTTGATTGATTAACCCATACAGTACCAGGGACGTCCTTTGATTGATTAACCCATACAGTACAAGGGACGTCCTTTGATTGATTACCCCATACAGTACCAGGGACGACCTTTGATTGATTAACCCATACAGTACCAGGGACGTCCTTTGATTGATTAACCCATACAGTACCAGGGACGTCCTTTGATTGATTAACCCATACAGTACCAGGGACGTCCTTTGATTGATTAACCCATACAGTACCAGGGACGTCCTTTGATTGATTAACCCATACAGTACCAGGGACGTAACTTTGATTGATTAACCCATACAGTACCAGGGACGTCCTTTGATTGATTAACCCATACAGTACCAGGGACGTCCTTTGATTGATTAACCCATACATTACCAGGGACGTCTTTTGATTGATTAACCCATACAGTACCAGGGACGTCCTTTGATTGATTAACCCATACAGTACCAGGGACGTCTTTTGATTGATTAACCCATACAGTACCAGGGACGTCCTTTGATTGATTAACCCATACAGTACCAGGGACGTCCTTTGATTGATTAACCCATACAGTACCAGGGACGTCCTTTGATTGATTAACCCATACAGTACCAGGGACGTCTTTTGATTGATTAACCCATACAGTACCAGGGACGTCCTTTGATTGATTAACCCCTACAGTACCAGGGACGCCCTTTGATTGATTAACCCATACAGTACCAGGGACGTCCTTTGATTGATTAACCCATACAGTACCAGGGACGTCCTTTGATTGATTAACCCATACAGTACCAGGGACATCCTTTGATTGATTAACCCATACAGTACCAGGGACGTCCTTTGATTGATTAACCCATACAGTACCAGGGACGTCCTTTGATTGATTAACCCATACAGTACCAGGGACGTCCTTTGATTGATTAACCCATACATTACCAGGGACGTCCTTTGATTGATTAACCCATACAGTACCAGGGACGTCCTTTGATTGATTAACCCATACAGTACCAGGGACATCCTTTTGTCATCACTTTCTGGCAGTATTAGACAATTTTATTCAGCTTCGGAAAGACGTCTAGTAATAATAAGGCTTGCAATTATCTCAACCCACCCATTTAACTACCACTGATCCTTCCTAAGCTGCATAACATCGTCTAAATATAGCTAGAATACAATATAACACTCGTCGCTGGTACTCAAAGGGTTAAGAGTTAAATATATTCATGTCAGTTGTGTCCCAGTTAATTATTCAGAGTTCTAAGTTTTCCTATATTGGAAATAAACGAACCAATATCAAGCGCACTAAACATAATCGTGTCGCATAACAGAGAGAGAGAGGCTGATGCGATAAGGAGAAAGAAAGGGAAGAATATATCGCTGAACAGAAAACGGAGACAGGGAGACAGTAAAGGGGAAACTATTATGACATGAAAAATGCACGAAGAAAACTTGTCGATGATGAAGGAAGAGAGACAGGCAGACAGACAGGCAGGCAGAGAGACAGACACACAGACAGACAGACTGATAGATTGATAGATAGATTAAGAGATAGATATATAGATTAAGAGATAGCTATTTAGATAAATAGATAGATGGATAGATAAAAAAGGGATATGTAGATAAGTAGCCAAACTAATGGGGCGAACGTCTTAAAATATCAAAACTAATGGGGCTAAAGAAAGAGAGAGAGAGAGAGAGAGAGAGAGAGAGAGAGAGAGAGAGAGAGAGAGAGAGAGAGAGAGATGGGAGTCTAGAAAAACCACACACCTCACCCCTTAACCCTTTATAGAACAAGGGACCAAATTTTATCAAGGGGGGGAGGGGGGATCAGCCACAGTTTGGACCTAGGAAATTTGCACTATCTCAAACCCCCCCCCATCCCCACCCTAAATAAATAAATACAGAACTAAGACCCCCCGTCAAGATAAATTTGCAATTTTTCGATACAAAATTATGTCCGTTCCTCCTAACTTACAGGCTCGCTATCGCTCGACAGGAAAAAAAATCGACACCTAAATTACACAAAACTCTCGATATTGACAAATGAATGAGGCAAAAGGTATTATAATCGCCAATCTAATAGGGCAAACGTCTCAAAACCAATGGGGCTAAACATGAGGAAGAAGAGGGTCCAAAAAAAAAAAAAAAAATCACCCTTCACTAACTAAGTGTCACATCCCTCGCCACTGTGAGGCTTCGAGAGTTTCTGCTGTGCTCGACCCCTTTCGACTCGGCACTCAGTTGTTTTGTTGTGCCAGCCAGGGTCGACTATGACGTCTCAGTTGAGGGCGTCAATTGCTTCATTTTGTATTTTATTTAATGTTCTTAATAATAGATGGCGCTGTACTTGCCAATCTTTTGTTTTCTAGTTACCTTTCTTTACGTGTATATGGGATTCAGGCTGTGACTGAGGGTGTTGTAATTCATCTTGAATTCATATGAAATTAGTATATACTCAACCAGCATCTTGGATATATCGGCTCCTGGAGATTTGTGTGGAGGTGTCATCCTGTATTGTGTGCTACTAAATACCGCTAGCTGTGCTGATAACCAGGGAGTTGTGTCTTGTCCGTCATAGCCTGATTCCTATTATTACGTGTGTCATTAGTTTAACTTAGTATATAAGGTTCTTTTCTTTTTTCCTTTATTTTTGTTTGTTTGTTCATAGCGATAAATTATTATAATTTAAATATTAATATTCATATAAATATATTATTTTCCTTCTTAATCTAGTTACTTGCAATTCTTTATATAATATAGACTCCTTTCTTTTATAATTAATTATATATATATATATTAAAATTATCTTGATTTTTCTTAACCATCATATGTGCATTAGTTTGGTACAAAGGGGTTAGTGGTGTGGTCAAGTTTATAAGATCAAAGTGGCTTATGATATAATAACTTGCATAAATAAACTGCTATATAAAATATAACTACCACCTCTAAAATAGACTACTGAGTCTTGGCATAAGTCTGTTAAACAGACTATTACTCTCCTCACTGAATTCACTTCTAATCTATTCAGTCTAGTGTGACAATTTGGGAGTTACCATACCCGTAGTGCTTACCAGACCTAATTAAAACTCCTCATAACTTCCGGGTTGTAACACTAAGTATATACCTCTTATTATTCCCCGAGTTATATATATATATAGAGAGAGAGAGAGAGATAAGCAGATGTGCAAAAATAATGTAAAAGAATATAGAAAGGAATGAAAACTACAGAACATAATATATAAGTTAAATATACAAATACACGTAGCAAATATACTGTATATACAACACTATATATAACCAAAACACAAAGGTACAAGGTGGAAGAAATCTGAAAATACCCGAAACATTGTGATAAATTACGATGAAAAATGGATGAGGTACAAAGTGAGTTTGACGGAGAGAGAGAGAGAGAGAGAGCGAGTGATATATATATAGTGTGTGTGTGTGTGTGTGTGTGTGTGTGTTAGTATTACGGTGATTGGGTTGCAGGGAGAACAAGGAAAATAATATATATACACTGTATATATATATATATATATATATATATCTTTGTGTGTGAATAGAATATTTTTAAATATAGTATGAGTTATTATGTATACAGTATGTATATACTGTATATATAATATTATATATATATATATACAGTATATACACATAGATAAATCTGACCAATAGATAGGCCAAACAGACAATATATATATATATATATAGATAGATAGATAGATAGGGCTAGTATACATAAAGTTACTAAATAGGTGGTGTTGTATTCAGAGATTTGGTCATTATAACTTTGCTGCTGCTCTCTCTCTCGATCTCTCTCTCGATCTCTCGATCTCTTATACTCTCTTACTCACTCTCACTCTCTCTCTCTTATTTAATCATACTCTCAGTTACTCTCTCAATCACTCTCTCTCTGTAGATTCTGAGAGCTCCGACGGAAGGTGACGGATGATTTGAACTCTCGCCGTAAGATCGATGCCCTGAATACCCTTCAAGAATTCGCCACACTTAACGTAGGAATGCCATCGGGTCAAGAAACCAACACCACTATGTCAACCGCCACCATTCCAACGCAACCAGTGCCCGTACCAGCAGCTGTCCCAGAATCAACTAAGGACTCTCCTCTTCCCAGGATAACTTTAACGTTGTGAGGAACAATGTGCGCCCCAGACCCAGGAGAATCATCCCCGAAACCATGTGTCATAACCGTTTCGAGATTTTTGCAGATACCAATGAAGATGAGGAAGCGTAAGAAGTTCGACTTGTGGGCGATTCTATGGTCCGCGGCCATCTTACGGAGTTCTGCGCCAGGGCACCTAGGACCAGAAAGTGTTTCTGCATCCCAGGTGGTGATGTGGATGATGTTGTTGCTGCCGTCGACAAGGTATCGATGCTGGCCCCTCCGAACACGACGTACATCATCCACGTTGGAACAATGTGAAGTACTCCATATCGGGAACGAAATGAGAAAGCAAATTATTCAATGAATGGCACTCAGCTTAAGAATTTAGACAGAGAAACTGATTTGTGAATAACAATATTGAGTAAACTAAATCAAATAATTGGCTCTATAGGCTGGTCATTTGAGCATATCTCCAAAGTGTAATCCTCACACTTTACAATTCCCTAGTCCGTCCTCTTCCGGAATAATGCGTTCAATCCTGGTGCCCCTACTACCAAAAAGATATTGATAAACTTTGACGAATTCAACTTGGAGTTATCAAAATTAAACCTTACGAGGAGCATCTTAGATAATTAAGTTTGTTTCCTTTAACCGAGTGCAGATTAAGAAGTGACCTAATTCAAGTCTTCAAAATCATCAAAGGCATCGACAATATGAACTGTAATAAGTACTTTATGATCGACCAATCAAACTACACGCGAGGAAATGGTTGCAAAATTATTGGAAATTCTATTAACTCGCACAAGTCTAAGAATTTCTTCCTTAATCGAGTTGTGAATTTGTGGAATGGGCTTCTTCAAGATGTTTTAGACTGCAGCACCATTGATTCCTTTAAACATCGCGTAGACAAGCACCTCGCCTTAAACCCGTGACTGATTGCATTTGTAAAAAAAAAAAAAAAAATCTTAGATACATCGTGTTGTGTTATTAGCCCAAATTGTTCCCTACTATCATCTGCTAACCCTGCCAAGGACATTGGTCTTAAGGCAGTGATTCCCTTTCCAATTGTCCCTTACCCACTCTGAACCACTGTTGGACACTTTGAACAGCAGTGATTTAGAGGGCAAGCAACCTTGAGGGGTCGCTAGAACTGTTGTTGCTTGATTTCCTTTGTACTTCTTTGTACCCATTATACTCTCACTCACACTCTCTCTCTCTCCCTCTGCGCACTGGTATCATACCAGTAATCAATATTCTCCACCTCCTCCTATGGTTGCTTGACTTCCTTTTTACTTCTCTTTATACCCTTTATCTTTCCACTCTTCCGCCCACTACTCACTCACTCTCTCTCTCTCTCATAGCTTTGTTTTTTTTCTCACGAAATTGCGTTTCCTCTCGTTTTTCTCGCCCACGTCCTGCACTCTCTCTCTCTCTCTCTCACAAACATACACACACACACACACACACACACACACACACACATTAGCTCTCACTCTCACTCTCTCACACACACATACACGTAATTCACTCATATTAGGTATTCTCACACACTCACACACTCACACACACACACACACTCACACACACACACACACAGACACATTAGGTCTCACTCTCACACATTCTCTCACTCTCACACATTCTCTCTCTCACTCACTCTCTCTTTCCAATTATTGTTGTATTTTTATCTCCCTTTGGCCATTTTAACTTTTCCTTCCATCCCATCTCCTCCAATCTCTCCCTCCCCCCCCCCACCCCTACCCCAGCCAAACGTTCTCATGCTATCTTTACCAGTGTGACGGGCTCTCTCTCTCTCTCTCTCTCTCTCTCTCTCTCTCTCTCTCTCTCTCTCTCTCTCTCTCTCTCTCTCTCCGCCCCCCCCCACCCTTAGGTTAAGCATCAGTGGTATACAATATTTTTTCAACTTCCTTCTTTACTATGAATTTCCCAGTAGCAATGTTCTCATTCTGCTGGGGCCTTGTTTCCCAAACTAACTTTCATGCTGACCCAAGGTCGGAGGGAGTAGTGGGTGGAGAGAGAGAGCCTTCTGCTTTGCTATCCTAGCCTTCCACTTGGTAGCAAATTATGTCAGAATTAAGTCCGGACTGCCTAGTAGGGACCGCAAGGTCTGTACAGTTCGTGTATCTATGTATGCCTAACATTATCTCAACCTCCATATTCGCCATTTATCAATTCAATCAATAAATCCATTACACATATTCACACACACGCACTCTCACTCTCACTCTCTCTCACTTGCTCACTCACTCATTCACTCACTCACTCACTCTATATCACTCACTATCACCCGTGGTAATAACGTTCTTGACATTGTACTTGCAACAAAAGAAGAATTAAGAGAATTTGAATGTTGGTGATGAATTCAGTAACAGCGACCATCGTACGATAACTTTCACTTTAAAGTTTACTAGTAACGAACCAAATAGTAGCATCGAAAAAGTCCCTAATTTCAAGGAAGCAAACTTCCATAAACTTAGAGCTATGTTTAAAGAAACTGACTGGAGCTTTTTAATTAACAATAATGACAAATACATCTTGGAAGTTATTCGAAACCACTTACCTAAAAGCAGTGCAAGACTGCATACCATCGAAAATACGGCGTCCAGGCCATGATAATAAGCCCAAATGGTGGAATAAAGATATTTCAAACTGCCTGCTTGCTAAAAAAATTTGCTAATGATAGATTAAAATCCTCACAAAATGACGAAGAACGGGTGAAATTTGTAGAGCTACGACGCAAAGCCAAAAAGTTAATTAAGCAAAGTAAAACAAACCCGAAAGAATTCTATAGTTATATCAGAAAGAAAAAAGTAGTTACTTCAACTGTTGGACCGTTAGTCGATGAAAATGGAGAATACACCAAAGACGAAGTACAAATGAGTAATGCCCTCAATACCTTCTTTGCATCAGTTTTTACAACAGAAGACCTCAGTGATATCCCTACACCATCGCCGATTCAGATTGATAATTCAGATGTTCTAAGCAATATCACCGTTACAGAGAGAGAAGTATTGAATTGTTTAGATAAACTCAAGGTAAATAAAACGCCTGGACCTGATACAATCTCGCCTAGAGTTCTGAAGGAAGCTAAGGATGAGCTCTCCAAACCACTGACATTACTTTTCAATAAATCCTTGCAGTCTGGAACTATGCCTGATCAGTGGAAGCTAGCCAACGTAACACCGATATTCAAAAAAGGCAGCAAATCCCTACCCCGTAACTATCGTCCAATTAGCTTAACCTCAGTTGTATGTAAAATGCTAGAAACGGTCATACGAGACAGACTCTTAAATCACTTAGAGGAAAATAACATACTTAAAGATACTCAACACGGCTTTCGTAAAAAACGTTCCTGTTTAACAAACCTCTTGGACTTCTTCCACGATATCCTCAACCTCTACGATGAGAGTAAAGCTGTAGATATTATATACCTTGATTTTCAAAAGGCCTTTGACAAAGTTCCCCACAAACGTTTACTGCTAAAACTAAAAGCGCATGGAATACAAGACGGTGTGTTGAAATGGATAGAAAATTGGCTCAGCGACAGAAAGCAAAGAGTAGTCATAAACGGTAAGGCATCTAAATGGACCAATGTAAGTAGCGGGGTACCCCAGGGATCGGTACTAGGACCAATTCTCTTTCTAATTTACATCAACGACATAGATGAGGGCCTCACCTGTACAATCTCAAAATTTGCTGACGATACAAAAATTGCAAATAGCGTACTCTCAAAAGAACAAGTTGACGATATGCAACACAATCTAGATAAATTGTCATGTTGGGCCCAAATTTGGCAAATGAGTTTCAATGCGGATAAATGTAAAGTACTACATATCGGATACCTAAATGAGAAAGCAAACTATTCGATGAATGACACTCAGCTTAAGAATGTAAACAGAGAAACCGATCTGGGAGTAACAATATCGACTAACCTAAAACCGAGTCAACAATGTTCAGAAGTTGTTAAGAAGGCAAACAAAATAATTGGCTTTATAGGCAGGTCATTTGAGCATAAATCCAAAGAAGTTATCCTAACCCTTTACAATTCCTTAGTCCGCCCTCTTCTGGAATACTGCGTTCAATCCTGGTGCCCTTATTACCAAAAAGATATAAACAAGCTAGAACGAGTTCAACGTAGAGTTACCAAAATGATACCTAGCCTAAAGAACAAACCATACGAAGAGCGTCTTAGAGAATTAAATCTATTTCCTCTAACCCAGCGCAGATTAAGAGGTGACTTAATTCAAGTGTTCAAAATCATCAAAGGCATCGACAATATGAACTGTAGTAAGTACTTCACTATCGACCAATCTAATTACACGCGGGGAAACGGTTGCAAAATTATTGGTAAATCTTTTAACTCACACGAATCTAAGAATTTCTTCTTCAATCGAGTTGTCAACTTGTGGAATGGGCTTCCCCGAAACGTTATAGACTGCATCACCGTTGATTCATTTAAACTCCGCCTAGACAAATATCTCGCTTCAAACCCGCGACTGACTGCGTTTGTAAATGAATAACTTTATTTTATCCCCCCCTCAGTTACTAACCCATCTGTCCCCTACTAACTTCCTAATCCTGCCACGGACATTAGTTCCAGGGCAGTAATTCCCTTTCCAATGTTCCCTTACCCACTCTAAACCACTGTTTGGACACTTGATCCTCAGTGTTTTGGAGGACAAGCAACCTAGAAGGGTCACTAGATCTGTTGTTGCTTGATTTCCTTTGTACTCCTTTGTACTTTGTACTCTCTCTCTCCTCCCAATCACTTAAGCTGCGCCACAGAAGT
The DNA here is from genome assembly GCA_037953745.1 of Lithodes maja. Classification (NCBI taxonomy): domain Eukaryota; kingdom Metazoa; phylum Arthropoda; class Malacostraca; order Decapoda; family Lithodidae; genus Lithodes; species Lithodes maja. Next base: position 199,745 of record JBAKBP010000469.1, read on the forward strand.
TGTTGGTCTCCGTATTAAGTTGTCACAAAGTTATGTTATAATTCAATTATTATATACAGTATACCGTACAGGGGGTGCGCAAAGAGGTTATCCCAACTGGCAGGCATTGGCAAGGATATATGGATACTTATGTTCCAATATTGTTTATGAATTTAACTGTCCCAGCTGCCTTGCTGGGTATGTGGGATGTTCGTCTCGTTCATTCCGCGCTAGAATATTGGAGCATTTGGGGAAAAGTATCCGAACAGGTCAATATTTAACGAAAATGCCTTTTTCAGCAGTAAGGAATCACTCTTTAGAATTGGACCACAGATTTAATGAAAAAGATTTTAAGATATTGGCTAAATTCAGAAACAAGAACGATACTTTCATTGGGGAGTAATATTTCATAGACAAACTCAAACCGAACCTAAACTCAGTGCTCAGGTAGTTGATAGCTTGGGGCTTTAGGATCCCTTGCTATATATAATGTCTATAGTCAGTTAATCTAGTTAGTTCTCCCGGAATAGTCGTAAGGTGGAGGTCGAAATGGTTTGTTGCATGTTATTTTATATTTTGTATTACATGTTCAGGTTTATGAAGTTAGGATTATGTAATATTCTTGTAAACCTTGTTATTGTTTTCAATTATTAACTTATAGTCTAGCAGTTTTAAGTAAAGTATTATGTAGAATTGTCACATTAAACTTGTTTAAATAGATCCATATATTAAATACAAAGTTTTAACAGATATCATGTTTGTTTTCTAGGATCGTTGGTGTTTCACCTGATGATGAACAGAGTTGTTCGAAATATTGTCAAAGCTTAATTAATAAACAATGAAAATGGAGTTGATGTTTGCTCTCGTCATCTTATTTATTCTGAAGATCCGGTACCCTAGCGGCCAACCTACTACTGATATATATATATATATATATATATATATATATATATATATATATATATATATATGGGTGAGTCAGTCTATGCCCGAGAGGGAGTAGTTGGAATATAGAAGAAAACAAATGTGTATACCGCTCCGCCACCACCCAGCTGCGACACACCTCAGACCTACGACACACCTCAGACCTACGACACACCTCAGACCTACGACACACCCCAGGCCTACGACACACCCCAGGCCTACGACACACCCCAGGCCTACGACACACCCCAGGCCTACGACACACCCCAGACCTACGACACACCTCAGACCTACGACACACCTCAGACCTACGACACACCCCAGACCTACGACACACCCCAGACCTACGACACACCTCAGACCTACGACACACCTCAGACCTACGACACACCCCAGACCTACCACACACCTCAGACCTACCACACACCTCAGACCTACCACACACCTCAGACCTACCACACACCTCAGACCCACGACACACCTCAGACCCACGACACACCTCAGACCTACGACACACCCCAGACCAACGACACACCTCAGACCTACGATATACCTACGACACACCTCAGACCTACAACACACCTCACACCTATGGCACACCCCAGACCTATGGCACACCCCAGACCAACGACACACCTCAGACCTATGACACACCCCAGACCAACGACACACCTCAGACCTACGATATACCTACGACACACCTCAGACCTACGACACACCTCACACCTATGGCACACCCCAGACCTATGGCACACCCCAGACCAACGACACACCTCAGACCTATGGCACACCCCAGACCAACGACACACCCCAGACCTACGGCACACCCCAGACCTACGACACACCTCAGACCTACGACACACCTCAGACCTACGACACACCCCAGACCTACGACACACCCCAGACCTACGACACACCTTGTAGCCTAGTAGGTAGAGCTCTCGTCTCACACACGAGGGGTCGGGGGTTCAATCCCCGGCCGGGCGGAGACAAATTGGGCTTGTCTCCTTTCATGTGTTAGCCTCAGTTCACCTAGCTGTAAATAGGTACCTGGAATAAGTGGACGACGCTGTGACGTCCCATCTGGGGTTGGCAAAAATGGTACAAGGCGAGATGGGTATCATATGGTTCACCTAAGCTGATGGCTACCTAAGCCTTCGGGCGAGACGGTACCGTCTATAGTGAGAATGGTACCATACAGATCCACCCTAAGCCTTCGTTTCCAATGTCGCCAATTGGCTAAAATACAGACTACACACACATCCACAGCCATTCCAACAGTACATAAAACACTTAACATGCATTTCACGCAATACATTCCCAGTTAAGGAGGCGCGATAATAATGAGCTTAGCTCGCATTGCGTGGATTCCCCTTGACGAACAAGTAACTGAGTAACACCCCAGACCTACGACACACCCCAGACCTACGACACACCTCAGACCTACGACACACCCCAGACCTATGACACACCCCAGACCTACGACACACCTCAGACCTATGACACCCCCCAGACCTACGACACACCCCAGACCTACGACACACCTCAGACCTACGGCATACCTCACACCTACGGCACACCTCACACCTACGACACACCCCAGACCTACGACACACCCCAGACCTACGACACACCCCAGACCTACGACACACCCCAGACCTACGACACACCCCAGACGTATGCCACACCCCAGACCTACGACACACCCCAGACCTACGACACACCCCAGACCTACGACACACCTCAGACCTACCCATCACCGTGCCGTTTTTCCTCGTACACTTGGATACCATAGTCTCCAGCCCACTCATACAAATTCGTGAACTTCGCCTATTTCTAGTTATGGAAGCATATCTCTGGAAACAAATTTTTTAATAGAATTTGCTATAAATCAACTAGCCTACAAAACTATATAATAACCATCTCCTGAGTCGGCTAGAGACTATGGCATCCGAGTGTACTTTACAAACAAACCGGAGAGCTCACCTACACGGAAACATACACACACACACACACATATACATACATAATAATAGGTAATCAGGCCAGGTAGGGGAAATTATCTCACTATACAGTAGGTAGTGCCAACGAACTTGACAATAATCTAGACCCCTCAACTTCTTATAACTCAAAATGAATGAAAGCAATCAGGCTAAAACTTAGAGTCTTATTATTACTAGAGGTCCTTCCTAAGCTGACTACAATCGTCTAATAGTAGCCAGAATAATGTGAAAAGGACGTCGCTGGTACTCAAAGGGTTAGCTGTTCACGAATATTACATATAGTCTGTTTATTTGCAACTGACGGTAAATTGTCATGCCCTCACCTTAACTAACCACTTGCGAGTTTCGTTGTAACAGCGCATTTTGAGCGACTGTACACTTCTAAGATAAACCATCTAATCACATATATAACTCTCACCATTATAACTACCTATTAAAAAGAACTAAGTGTGTTGGTGTGATCTCCCTATAGAAGCTCACACCATCACAATAGAAGCTGGTAACTTTCCACTCTGCTAAGGCAAGCACGGATCCCACGATCACCAAATAGTATCACACTTCCGTTGCCAAGATATCGAGAAGTAATTGCTAGCAACTTTGTTACATCCAGTTGTCACATGGTGTTGCTGAACCGCGCCCCTCCCTCAAGAGGCAGAGGGCGAGTCAGTCAGCACACCACCACACCCTAAGGAGGGTATCGCTCTCCAACCCTCTGGGTAAAACAAGTGACCTGTATAAGTGTAGAGGTACCTTATAAGTGACATACAGTAAGCAGTGACATACAAGTGTTCTAGTGATTCCCTTCTAATCTTATGTTCTCTCTCTTTACAGGAAGATCATTATAACTTGGAAAACAGCTCATAGTTCTAGGTTGCTATTATTAACACCTTATTGGCGGGCTAGGCGGTCTATTTATATGTACCGCCCAGCGGGGTGTTTTTAGCCAAAATAGGGCTGTTTACGTGATCATTTTCATGCCTAAATAAGACCCAGAGCGTAAAACAAGCATCTATCCCTGAAAGGGCATAAACAGAGCTTTCCAATAACACCACAACGATCCTTGTATGACCGCTAGTTTTCTTGCAACAACCGCGCAACACGAGTGCAAAAACCATGTAATTCAGTACTTTCCCCATACATTTCAGTATGTAGCGAGTGTGAGAGGGTGGAGGACGGTGGGATTCGTGTCAGTAGGCCCACCGCGGTGGTCTGGAGCAGTCATACGCTCGCTACTCTCCTGCCACCACTTGTCTCTCTCTCTCAGCAACATTACGTGCTGAAATTGCCACACGACCTATGTCGCGCGCCGCCACATAGTCCAAATTTATTTAACTCGACTTATGTTTCGCGCCGCCAATAAGGGGTTAAGTATGGTACTATTATTAAATAGTAAGTAGAGTACTTATCTCGGTACACACTCAACATCGAGTATACACCACATTAAGAAGTACTTTATAATTGCATTGCCCAACGCAAGGGACGTTTAGTGCAATATATTCTAATATCTCAAAATTAGGATTAAGGGTTAAAGACATATATTTTGATGATAAAATAAACCAAACAGAAAGCCCCGTGCTTGTTTATTTTAAGACCTCCCTACATATTTCCAGTGGTTCCAGATTACTACAGAGTTCATTACAACGTACAGGAAATATTGAGGTAAGATAATAAGTTAACCCTAACCATTCCGCTCAGTGCCTACACCATAAACCGCCGCTACATCGTTCTATAAGGAAGTTGGAGCTGTAGACATCGATATTTAGCAGAATTACCAGCTAAAACATGGTCATATAGTACATTCATAAATACATAAAACCCAATTCAACATGCCTTTTATTCATCAGAAACGTATACATTATTATTGTATATCTCTCACTCACTCTTACTCTCACTTATTCACTCTCTCTCTCTCACTCACTCTCACTATGCCCCATCCATATATCCATTCTTCCCCCTACTCTTTCAAACATCACAGGTACGAAAGAGTTAGTTAATGTGCCCAAAATAATCGACCCATTAACCCTCTCCGACATAGGACGCGATTTTGAGCCTATTGGGGATACTTTAAAGACTTTGTTACCATCAGGGGTATTTAGAAACCTTTAGTTTAGTTACTTCAACCTCTGCAGTTGTCTTTGAGTTAGGTGTGGGCAGAAAACTAATTTTGGAGAGGTAATTATAAGAGTGAGAGAACTCTATTTCTTATTGCTAATCTGGCAATCTATGCGTCATAAATGCGTGAAAGGGTTAATAGAACCATTGGTGACCATAATCCCATCCTATACCTAACGACCTATGGAGAATTTCAGGCTAGAAGGAAGTTGGAGCCGTAAACATCGATATTTAAGGGGAGATGGGTAGTTTTTTTGGTAACCCCTTCTCCCTCATGTTTAGCCCCATTAGTTTTCAGATTTTAAGACTCTCGCCTCATTAGTGTGTCGATTTTAAAACCTTTCGTCCCATTTCTATATCATTATCAACATTTTTCGTGCCGCTTAGGTGTCTTTTTATTCCCGGCGAGCGATAACAAGCCTGTAGTTTAAGAGGAATCGGCCTTCGGCCGGTAAATTTTCTATCGAAAAATGCACAAATTGATCTTGAAGGAGGGTCTTGGGGGTGTTTTTGTTTTGTTAAGCTTGATGGAGGTCTAGGGAGTTAACTAAAAACATAAACATAATATATAAATTATATATATATATATACCGGTACATATATATATATATATATATATATATATATATATATATAAAGTATATAAACAAACGGCTAAATACATATACTGTATATGTATATATATATACAGTATATATATATATATATATATATATACATATACAGTATATGTATTTAGCCGTTTGTTTATATACTTTATATATATATATATATATATATATATATATATATATATATATATATATATATATATATATATATATATCACTACCAACACAGCCAGCACTGACAGAGGTAATTGATGTCAGTCATTAAGGGAGTCCACCTCGCTTTTTTTCTCTTTCTCTCCCTCACTCTTTGGTTTGTATCCATTCGGCCCCATTCAGCCTACTGTTTTAAGACGTTTACCCCCATCAAGGTGTCAATATTTTTCTGGCAGAGCGGTAGCGAGCCAGCGTATGTATATTTTTGTTTTGACAGCAAGCTAAGTTTGTACATTTTTTTATAGAAAAATTTCTCCGGCGAAGCCGGAATTCTCCATACAATGCTGCGGCTCGCTATCGATCGCCAGGAATAAATCGACACTTGAATGGGGATAAACGTCTTTGAACAGTTGGCTGAATGGATACAAGCCAGAGGAAGAGAGAAAAAGAGAGAAAGATAAAAACAGAAGGTGACCCCCCATTAAATGTAGGTCGACTCTCACGAATATTTAAAACGGGAAATAGTTTTGACAGCTGCAAAATGTTTGGTGGATAATATATGTACTGATTCAACTAAACAGGTTTACTTTTCTTGTTGATATATACAGTATATATATATATATATATATATATATATATATATATATATATATATACTTAGTACATATAAGCAAACTCACTCTCACTCACTCTTACTCTCACTTATTCACTCTCTCTCTCTCTCTCACTCACTCTCACTATGCCCCATCCATATATCCATTCTTCCCCCTACTCTTTCAAACATCACAGGTACGAAAGAGTTAGTTAATGTGCCCAAAATAATCGACCCATTAATAGAACCATTGGTGACCATAATCCCATCCTATACCTAACGACCCATGGAGAATTTCAGGCTAGAAGGAAGTTGGAGCCGTAAACATCGATATTTAAGGGGAGATGGGTCGTTTTTTTGGTAACTCCTTCTCCCTCATGTTTAGCCCCATTAGTTTTCAGATTTGAAGACTCTCGCCTCATTAGTGTGTCGATTTTAAAACCTTTCGTCCCATTTCTATATCATTATCAACATTTTTCGTGCCGCTTAGGTGTCTTTTTATTCCCGGCGAGCGATAGCAAGCCTGTAGTTTAAGAGGAATCGGCCTTCGGCCGGTAAATTTTCTATCGAAAAATGCACAAATTGATCTTGAAGGAGGGTCTTGGGGTGTTTTTGTTTTGTTAAGCTTGATGGTGGTCTAGGGAGTTAACTAAAAACATGATATACAACTAATCAAATAAATACGCACATCCCCCCTTAATATGAATGTCTACGGCTCCAACTTCCTTATAGCCTGAAACTCGCAAGTGGTCAATGAGAAAGGAAAGTCTCCCTCAAGATACCTAATGATCTTATATATATATATATATATACATTTAACATATCCTTTTAAGGGGGGATGGCCGTATTTATTGGCTCATTATGTATATTTGTGTTACTGTATTAGCTTCCTCCCTAGACCTCCATCAAACTTTAAAAAAAAAAAAAAAAAATCCTTCAAGATAAATGTGTACATTTTTCGATAGAAAAATGTCCCGGCCGATGGCCGATTTGTTCTAAAATTACAGGCTCGCTATTGCTCGCCAAGAAATAAATCGACACCTAATTGACACAAAAAGTCACATACAATCGCCAAACTTTTTTTTGTTTTGTTTAAGAGACAATGAACGGAGGAAGGAAAAACACAGATAAAACAAAAAGGTCCATGTGCCTAAAGGCATCCTCCATTCACAAAATGTTTGTAACAACTGGATTTAAACATTTGTAGATTGTAAGTTTGTGGAAAGCAATTCGAGGGAAGTGAATTCCAAAGAGTAGTAGCTCTGGGGATAAATGAATTCTGATAAGCAGAAGTTCTGCATTGTGGAGGAGAAAGTGTAAATTCATGGACGCTCTCAGCTGCCCTAGTTCTACGGGGAAAGATGTGGAGAGGCGGCACAATTGAAGCAAGTTCCTCGGAACAATTGCTGTGAAAATATCTGTAGAATAATGCAAGGGATGCAACGTTTCTTCGTATGGATGATGTAGGAAGGTTCTGTGTGATTGCAGGGTTATTGATTAATCTAATAGCTTTATTTTGAATTTTGTCCAACTGCCTCAATGCAACCACTCCATTTCCACCCCACAGAGGTGAACAGTAATCCATCTGAGAACGCACATGACTTTTATATATCACGGCCAACCGCTCGCCAGTGAAGAATTCTCGAACTCTGTACAGGAGTCCCAGTTTTGTAGAGGCATTCTTAGCAATGCTTCTAACATAATGTGTCGAACGTCTTAAAGTCTGAACGCTAATGAGGCTAAACATGAGAAATAAGGGGGGACCAGATATACGACCCGTGTCCCCCTAACGGCATATTGGGGTGGTAACAAACAAAACAAAACATCTTGCACTATAGTCTATTCAATCTGAGTTGGGCAGAAATCGTAACCCCTAGCCCCTGATAACTAGAGTAATCCAGCTAATATTTCTACCAAATAGGAAGACTTGGCTAGGGAATAGGTGTATACATTGACGGCTCATTTGCTCTAGCCCCTTTCGAGTTACAGAGGTTAGAGGTTACGATTTCTGCCCAACCTAGAATGAACGGACTAAAGTAAGGTAAATCACTAGCAATATACCCAATGATCTTATACTGTATACCTTTTTCCATATAAAGTAAGGTAAATCACTAGCAATATACCCAATGATCTTATACTGTATACCTTTTTCCATATAAAGTAAGGTAAATCACTAGCAATATACCCAATGATCTTATACTGTATACCTTTTTCCATATCCTATTATTGGTATATTGGCGATTCCTCTTAGATTACAAGTTGGCTGTCGATCGCCAGGAAAAAATCGACACCTAAATGGCACGAAATATCTTAAAATCGCCAAACTAATGGAGCGGAAGGTCATAAAATCGCCAAAGTAATGGGGTAAACTTCTTAAAATATCAAAACTAGTGAGGCTAAACACGAGAGAGAAGGGGGTCCAGAACACACCGGCCCCCCTTAACCCCTTCAGCACCATGACGCCTTATTTACCTTTGATTCTGGTTAAAATTTGATGATTGTCTGCAGGTTAAGAAGGACCTGTGTTACCAAGAGGGTTTATGGAGATGGTATTAACGTGATTGTCATCATATTCTGGTTACCATTAGACAACATTCTGGTTACCATTAGACGACATTCTGGTTACCATTAGACGACATTCTGGTTACCATTAGACGACATTCTGGTTACCATTAGACGACATTCTGGTTACCATTAGACGACATTCTGGTTACCATTAGACGACATTCTGGTTACCATTAGACAACATTCTGGTTACCATTAGACAACATTCTGGTTACCATTAGACAACATTCTGGTTACCATTAGACGACATTCTGGTTACCATTAGACGACATTCTGGTTACCATTAGACAACATTCTGGTTACCATTAGACGACATTCTGGTTACCATTAGACGACATTCTGGTTACCATTAGACAACATTCTGGTTACCATTAGACAACATTCTGGTTACCATTAGACAACATTCTGGTTACCATTAGACAACATTCTGGTTACCATTAGACAACATTCTGGTTACCATTAGACAACATTCTGGTTACCATTAGACAACATTCTGGTTACCATTAGACAACATTCTGGTTACCATCAGACAACATTCTGGTTACCATTAGACGATTTATTTTTACTTTATAATCTACCTCTAGGACTCAAAGGGGTAAATACGATCTCAATAAACCCTCTTAGTAACATAGGTCCTTCTTAAACTGTTACCAGTAGACGATTTTCTTAAGTCTATAATCTACCTCTAGGGCTCAAATGGGTAATTACCATCTCAATAAACCCCCTTAATAACACAGGTCCTTCCTAAACTGCACACAATCGTCTAATGTCAGCCAGAATCCAAGGTAAAAAGGGGTCATGGTACTGAAGGGGTTCATTCCCTTAAGGGGAGTAACCTGCTGTTTTTTCTCTCCTTTTCTCTCTTTATCTGGCTTGTATCCATTTGGCCCCAATCAGCCTACTGTTTTAAGACGTTTATCCCCATCCAGGTGTCAATTTTTTACTGGTGAGCGGTAGCGAGCCAACATCTTTAAATGTTTTGACAGCAGGGTAAATGTGTACATGTTTCGATAGGAAAATGTCTCCGGCAAAGCCGGATAGCTTCATGTAATGCTGGCTCGCTATCGCTCGCCAGGAAGAAATTGACACCTACTGTAGATGGGGATAAACGTCTTAGAATAGTTGGCTGAATGGGGCCGAATGGATAGAAGCCAGAGAAAGAGAGAAAAGGAGAGAAATAAAACAAAAACAGGTCACCCCCCCTTAAAGGTGGGGGCTCATGGGTTGAGATAAACATGGAATGATAATCGCCAAGCTGTACATAATGTTCTTGCAAAATGCAATGGCACTGATATAATTATTAACAATGGTATACAGGATTTTGTGGATCGTCTATACCGGCCCTGTGACGTCACAAGAGTGTAAGTCCACCATCCAGTCTAGGCTAAGGATACTGGTGTGACGTCACTATGACGTCACAGGCCCGGTATAGACGATCCGCAAAATCCTTATACCATTGTTAATAATTATTTCAGTGACATTGCATTTTTACAAGATAATTATATGCAGGTTGCGATTATTTGTCCATGTTTACCTCAACCCATGAGCCCCCACCTTTAAGTTTTACCTAGCAGCACATTGATCTGAGTCTTTACAGCTAAGCATGAGGGTGAAGGGGGTCCAGAACATCATAAACTATATTTGTATTAATTTCACCAAAACACCAAACACCCCCAATGAAATCAATATATAATAGACCTATAATTCCCTCGACCTTGACTTGGTGCATCGATCTGAAGTCATGAAAGATGCAGTCTTGCTTTTACTTCACATTCCTAAGACGTTTATTTGGTAGTTATGTTCTTCAGAAGCTAGTGCTCTCTCTCTCTCTCTCTGCAGTTGGTATCGATAATTAATCAGAGAAATGTACTAATAACATGCATAAGCAAACGCAGACAGACAGCCAGACAGCCAGACAGCCAGACAGCCAGGCAGCCAGGCAGCCAGACAGACAGACAGACAGACAGACAGACAGACACAGACTGACAGACAGACACAGACTGACACACAGACAGACAGACAGGCAGGTAGGTAGATAGATAGATATGGAGGAAAGATACAGACATACACAGATAGATAAATAGACAGACAGACAGACACAGATAGATAGATACAGATAGATACAATTCTTTTAACCCTGCCCTAGCATCGATCTCGTGTCTTGCAAGGCGGGGAAGTTTGTTTAGCTTGCATAGATCATATTCCATTGTAAAGTCTCTCTCTCTCGCTCTCTCAACCTTCAAAACTCCCCTCTCTCCTTTTTTATTCCTTGCCTACTCTCTCTCTCTCTCTCTCTCTCTCTCAACCTTCAAAACTCCCCTCTCCTTTTTTTATTCTTTGCTTTCTCTCTCTCTCTCTCTCTCTCTCTCTCTCTCTCTCTCTCTCTCTCTCTCTCTCTCTCTCTCTCTCTCTCAACCTTCAAAACTCCCCTCTCTCTCCTTTTTTATTCCTTGCTTACTCTCTCTGTTTCTCTCTCTCTCTCTCTCTCTCTCTCTCTCTCTCTCTCTCAACCTTCAAAACTCCCCTCTCTCTCTCCTTTTTTATTCCTTGCCTACTCTCTCTCTCTCTCTCTCTCTCTCTCAACCTTCAAAACTCCCCTCTCCTTTTTTATTCTTTGCTTACTCTCTCTCTCTCTCTCTCTCTCAACCTTCAAAACTCCCCTCTCTCCTTTTTTATTCCTTGCTTACTCTCTCTCTCTCTCTCTCTCTCTCTCTCTCTCTCTTCAGCTGATGTATCCGATACTCATGATACAAATAGTGACTCTCTTCCCCCTCAAGACAACTTCCGTGTCGTGAGGAACAATGTTTGCCCCAAGACCAGGAAACACATACCGATTACCGAGTGTCAAAACCGTTTCCAGATACTCGCAGACTCAGATGACGAAGAGGAAATAGAAGAAGTCCGGCTCGTGGGAGACTCGATGATACGTGGTCAGCTCACAGAGTTTTGCGCCAGGGCACCTAAGACCAGGAAGCGTTTTTGTATCCCTGGTGGTGGTGTGGATGACGTAGTTGCAGCAGTTGACGAAGTATCAAAGCTGGCCCCTGCTAATACAATGTACGTCATCCACGTTGGATCCAACGATGTGCAGCGAACCCGGTCAGAAGATTTGCTTTTAAAGTACCAGCAGCTGATCAAGTCGTTTAAGGAGAAGTCATCAAGGATCATCGTCTCAGGAATCGTCCCCCGGCTCGGTGTAGAGAGCCGATTTTACAACATAGCCACCAGCACAAATCGTTGTCTAGCAAACCTCTGCAGGAAGGAGAACGTGGGATTCGTCAAGACCTGGGACAATTTCTACTACGATGACTATTTGTTTTCGGACGATGGAGTTCATCTGAACCAGGTGGGAGCAGCACGTTTTGGGCGTCTTCTCAACGATGCGGTGAAGGATTTTCGGAGAAGAAATCGACTCAGCACAGGACAACCAGGAAGGAGGACCGAAGACAGCGAGGACGGCAACCTACAAAGGAATTAAATACTAATCCGTCAAGAACCGCGAATTTGGATAAATCTCCACCAACACGACCCAAATTCAAAACCGTCAGGGATAACGACCGAGGACCGAGGACAGCCATGAATGTAAATGTAGATCCGACCAGAACCAAAAATTCGATGAAAGAACGTTCTGCGAGTTCTAAAACCGCAACTTTAAAGGTTTTCTATGCAAACGCTCGTAGCATACGCAATAAATTTTCAGATTTAGAGGAACTAGTGTTTACAGAAAATTATGATGTGATTGGCATAACAGAATCTTGGCTCAATACAGAAGATAGAGACTTTTTAGCAGAGTATTCACTTCCCGGTTATGTAATGTTTGAGAACAGCCGAATAAATAAAAATGGAGGTGGCGTTTTATTTTATATCAAAGAAAGTCTTAACCCGACCCTCGTGTCAAAACCTCAAATTGTGAACGTCGACACATCTTTTGTGCTAATAAAGAATAATAAAGGTACAAAAATAATACTTGCGTTAATATACAGACCTCCAGCTCAATCAGTGCAAACTGACCGTGAAATTTATGAACAAATTGCAGATGTAAGTAACTCACAAGATACCGTAATTTTTGGCGACTTTAATTTACCTGTGACCAAGTGGGGCGATACTCTTACTTCACACTCCGGACATGACTTGTATACGAACTTGCAAGAGAGTTCGCTTTATCAATTTGTTCGAACGCCGACCCGTGGTAATAACGTTCTTGACATTGTACTTGCAACAAAAGAAGAATTGATAGAGAATTTGAATGTTGGTGATGAATTCAGTAACAGCGACCATCGTACGATAACTTTCACTTTAAAGTTTACTAGTAACGAACCAAATAGTAGCATCGAAAAAGTCCCTAATTTCAAGAAAGCAAACTTCCATAAACTTAGAGCTATGTTTAAAGAAACTGACTGGAGCTTTTTAATTAACAATAACGACATAAATACATCTTGGAAGTTATTCGAAACCACTTACCTAAAAGCAGTGCAAGACTGCATACCATCGAAAATACGGCGTCCAGGCCATAATAATAAGCCCAAATGGTGGAATAAAGATATTTCAAACTGCCTGCTTGCTAAAAAATTTGCTAATGATAGATTAAAATCCTCACAAAATGACGAAGAACGGGTGAAATTTGTAGAGCTACGACGCAAAGCCAAAAAGTTAATTAAGCAAAGTAAAAAGACCTTAGAGTTACATATTGCGAATCAAAGTAAAACAAACCCGAAAGAATTCTATAGTTATATCAGAAAGAAAAAAGTAGTTACTTCAACTGTTGGACCGTTAGTCGATGAAAAAGGAGAATACACCAAAGACGAAGTACAAATGAGTAATGCCCTCAATACCTTCTTTGCATCAGTTTTTACAACCGAAGACCTCAGTGATATCCCTACACCATCGCCGATTCAGATTGATAATTCAGATGTTCTAAGCAATATCACCGTTACAGAGAGAGACGTATTGAATTGTTTAGATAAACTCAAAGTAAATAAAACGCCAGGACCTGATACAATCTCGCCTAGAGTTCTAAAGGAAGCTAAGAATGAGCTCTCCAAACCACTGACATTACTATTCAATAAATCCTTGCAGTCTGGAACTATGCCTGATCAGTGGAAGCTAGCCAACGTAACACCGATATTCAAAAAAGGCAGCAAATCCCTACCCAGTAACTATCGTCCAATTAGCTTAACCTCAGTTGTATGTAAAATGCTAGAAACGGTCATACGAGACAGACTCGTAAATCACTTAGAGGAAAATAACATACTTAAAGATACTCAACACGGCTTTCGTAAAAAACGTTCCTGTTTAACAAACCTCTTAGACTTCTTCCACGATATCCTCAACCTCTACGATGAGAGTAAAGCTGTAGATATTATATACCTTGATTTTCAAAAGGCCTTTGACAAAGTTCCCCACAAACGTTTACTGCTAAAACTAAAAGCGCATGGAATACAAGACGGTGTGTTGAAATGGATAGAAAATTGGCTCAACAACAGAAAGCAAAGAGTAGTCATAAACGGTAAGGCATCTAAATGGACCAATGTAAGTAGCGGGGTACCCCAGGGATCGGTACTAAGACCAATTCTCTTTCTAATTTACATCAACGACATAGATGAGGGTCTCACCTGCACAATCTCAAAATTTGCTGACGATACAAAAATTGCAAATAGCGTACTCTCAAAAGAACAAGTTGACGATATGCAACACAATCTAGATAAATTGTCATGTTGGGCCCAAATTTGGCAAATGAGTTTCAATGCGGATAAATGTAAAGTACTACATGTCGGATACCTAAATGAGAAAGCAAACTATTCGATGAATGGCACTCAGCTTAAGAATGTAAACAGAGAAACTGATCTGGGAGTAACAATATCGAGTAACCTAAAACCGAGTCAACAATGTTCAGAAGTTGTTAAGAAGGCAAACAAAATAATTGGCTTTATAGGCAGGTCATTTGAGCATAAATCCAAAGAAGTTATCCTAACCCTTTACAATTCCTTAGTCCGCCCTCTTCTGGAATACTGCGTTCAATCCTGGTGCCCTTATTACCAAAAAGATATAAACAAGCTAGAACGAGTTCAACGTAGAGTTACCAAAATGATACCTAGCCTAAAGAACAAACCATACGAAGAGCGTCTTAGAGAATTAAATCCATTTCCTTTAACCCAGCGCAGATTAAGAGGCGACTTAATTCAAGTGTTCAAAATCATCAAAGGCATCGACAATATGAACTGTAGTAAGTACTTCACTATCGACCAATCTAATTACACACGGGGAAACGGTTGCAAAATTATTGGTAAATCTTTTAACTCGCACGAATCTAAGAATTT
>JBAKBP010000469.1:217500-293981 GCA_037953745.1 Lithodes maja
TATAGTTATATCAGAAAGAAAAAAGTAGTTACTTCAACTGTTGGACCGTTAGTCGATGAAAATGGAGAATACACCAAAGACGAAGTACAAATGAGTAATGCCCTCAATACCTTCTTTGCATCAGTTTTTACAACCGAAGACCTCAGTGATATCCCTACACCATCGCCGATTCAGATTGATAATTCAGATGTTCTAAGCAATATCACCGTTACAGAGAGAGAAGTATTGAATTGTTTAGATAAACTCAAGGTAAATAAAACGCCTGGACCGGATACAATCTCGCCTAGAGTTCAAAAGGAAGCTAAGGATGAGCTCTCCAAACCACTGACATTGCTATTCAATGAATCCTTGCAGTCTGGGACTATGCCTGATCAGTGGAAGCTAGCCAACGTAACACCGATATTAAAAAAAAGGCAGCAAATCCCTATCCAGTAACTATCGTCCAATTAGCTTAACCTCAATTGTATGTAAAATGCTAGAAACGGTCATAAGAGACTCGTAAATCACTTAGAGGCAAACAACTTACTTAAAGATACTCAACACGGCTTTCGTAAAAAACGTTCCTGTTTAACAAACCTCTTACACTTCTTCCACGATATCCTCAACCTCTACGATGAGAGTAAAGCTGTAGATATTATATACCTTGATTTTCAAAAGGCCTTTGACAAAGTTCCCCACAAACGTTTACTGCTAAAACTAAAAGCGCATGGAATACAAGACGGTGTGTTGAAATGGATAGAAAATTGGCTCAGCGACAGAAAGCAAAGAGTAGTCATAAACGGTAAGGCATCTAAATAGACCAATGTAAGTAGCGGGGTACCCCAGGGATCGGTACTAGGACCAATTCTCTTTCTAATTTACATCAACGACATAGATGAGGGTCTCACCTGTACAATCTCAAAATTTGCTGACGATACAAAAATTGCAAATAGCGTACTCTCGAAAGAACAAGTTGACGATATGCAACACAATCTAGATAAGTTGTCATGTTGGGCCCAAATTTGGCAAATGAGTTTCAATGCGGATAAATGTAAAGTACTACATATCGGATACCAAAACGAGAAAACAAACTATATGATGAATGGCACTCAGCTGAAGAATGTAAACAGAGAAACTGATCTGGGAGTAACAATATCGAGTAACCTAAAACCGAGTAAACAATGTTCAGAAGTTGTTAAGAAGGCAAACAAAATAATTGGCTTTATAGGCAGGTCATTTGAGCATAAATCCAAAGAAGTTATCCTAACCCTTTACAATTCCTTAGTCTGCCCTCTTTTTGAATACTTCGTTCAATCCTGGTGCCCTTATTACCAAAAAAGATATAGACAAGCTAGAACGAGTTCAACGTAGAGTTACCAAAATTATACCTAGCCTAAAGAACAAACCATACGAGGAGCGTCTTAGAGAATTAAATCTATTTCCTTTAACCCAGCGCAGATTAAGAGGCGACTTAATTCAAGTGTTCAAAATCATCAAAGGCATCGACAATATGAACTGTAGTAAGTACTTCACTATCGACCAATCTAATTACACGCGGGGAAACTGTTCCAAAATTATTGGTAAATCTTTTAACTCGCACGAAGCTAAGAATTTCTTCTTCAATCGAGTTGTTAACTTATGGAATGGGCTTGCCCGAGATGTCATAGACTGCAGCATCGTTGATTCATTTAAACTTCACCTAGACAAATATCTCGCATCAAACCCGCGACTGACTGCGTTTGTAAATGAATAACTTTATTTTATCCTCCCCTCAGTTACTAACCCATCTGGCCCCTACTAACTTCCAAATCCTGCCACGGACATTAGTTCCAGGGCAGTAGTTCCCTTTCCAATGTTCCCTTACCCACTCTAAACCACTGTTTAGACACTTGATCCTCAGTGTTTTGGAGGACAAGCAGCCTAGACGGGTCACTAGATCTGTTGTTGCTTGATTTCCTTTGTACTCCTTTGTACTGAGGAAAAAAAGTCATATTAAGAGCGTCTAAAAGTTATATATGTTCAGTTTAACAAAGCGCAGGCTGAGAGGGAACCTAATTCAAGTGTTTAAAATTGTTCAAAGTATAAACAATATGGATGTCAACAAATATTTTACAATCGATCATTCAAATTACACTCGACGAAATGGTTGCAAGATAAACTTAAAGCATTTGAACTACCATGAGGCAAAGCATTTCTTTTTCAATCGAGTAGTAAACATATGGAAAGGACTACCATTCATGTCATTGAATGCAGTACTGTCAAAACTTTCAAAATACGCCTAAATAAATATCCCGTTCTTAATCCCCGGTTAACTACGTCTACACACGAATAGCAGCACTCTATATTGAACTACCGTTATCGTTTTCTCACATAGGTTAGGTAGTTTAGCTACAAGCAGCCTCGAAAGGATCAATATATATGTTGTTGCTTGTTTTCCTTTTTACTCCTACCCTACTCTCTCTCTCTCTGTAATCCCCACACAATCCTACCCTAGTAATATTAATCACTCCTCCCATTATCAATGTCCATCCCATGAACCAATCCCTAGCTAAGACCTTCACACACAGAGAGAGAGAGAGAGAGAGAGAGAGAGAGAGAGAGAGAGAGAGAGAGAGAGAGAGAGAGAGGAGGGCTGAGACATATAGACTATATATATATATATAATAATAATAATCCCAGCTGGTCCACACTATGCAAATTCAAATTCACCGGGGAGCATAAAGTTTTCCCTTGCATACAGAATTACTTCATATACCGTGAGTGAGTGCTCTCTCTCTCTCTCTCTCTCTCTCCTCTCTCTCTCTCTCTCTCTCTCTCTCTCTCTCCAATGTTCCCTTACCCACTCTAAACCACTGTTTGGACACTTGATCCTCAGTGTTTTGGAGGACAAGCAGCTTAGAAGGGTCACTAGAACTGCTGTTGCTTGATTTCCTTTGTACTCCTTTGTACACACTATCTCTCAGGTTAAGTATCATTATTTAGTATACAATATTTCTCAGCTTCCTTCTTTACTATGAATTTCCCAGTAGCAATGTTCTCATTCTGCTGGGGGCCTTGTTTCCCAACCTAAATATCGTGCTGACGCAAGGTCGGAGGGAGTGGTGGGTGGAGAGAGAGCCTTCTGCTTTGTTGTCCTTGCCTTCCACAATGTACTCTCTCTCTCTCGCTCTCTCCAGAGAGAAACTCATCACAACGCACGCACAACAGCAATCAACCCCCCCCCCCCCCACACACACACACACACACACACACACACACACACACACACACACACACACACACACACACACACACACACACACACACACACACACACACAACACACACACACACACACACACACACACACACACACACAACACACACACACACACACACAACACACACACACACACAACACACACACACACACACACACACACACACACACACACACATTACCCA
Source organism: Lithodes maja (assembly GCA_037953745.1). Classification (NCBI taxonomy): domain Eukaryota; kingdom Metazoa; phylum Arthropoda; class Malacostraca; order Decapoda; family Lithodidae; genus Lithodes; species Lithodes maja. The sequence continues at coordinate 220,924 of JBAKBP010000469.1, forward strand.
AAACCCACTTTACGATCATTCTCAATCATCATCTTGAAGAAGATGGATGGTGTCCTAGAAGTGGGTGGGGAGGACACCATCATCTTCATCAACGCGGGTCCAATGACATATGGAGATGCAGGACTGAGGAGTTGCTGACCAAGTACCAGGAAAATGCTGGAGAGGATCAAGGAGAAGGGTGGATTTCCTGTGGTACACAGTATCCTGCCAAGAAGAGGGGTACGGAAGGAATGGTCCTCCAGGGCTATTGGTGTAAATAGCCGGCTGGAGAAGTATTGCAAGGCAAAGTCAATACCATTCCTAGATAACTGGACCCACTTCTATGGTAAGGATGAACTGTATGCCCAGGATGGAGTACATCTTTCTCGACTAGGAGTTTCGAGCTTAGCCAGCTCACTGGACAAGATTGTTGCGGGGTTTCGTTAAAAAAACCTGGGTGTGATAAGTAAAATACTGTCTCCATGTGGAGCAGGTACTTCATGTGACAAACCATTGAGTAAAATAGAAATAATCAGTCAAGATAGTGCGGATATAGTGATGTGTAATAGTAGTATCGATAACACTACACATGTAACTGATAGTAAAAATGAGAATACTGATAGAGTAGAATTTCCGTCTAGAGCTAGTAGTTCAACAGGAAATAATAAGTTAGCTAAACACAATAGAAAATTAGTTGCAAATAAAAATAATAGGTTGAGGGTATATTATACAAATTGTAGGAGTTTATGTAACAAAATGAACGAACTTAGAGCACTCGTTAGCACACAAAATATAGACATAATAGCGCTAACTGAAACTTGGATTAATACAGAATCTAGGCATTTTTTAGCAGAATTTAATATTCCAGGATATAGTTTGTTTAAATATGACCGAACAAGTAGGAGGGGCGGGAGTATAGCAGTGTTTGTCAGGAGTACATTAAAAAGCTGTATTAAATCAGGTATTAGACTAAATAATGATAATGAAAGTGTTTGGGTAGAGGTTAACGAAGGTAGTGAGACCATAGTTATTGGAGTTATATATAGACCGCCTAATATGAGTAGAAATGGCGGAACATCGTTATGGGACGAAATTAAAATAGCATCAAGGTTTAGCAATGTGTGCATTATGGGGGATTTTAATTTTCCGAACACTGATTGGCAGCACCAAATAGGCGACTCCGATTCAGTAGAGTTTATTGAGGTAGTATAAGATAGTTTTTTATTTCAATTCATAGATACGCCAACTAGAGGTATTAATATTCTTGATTTAGTTTTCAGTAACAATGAACATATGATAAATAATGTAGAGATTGGTGACCACCTAGGAAATAGCGATCATAAATCTATTTATTTTAATATACAATGGACAGGCAATGCTAAACAGAATACGACACTTATCCCAGATTTCAGAAAAGCCGATTATGGTGGGCTAAAAAGAGACTTAAGGGTGGACCCTATTGTTAAGCAATTAAGTCAGGATATGCCAGAGTTAAACTTGCCACCTACATATAACCAGTTTATTGCTTCACTCCACAATGCTCAAAATAAATATATCCCTAAAAGAAGATTTAGATCGCCGCAGAACCAACCAAAATGGATGACTAATAAGCTAATAGATCTTATAGGAAAAAAGAAAGGAATATATAGAAAAATAAATAAAGGCGAAAATCATCTACATACTGTATATACTATCAGACTCTATCAAGACAGGTCAAAATGGAAATCAGGAAAGAAAAAAGAAATTATGAAATAAGGATAGCCAGTGACTCAAAAAATAACCCTAAAGCTTTTTACCAACTATATAAATCTTAAGTTAGAGATGTAATAGGCCCCCTAAAAACTTCAATAGGAGAAATAACAGAAAATGATTTAGAAATGACTATTAAATAGTCAGTTTCTTTCCGTTTTCACTAATGAAAATTTGGCACAGATTCCAGAAGTCAATATGGTATATGGTGATAGTATAGAAAATATGTTAAGTACAGTTAGTATAAGTAGAAATGATGTGCTTAAGGAAATTGGCAGACTGAAACCTCAAAAATCGCCTGGTCCTGACGAGGTATATGCTAGAGTATTAAAAGAATGCAGAGATGAGTTAAGTAGCCCATTAGCATTTTTATTTCACAAGTCATTAGAAACAGGTTTAGTTCCAGAAGCTTGGAAGCTTGCAAATGTAGTTCCGATCTTCAAAAAAGGTGATAAATCGATAGCATCCAATTACCGTCCCATTAGTCTCACATCAATCATAGGAAAGTTGCTAGTCTATTATTGCTAGGAAAATTAGAAGCCACTTAGAAAATGTTAACTTAATAAATTCTTCTCAGCATGGATTCACTCAGGGACGTTCTTGCCTTACTAATTTGCTTAGCTTTTTCTCAGAGGTATATGAAGCAATAGATAGTGACAAGTCATATGATATTATATATTTAGATTTCAGTAAAGCTTTCGACAGAGTCCCTCATGAGAGATTGATGAAAAAGGTTGAGGTACATGGAATAGGAGGGTCGTTGTTGGGATGGATTAGGTCATGGCTAATTGGTAGGAAACAGAGTCAGCATAAATGGTACCAAGTCAGAGTGGGGAGCAGTCAAAAGTGGTGTCCCCCAGGGATCGGTATTAGGTCCCCTGTTGTTTCTTATATACATAAATGACCTAGATTTAGGTATAACTAGTAGGATAAGTAAATTCGCAGACGATACTAAAATTGGGAGATCAATTGATTCAGATAGCGGTATAGAGTGCCTCCAAAGGGATCTAGATACCTTACATGAATGTTCAGTAAATTGGCAGATGAAGTTTAAAATTGACAAATGCAAGGTATTAAAGATAGGGAAGATGCAAACAAATGTTAAATATAAACTAGCTAATTTAGAATTAGAAAATTCAGACTGCGAGAAAGATCTAGGTGTGTTTGTTAGCAATGATTTGAAGCCTAGAAAACAGTGTATAAGCGTTCGTAATAAGGCAAACAGGATTCTCGGGTTCATCTCTAGGAGTGTGAATAACAGAACTGCTGATGTTATCTTAAAACTTTACTTGTCATTAGTGAGACCCCATATGGATTATGCTGTCCAATTTTGGTGTCCTTATTACAGAATGGACATAGATTCATTGGAGAGAGTACAGCGTAGAATGACAAAAATTATCCATAATATTAGAAATCTTCCGTATGAAGAAAGGTTGAAGAAATTAGGTTTACATTCGTTAGAGAGACGCAGAGTTAGAGGGGATATGATAGGTGTTCAAGTGGGTTAGTGGGATTAACAAAGGGGACATGACAATGTACTAAAGCTCAGTGATAGCGAAAGAACTCTTACCAATAGTTTCAAATTAGATAAATTAAGTTTCAGAAAAGATATAGGCAAATATTGGTTTGATAACAGAGTTGTAGATGGGTGGAATGGACTACCAAGTGCTATAGTGGGATCATAAACGGTAGGGAGCTTTAAGATAAAATTGGATAAGCATATGGACGAGAAGGGTTGGGTGTGAAGGGGGATCAGCCGGGTTGGGCCAATAAGCGCTCTGCAGACCCCCGTAATCCTGCGTTAATCTCTAACCAATTTGGTAAGATGATCCTCAGGGTATTAGAGTGTTGAGCCTATAATTGGGCTTTGTAATTGGGGTTGTGTGGGACAGGGATCTGCCTTGCTTAGGCCAATCGGCTTTCTGCAGACTCCCATTTTCTTATGTTCTATCATTTAACCCTAAGCCATTATAAAATACGCTTCATATTTTACCAACCAAATTCTGACAAATACCTAGATAAAACAATTAATAATAATAGTTGTAATAAAAATATTCATAATAATAATAATAATAATAATAATAATAATAATAATAAAATTATTATTTGTATTAAATATTTATAATAATAATAATAATAATAATAATAATACGGAACAATCTCAATTACCATTATATTCCAGTCCATTACGAGAGGCAATTTACACACACACACACACACACACACACACACACACACACACAGCCCGTAGCCTAGTAGGTAGAGCTCTCGTCTCACACACGAGGGGTCGGGGGTTCAATCCCCCGGCCGGGCGGAGACAAATTGGGCTTGTCTCCTTTCATGTGTTAGCCTCAGTTCACCTAGCTGTAAATAGGTACCTGGAATAAGTGGACGACGTTGTGACGTCCCATCTGGGGTTGGCAAAAATGGTACAAGGCGAGATGGGTATCATATGGTTCACCTAAGCTGATGGCTACCTAAGCCTTCGGGCGAGACGGTACCGTCTATAGTGAGAATGGTACCATACAGATCCACCCTAAGCCTTCGTTTCCGTTGTCGCCAATTGGCTAAATACAGACTACACACACATCCACAGCCATTCCAACAGTACATAAAACACTTAACATGCATTTCACGCAATACATTCCCAGTTAAGGAGGCGCGATAATAATGAGCTTAGCTCGCATTGCGTGGATTCCCCTTGACGAACAAGTAACTGAGTAACACACACACACACACACACACACACACACACACACACACACACACACACACACACACACACACACACACACACACACACACACACACACACACACACACACACACACACACACACACACACACACACACACACACACACACACACACACACACACACACACACACACACACACACACACACACACATTGCGTGGATTCCCCTTGACGAAACAAAGCAAAGTGAATAACACACACACACACACTCACTCACTCACTCACTCACTCACTCACTCACTCACTCACTCACTCACTCACTCACTCACTCACTCACTCACTCACTCACTCACTCACTCACTCACTCACTCACTCACTCACTCACTCACTCACTCACTCACTCACTCACATAGAAGATAAAGTGGTGTGTGCAAAAATATTCATATTTTTAAAGCAAAGTTAGTCCATTGTAACTCACGCAGCAGGACAATACGAGCCTAAAAAGATCAACTCATGTATACTACAATTAAGTAAATACAATTAGGTAAATCTATATATATATATCTATGCTCAGGACCAATCCCCACTTTTCCTATTTTTATTTTATTTTCCTCTATTTTATTATTATTTTTTGTTTATAGCATTACTTTATTTATCTTTGTGGATAAATATTACTGTGGTTGCACCAATGATATCTTAGTATATTTTCCCTTATTATTTAATCACGGGGGACAATATAGAACCCTTAAATATATTGTATATTGTTACGATAAAAGGGTATCTCAGTACACTTCATACAGAGACTTCGTCCCGCTCACAACAAACCACCAGTTGCTGCCACATAACAACAGAACTTCACTGATCTACACCTACCGACATGTCCATCACCTAACCTACACTCTTTGCAGCACAGCTAAGTTCCTTTAATACTAGAAGTACTTCATAGATATTACTGGGACTACCACAGATAGCCTACATATACAATTTAACACGTAAGTCCAACGCCGACTGGTATCATATTTATAGCCTAGGCCATTTCATCTTTCCAGGTCTGAACATTTGCTTTATATCCGTTTCTCCTCTACCCCCTAGGAATAATATTCAGGATATAATTGGTGCCGTGTGACCAGGATACTGGGCCATCTGTTATATATTGATAAGAATTGGGGGGGTGTTAAGCCTGACTTGTCTGCCTTTGTGTAGAGCTGGGCGATACAGTGGACAAATGCCGAGGGGCACACCGGGAAAGGCTGCAAGGGCAGGGGGCGTTGGCCAAGAGTTTGTGCCATCGTCCGGTTATTACCCTGTGCCTTTGAGAAAGGTGGCCCTCTTCGGCCATTCCTATGTGCGGGATTTTCCGCTGGACTGTCCAGTGCAGTGCCCTGCTTTATTTTGTTAAGCAGTTCTATAGACCAGGGGCAAGGGTGGACACTGTCAGGCAGACCTCAGCCTGGGTTAGATGTGCCAGGGAGCCGGAAGGTATTAGATAGGCTACTGGACAGGGTACCGACAAAACAAATATCGTAAATAATAGCAAACAGAGAAAAACAATATTTAAACAATTAATCAGTGCAGATTATTTCTCGACCATATCGCAGGTTAGTAGTGACGTTATTGGAGAGAAAGATCTCCCACGCAACCAAATGTGGTGAAAATTCGAACCTGAGCAGTGTTGAATCAAGTTGATAGGTAAAATATGAAAATTATATAGATACTATACAGTATATACTGTAGGTAGCCTGGAAAGTTCGTTATTTTCCTAGAGTGCCAGTGAGAATTCTGTTTCATAAGATAATTATTGAAAGTGTTACTTAAAGTTACTTAAAGTTTAAACATAACGAGGGTAAACGAGTGGCACTCCCCCCCCCCCACAAACCGCGTAACAAACACCTCCTTGTCCTCCCAGCCCCCCCCCCCCCTCTCTCTCTCTCTCTCTCTCTCTCTCTCTCCCCATGTAAGGGCGGGTGGAAAAACAAAAACAAAAAAACAAACAAAAATGTTTACCAGAGACAACTGTACGAGTTGTAAGATGAATATACACATGCATGAAGGCACCGCATGTCGGATATGCAAGCAACCATACCACTGGATTTGCATAGGATTGACACCAATAAATGAGGTGTACAATACAAGAGGGAAGAACCTCCATTTCTGCGATAGTTGTTTCGATATCACATGGCAAGTCATACAGACTGTAGAAAATACAGAAGTACAAGATAGACTGAAATATTGCCAAGACATAGCTACCTTTCACAGAAAATGGGGAACTATTGGGGCCTCAGGGCCCATACAAATATCACAACCCACACACGCACACCTTCCCATGATAATGCTCACATTGCCTCCTGCACATCAACACACATCGCCTGCCGAACAACAACCTTTCGCACCCTACATATACACAAACCCTGCCGCACATCTCCCCACACTTCCCCAGATCCAGAAAACACCCACATTAATCCCATCTATGGCCATTGACCACCCTACTGCTGTTGATCAAATACAATTGCAGGATGAACGTAGGATGCAACAAGCCCCCATATCAGGCTCCCCTTCCACATCGTCTCCCCCCTCACCACTGCCACCTGCCCACCTACAACCGACCCGTAACTCCACCCCCCTGCAGGCCTCACCCACCCATACACCAAGCCTACTATCACCCACAACCACACTTAGCTCACCACATAACCCCTTGCAGCCCCAGCCCCACCTACTGGGGTTGTCTACACCAGTGTGCAGATATTATCTGGAAAGAAGGTGCTACTTTGGTCAAAAGGGCGAATATAATGGGAATTCATGTAGATTTGCTCATCCCAAAATTTGCAACAACATAACCAGTCATGGAAAATGTAGATTTGGTGAAACCTGCAAATACCACCACCCATCCCTTTGCAAGACATCACTTGAGAACAAGACCTGCTACAATATGAAATGCCCAGCTTTTCATATTAAAGGGACTTGGAGATATGCTAGACCTAACACGAATGGTAGCCCAAAAAACTCTCTAGCTATGCGAGGACGAGACAGGAAAAAGGCAAGGAGGGAAAGGGCAGATGAAGATGAAGAGACAGGGAGATGGAAGAGCACATAGAACACCTCGAGCACCTCCTGGCCTCCCAAGAGTGGCCAATACATCCCGAAGACTATTAGGTACACATAGTACTCCAAACAATCCCTCCCCAATCTTGTTTGCAAATATCCAAGGCCTAAAAAATAGAACCACGAACAAAGTACCATTTATTAGGGGCCTGCTAGAAGAAGGAAACGCTATATTTGCGGCTCTCACAGAAACTCACATTAAAGATCAGGAAGATAGTGAGGTATGGATTCCTGGTTACAACCTACATAGGGCGGACAGAACGCATAGATCACATGGAGGTACATACATGACTCACTGATATGTACTGAATTCCTAAATAACAGTAATGATGTGGTGGAAATACTTGGAGTGAAAATAGAATCCCTAAATTTAGCAGTTATTGTTACATACAGGCCTCCAGACTCATCCCGAGAAGAATTCAAAACCCAGCTCAACAAAATAAAATCAGAAGTGGAAACCCTGGGGAACCCAACACCAAATATTATATGGCTAGGAGACTTTAACCTACCAAACATTAAATGGGGACAACTAGAAAACCAGTTAGTGGCAAATAACACCGGAGAAGCAAATACTAATACGAGAGAGCTTTTTGAACTTTGTGATTTTTTTAGTCTTACCCAACATATTGCTGAACCCACACGGGAAAACAATATCTTAGACCTGGTCTTCACTAACAACGACTCTCTAGTACACAGCATTAACATATCGGACACAACATACTCAGATCATAAATTAATTGAGATCAAAACAACCTTAGAAAGTGTACAGACAACCTCAGAATCGAGAACAAAAACCGGCCCCTTCAATAAATTTAACTTCAATAATAAAAACATTAGGTGGGAAGAGGTAAATCAAGAAATGGAGGAAATAGACTGGGAAGATTTAATGGATAACCTGACACCAGCAGAATGTCTAGTCTTAATAACAGAAACCATGACCCAAATCTGTAGCCACCATATACCTGCAAGACAAACAAAACGAAGAAGCAAACAAGATCGGGAAAGGAGGAGGCTGTACAGAAGAAGATAATTACTCACACAAAGACGCACACATCAAAATCTACAGGATAGGCAAAAGGTCGAAATAGAGAAATTGTGGAAATTGAACAAAGGCTAAGAATATCATATGAACTACAACATATGGAAGAGGAGAGGAAAGCTATTGCAGGTATAAAGGAAAATTCCAAATACTTCTTTTCATACACCAAACAAAAGGCTAAAACAACATCAAACATCAGCCCACTGAGCAAAGGGGACGGCTCTTTCACAGGGGACAAAAAGGAAATGAGCGAACTCTTAAGCAGGCAGTATGAAATGGCATTCAGTGAGCCTGATGAAACAAAAGTCATCAGAGACCAAAATATATTTTTCATGGAAACCTCCCCCACGGAAACCCCTCAGATGCTGGATATTGATTTCGGTCCAAAAGACATAGAAGAGGCCATTTCCAACATGCCATCCCACTCGGCACCAGGCCCGGACTCTTGGAATTCGATCCTAATGAAAAAATGTAAGGAAAACCTCTCAAAACCCCTGGCTATAATGTGGAGAAGGAGTCTAGACACGGGTGACATACCAGATAGCTTGAAAAACGCAATAATTGTCCCACTGCATAAAGGAGGGAGTAAAGCACTACCAAAAAACTACCGCCCGGTAGCTCTAACCTCTCACATCATTAAAGTTTTCGAGCGAGTCCTGCGAAGCAAAATTTCAACATTCATGGAGACAAATGAACTACACAACACCGGTCAACATGGGTTCAGAGCGGGAAGATCATGTCTCTCACAACTTTTGGAACACTATGACAAAATTCTTAAAGCGCTAGAAGAAAAGAAAAACGTGGATGTCATTTACACCGATTTTGCTAAGGCATTTGATAAATGTGACCATGGTATAATAGCCCACAAACTGAAAGCAAAAGGTATAACTGGGAAAATCGGACGGTGGATATACAATTTCCTCGTAAACCGAAAACAATCGGTAGCAGTAAACCAAGTCACTTCTGAGCCTTCGGATGTCAAAAGCTCAGTGCCCCAAGGAACAGTGCTAGCGCCCCTTCTGTTCCTCATACTAATTTGCGACATAGATACCAACACCAGACACAGTACGGTGTCGTCTTTTGCTGATGACACAAAATTAAGCAAGATAGTAAACACACAAGAGGACACGGGCCGACTGCAGGAAGACATGAATGTAGTGTTCCAGTGGACCAGGGAAAACAACATGCAATTCAATGAAGAAAAATTCCAATTAATACGATACAGAGATAATAATGGTGTTAAAGAAATTACAAATTACTTAACAGAATCTAACCACATAATAGAACGGAAAGACAGTGTGAAAGACCTTGGGGTATTAATGTCTGAAAATATGAGTTTCAAAGTACATAACCAGGTCAAAGTGGCGGCTGCGAAACGTCTAACGGGTTGGATTCTGGGTACTTTTAAAACACGCGGTGAATTGCCTATGATAATGCTCTTCAAATCTCTAGTGCTACCGCGGCTTGAATACTGTAGCGTATTAACATCCCCATACAAAGCAGGTGAAATAAATGACGTAGAGTGTGTACAAAGAAATTTCACTTCGCATATAAGTTCGATAAAACATCTACACTATTGGGAGCGTTTAAGAGCACTGAATCTGTACTCACTGGAACGTAGAAGAGAACGTTACCTAATAATATACACGTGGAAAATCGCAGAGGGTTTAGTACCAAACCTACATACTCCGATAGTCATGAAATTCAGTGATAGGAGAGGCTGGGAATGCGAAATCCCCCGGATGAATAACAGGGGTGCTATGGGCTCTCTGCGAGAGGGCTGGTTATCACACAGAGGCCCACGTCTCTTCAACAAACTCCCACGGCGAGTAAGAGACATGAGGGACATCTCGTTAGACAACTTCAAGAGAGCCCTAGATGTCGAACTGCAAAAAGTGCCAGACGAGCCCATCCTCGCAAGGGAGCGAGCTGTCGCTTCAAACAGTCTACTGCACCAAATCACCACCCATAACGAGGGGCGTCGCGCTCCTTGGAGCCGCTAGAGGAGCGGCGAACACATCCAAAGGTATCCAAAGGTAAGGACAGAGCGTGTGCCTTCTTTGAGGAGAAGGACGGGGCCGAGGAGGAGCAGTCGACGCAATGGGCTAGATCTCAAGACTAGGACGACGGCTGCGGCTGTTCCTCCTTCAGAGGAGTCTTGATCCTTCTTTCTTTTTCTTTGTAATTTGTTAAAATGTAATATAGCCTAGCCTAGTAAAGTAAATATTGTAAAGTAGAGTAATATGACATAGGGTAATTTTCCTTTTCTTTGATCATTTGTAAACTCACAGGGGGCACGCGTGTAACAGCGCATTTTGAGCGACTGTACACTCTAAGGTAACTCATATAATCACTTGTATAACTCACATCCTTATAACAGTTATTCACTTACTTAAGTATACTACTGTACATTCTAGTTGGGAACGCTCCCTATAGACAGATCATCTCCCCTCCTATAAAAGGACTTGGTACAATTCTTGCAGAGTAAGCAAGCGTTCCCACGGTCTTCTTAAAGTATTGCAGCAAGTCCAATATGATTGCTAGCAACATGTATCGTATGACTCCACACTGGTCTGAAGCCGGCACGCTCGAGCCCCCAGGCATTGAGCAGTAGCAGTACAGCCAGCCATTAGGAAGGTTAACCCTTCATGCGGCCGTGGTAATTAATAGTGACATATACAGTGACAGTACGATACAGTGCGATAATTAGTTTGTGTATCTATAGATAGATAGATAGAGATATATTTCGCTATTCTTATTCTTTATTCTTTTACAGGAAAGATTATAATCATAGGAATATAGCTCAATCTAATTGCTTTTATAATATAGTGCAAAGCTGTAGGTATTTCCCAGTCGGGTAGCTACAATACCTACAAAGACAATCAATAACTCAAACCAGCCCCTAATTAAGCATAATATATTTTGTTGGTAAATAAACCCTAGAAAACCCAACAGTCTTTACTTCAAATCAATACCTTAACAAATTACCTCTCAACATGTTTTTACAGTGAAAACCTCAACTACAAGCATAATCAAGGACAATTAAGGTAAGAGGTAAAAAGGGCAACCATAAAGTCACCGCTACACGCTGTCTGCATACTTCAATTTGCTTGGTTGCTGTCATCATCAATGTAAGTAGGTTAGCCTAGGCTTAGAATAGATTAGAATAGGTTAGCCTACAGTGACGATTAGTATTGTTGTTCCTTAAGCTTTAGTTACCGTAAACTTTTAAGAATGGAGGAGAAAATAAAGTCATTGCGGCGGTTCAGGGCCGCCAAGAAGGGAGGGATTACTAAGCTTACCTCTAATCTGTCTGAATTTATTGAACATGCTGCTACACTGCATGATGTAAGGGGTGTGAAAATCACTTTAGAAAAGGCCCTAGCTGATATCGAGTCGTATAGCATAGAGTTGTATAGTTATTGGAGTTATGTATAGACCGCCAAATATGAGTAGACATGACGGAACATCATTATGGGAGGAAATTAAAATAGCATCAAGGCTTAGCAACGTGTGCATTATGGGGGATTTTTTTTTCCCTAATATAGATTGGCAGCAACAAATAGGCGACTCTGATTCAAAGGAGTTTATTGAGGTAGTACAAGATAGTTTTTTATCTCAATTCATAGATACGCCGACTAGGTGATAATATTCTCGATTTAGTTTTCAGTAACAATGAATATATGATAAATAGTGTAGAAATCGGGGACCACCTAGGAAATAGTGATCACAATTCTGTGTATTTTAATATTCAATGGAAAGGTAATATCAGAGAGAATACAACATTAATACCCGACTTCAGAAAAGCCAATTATGGTGGGTTAAGAGAAGCCCTGTTAGCGGACCCTATGGTCAAAAAATTAAGTCGATCCAGGTGTCCAAATGAGTGTATCCTTTCTCAGGCACCTGTCATCTTAAGTCAGGAAGAGACGTCAAACTTGGTAGATACATACGATAATTTTATCAAGTCAGTATTCAATGCGCAAAATAAATATATCCCCAAAAGAAAATTTAGATCAACACAGAACCAACCCAAATGGATGAATAATAGACTATTAGATCTTCTAGGAAAAAAGAGAGGAATATATAGAAAAATTTAAAAAGGCGAAATTCACCTACTTGCTTACTATCAGAATCTATCACGACAGGTAAAAAAGGATATTAGTAAAGAAAAAAGAAATTATGAAATTAAGGTTGCCAATGACTCAAAAAATAATCCTAAAGCTTTTTACCAACTATATAAATCCAAGGTTAGAGATGTAATTGGTCCCCTTAAAACTTCGATAGGAGAAATGACAGAAAATGATTTAGAAATGTGCAGTACATTAAATAGTCAATTTCTTTCCGTTTTCACTAATGAAAATTTGGCACAGTTTCCAGAAGTCCGTAAGGTATACAGCGATAGTATAGATAATAGGTTAAGTACGGTTACTATAAGTAGAAATGATGTGCTTAAGGAAATTGACAGACTGAAACCTCATAAATCGCCTGGTCCTGATGAGGTATATGCTAGAGTATTAAAAGAATGCAGAGATGAGTTAAGTTACCCATTAACATTTCTATTTAACAAGTCATTAGAAACAGGTATAGTTCCAGAAGCTTGGAAGCTTGCAAATGTAGTTCCGATCTTCAAAAAAGGTGATAAATCAATAGCATCCAATTACCGTCCCATTAGTCTCACATCAATCATAGGAAAGCTACTAGAGTCAATTATTGCTAGGAAAATGAGAAACCACTTAGAAACATTTAACTGAATCAATTCTTCTCAGCATGGATTCACTCAGGGACGGTCTTGCCTTACTAATTTGCTTAGTTTTTTCTCAGAGGTATATTAACCAGTAGATAATGACAAGTCATATGATATTATATATTTAGATTTCAGTAAAGCTTTCGACAGAGTCCCTCATGAGAGATTGATGAGAAAGGTTGAGGCACATGGAATAGGTGGGGCGTTCTTGGGATGGATTAGGTCATGGCTAATTGGTAGGAAGCAGAGAGTCAGCATAAATGGTACCAAGTCAGAATGGGGAGCAGTCAAAAGTGGTGTCCCCCAGGGATCGGTATTAGGTCCCCTGTTGTTTCTTATATACATAAATGACCTAGATTTAGGTATAACTAGTAGGATAAGTAAATTCGCAGACGATACTAAAATAGGGAGATCAATTGATTCAGATAGCGATATAGAGTGCCTCCAATGGGATCTAGATACCTTACATGAATGGTCAGTAAATTGGCAGATGAAGTTTAACATTGACAAATGCAAGGTATTAAAGATAGGGAAGATGCAAACAAATGTTAAATATAAACTAGCTAATTTAGAATTAGAAAATTCAGACTGCGAGAAAGATCTAGGTGTGTTTGTTAGCAATGATTTGAAGCCTAGAAAACAGTGTATAAGCGTTCGTAATAAGGCAAACAGGATTCTCGGGTTCATCTCTAGGAGTGTGAGTAACAGAACTGCTGATGTTATCTTAAAACTTTACTTGTCATTAGTGAGACCCCATATGGATTATGCTGTCCAATTTTGGTGTCCTTATTACAGAATGGACATAGATTCATTGGAGAGAGTACAGCGTAGAATGACAAAAATGATCCATAATATTAGAAATCTTTCGTATGAAGAAAGGTTGAAGAAATTAGGTTTACATTCGTTAGAGAGATGCAGAGTTAGAGGGGATATGATAGGTGTTCAAGTGGGTTAGTGGGATTAACAAAGGGGACATGACAAATGTACTAAAGCTCAGTGATAGCGAAAGAACTCGTACCAATGGTTTCAAATTAGATAAATTTCGTTTCAGAAAAGATATAGGAAAATATTGGTTTGGTAACAGAGTTGTAGATGGGTGGAATGGACTACCAAGTGCTATAGTGGGATCTAAAACTGTAGGGAGCTTTAAGATAAAATTGGATAAGCATATGGACGAGAAGGGTTGGGTGTGAAGGGGGATCAGCCGGGTTGGGCCAATCAGCGCTCTGCAGACCCCCATAATCCTGCGTTAATCTCTAACCGTTTTGGTAAGATGATCCTCAGGGTATTAGAGTGTGAAGCCTATAATTGGGCTTTGTAATTGAATTGGGGTTGTGTGGGACAGGGATCTGCCTTGCTTAGGCCAATCGGCTTTCTGCAGACTCCCATTTTCTTATGTTCTTATGTTCTTATAGCTTATATTCAGATGATCAGTTAGAGGATGAGATGGTGAAAGATATGCAGAATGTTAATAAAGTAAACAGTCAGTTAGCTGAGTTAGATAGTGCTCTACAGACAACCACTACTGGTAGATCTCATGATAGTGCAGCAAGTAGGAAACAGAAGGGTATTAAGCTACCCTCCCTGAAGTTGCCATTTTTTGATGGGGATCCAACACAGTGGGTGGGTTTCTGGGAGCTCTTTGATTGTAGTGTTCACTCCCAAACAGACTTAACTGACATTCAGAAATGTACGTATCTAAAGGGACAGCTTAGTGGTGAGGCTCTACAAATTGTTACTGGATTTAGGTTGGTCGCTGCAAGTTATGAACCAGAGGTCACTATACTGAAAAACAGTTGTTGTTGTTGTTGTTGTTGTTGTTCCCTAAGCTGCCTGGCCAAACAGCCCCGAGTCCCTGAGGAAGGCCATGGCCACGATCGGGCTTTCCCACAGAGCTCTCATTGAGTGTAGGTTGTGTTGTTGGCGTAAGTGGTTGTGTGAAATGCAGTCTTCTATGATGTGTTTAATGGTATGGGGTGCTGTGTTACATCCCGGGCAGGCGTCGACAACGGAGTCATCCAGTCTCTTCTGATAGCTCAGGAGAGCTGGATGGTGTCCGCATCTCAGCCTGGCCAGGTGGACTCTGTCCTCGCGAGGGAGGGAGGATTCGGAAGGATGGATTTCGGGAGGTCGTGCATGCAGCTGCGTGTTGTCTGTGAGTGAGTGGATGGATTGACGAGAGATATGAGTATGGATGTGCTTCTGGAAGTTGGTTCGGGGTGGACAGGGAGGGAGAGAGGACAATAATTGTGTGTGATACCGTGTGCTGGGTGTTGTTTTTATATTTCTTGGTGTCTGTGGGTGTGTTGCCATGTAGTTTAGTGGGTGGTCTTGGTTCGTGGAGGCTGCTGCCAGGAATTGAGTGCCTCTCATGTCCAGATGGTCTTTTACTTTGAGGATTTTTGTTTCTTGATGTAGATGATCTGTGGGTGCAGTAGCTGTGCAGCCTGTAATGATCTTCAGGGCTTTGTTTTGAATAGTCTGTAAGGTCTTATGATGTGTTTCAGCTAGGTTAGAAGCCCAGGCTGGCGCTTGCGTATTCCATTACGATCTTGTGTATTGTTTATATACTGTGGTGGTAGTTTCTTTGTTGTGTCCAAATCTTGTGTGAGCAAGTGACCTGAGGGCGATAAGTCTGAGTGTCAGTTTCTTTTTAATGTTTGTGGTGTGCTGTTTGAATGTCATATGAGTATCATATGTTACTCCTAGGATTTTGGGTGTGTGTGTATGTGTTAGGGGTGTGTTGTTTATGGTGAGTTGAGGGATGTATTCGTGTTCACCTGTCCAGCTTGTGAGCAGGGTTGCGGTGGATTTGGCTGGGGCTAGATTAAGTCAGTTTGTAGTGCACCAGCCATGTAGTGTGTTGAGATAGGGTTGAAGGAGATCTGTTGCTCTTCTTGGGTCATGGTGTGTGCATGTGAGTGTTATGTCATCTGCATAGTAGGCTAAGTTTATTTGGAGAGTATTGGGTGTAGTTATATCGTGCATGTACAGATTGAAGAGAGTGGGCGATAGGAGGGATCCTTGTGGGACTCCGTTTGGAAAGTTTCTGATTTTAGATGACTGACCGGCAAAAGATACGTGTGCACATCTGCCTGCTAGGAAGTTGGCCAGCCACCTTTTTGTGTTGTTGTGCATGTTTGTGTTGTAGATTTTGTTTGTTAGGTTGTGGCGTGGGATGGCATCGAAGGCTTTACTAATGTCGAGCGTGGCTAATAGTGATCTGTGTGGTGGTCTAGCTGAGTTGATGCCGTCAAAAGCTCTTTGTGTAAGGTCTGTGAGAAGAGTGTTTGTGGAGTGCAGTGGCCTAAAGCCATGTTGTGTTGGAGCTAGGGGTAGGTCGGGTGTAATTAGTTGTAATACTAGGCGTTCCATGACTTTGGAGGGGGAGCAAAGGAGTGTGATGGGGCGGTGCGAGGAGGGTAGCATGGGGTCTTTGTTGGGTTTGGGGAATGTGATGATGATACCATGCTTCCAAATGTCTGGTATTGTGTTGTGTGAATAGCTGTAGTTTGATATGTTAGTGAGTGTTTGTATGCCTTGTGGTCCCAGGTGTCTGAGGTGTATGTTGCCTATGTTGTCTAGGCCACAGGCGGGTGAGTGCTTGAGATTGTTGATGATATGCTTTGTCTGGTGATTGGTGAAGGGTGTATAGTCAGGGTCTGTGGGGAATTGTCTCTTACGTCGGATGACACGTCGGTCGTCCTTGTGAGGTTTTAGGTGGCTGACATGTGAGAAGTGATTGATGAGAATGTTTGCTTGTTGTATACATGAAGGAGTAGAGTCTGTTGTTGTGATTGCATCATGTGATTGTGTTGTGTTGCTGTTGGAAAGTGTGATGCTGTTTAGTGTTTTGTAGAGTTTTTTGGAGTTTGTTTTGTGATCAAGTGTTTCTAGGAAGTTATTCCAATTTAGTTTTTGTTGTTCTTGTATTTTGTTGTTAGTTTGGGTGTTGAGTGCTTGAATTTGTTGTGTGATGTCTTGTGTGTGGGGTGCTGGGGAGTGTTTCAGTGTGTTGCATTGTCTGATGAGGTTTTGAATTTCTGGTGTGAAGTTGGGGTTGTGTCTTTTTCTGTTACCTCTTGGAATGTGTTTCTTGTCAGCGTTTTGGATAGTTTTATTGAGTATGTGTACAGCATTGTTGATGTTAGTGATGGGTGTACTGTTTAGAGTTGTGAAGTGTTGTTCTGTCTCATTTGTAAATGCTTCCCAGTTAGCTCTTTTATAATTGGTGTATGTGTGTTTGTGGCTAGCTGGGGTGAGTCTGGTTTTGGTGGTGATAATGATCGAGAGGTGGTCAGAGCCTAAGGTTCTGACCACCCTCCAGGATGTTGTGGGGGCGAGTTCTGGGGAGCAAAAGGTGATGTCTGGAGATGATGGGTTATAGAGGGCTTGGTGAGGAATATGGGTATGTTGATGGATGTCGTTAAGGATGATGAGGTTATCTGTTTGGTTTTGTAGTACCAGCCCTCTGTCTGTGTCGGGGTTGTCGACAAACCAGGCCGACGTCTTGGCATTGAAGTCACCACCCAGGATGTGTGGGGTGTTTGTGATGTGTTGTAAGTGTGGTCTGTATTCATTTGGTACTGTAGGGGATGTTTGGGGAGGGATGTATGTGTTTATGATGGTTATGTTGGATTTGTTGCCAGTGCGTATTTTAATTGATTGAATTTCTGTTGTGTTATCATTTGGGGGGAGGAGGGATTTGGTTTGTACACTGGTTACTATGCATGATATTTCATTGTGTACCAGGTTGATGAGTCCACCGCCCCCGCCGACAGCCCGGTCTTGTCTGATGGTGGTGAAATTATGAAATGTGGGTGTTTTTTGTGATGTGCGGAGTTTTGTTTCTTGTAAGATGGCAATGTGTATGTTGTGTTGTTTGATGAAGTGTGAGAGTTTGTGTTTCTTTGTGTTAATGCCATCTATGTTCAATTGGAGAATGTTAATGTTATGTGCACGATGTATGTTGGGTGCTGCTGCACGAGGATGGGGTGGGGGTGGGGGTGAGGGTGGGGGTGAGGGAGGGGCTGGAGGTTGGGATGGGTGAGGTGGGGGTGGGGATTGGGGAGCAGGAGATGGGGGTTGGAATGGATTAGGATGGGGTGTAGTGTGTTGAGTTGAGGATGTGGATGGTATGGGAAGGTTAGGTGGGTTAGGGAGGAGAGGTGGACGGGTTTTAGGGGGGGGAGTGGATGATATGGGAAGGCTAGGTGGGTTGGGGAGGAGAGGTGGATGGGTTTTAGGCTAGGGATTTGACTGGGAGAGGGAGGGGCATGAGGAACAGGTCCAGGTGTTCGTGTAGTGTTTCTTGGAGGCAAGTGTTGTACAGGTGAAGTGGGTCCAGTTCCTGCATGAATTGCAGAGAACTAAACCCTTAGTGTGGCGACTCGAAGTGATGGGTTTTGAGCAAGTTGGACATAATTATGTATGTGTACGTGGGTCCTGGGTTGCTCTCAATGTCTCCGGCTAGAAGAAGTCTTCGAGAAATGACAGCCGGAGAGTCATTTCTCGGTGTAGGAAAAACTGTGTGATGTGTGTGTGTGGTGTGAGAGGTGTGGAAATTCCCGGCGCGACCGAAGCCACTCCAAGGACCCGTGCCCCCAGGGGGGGGGGGCAGGGGATAGTTGTGACGGTTTGGCTCCCGAAACTGCTCCCCGCGGCCGGCATCCGGTTGTCCTCCACTGAGCTACGACGCAAAGCCAAAAAGTTAATTAAGCAAAGTAAAAAGATCTTAGAGTTACATATTGCGAATCAAAGTAAAACAAACCCGAAAGAATTCTATAGTTATATCAGAAAGAAAAAAGTAGTTACTTCAACTGTTGGACCATTAGTCGATGAAAATGGAGAATACACCAAAGACGAAGAACAAATGAGTAATGCCCTCAATACCTTCTTTGCATCAGTTTTTACAACAGAAGACCTCAGTGATATCCCTACACCATCGCCGATTCAGATTGATAATTCAGATGTTTTAAGCAATATCACCGTTACAGAGAGAGAAGTATTGAATTGTTTAGATAAACTCAAGGTAAATAAAACGCCTGGACCTGATACAATCTCACCTAGAGTTCTAAAGGAAGCTAAGGATGAGCTCTCTAAACCACTGACATTACTATTCAATAAATCCTTGCAGTCTGGAACTATGCCCGATCAGTGGAAGCTAGCCAACGTAACACCGATATTAAAAAAAGGCAGCAAATCCCTATCCAGTAACTATCGTCCAATTAGCTTAACCTCAGTTGTATATAAAATGCTAGAAACGGTCATACGAGACAGACTCGTAAACCACTTAGAGGATAATAACATACTTAAAGATACTCAACACGGCTTTCGTAAAAAACGTTCCTGTTTAACAAACCTCTTAGACTTCTTCCACGATATCCTCAACCTCTACGATGAGAGTAAAGCTGTAGATATTATATACCTTGATTTTCAGAAAGCCTTTGACAAAGTTCCCCACAAACGTTTACTGCTAAAACTAAAAGCGCATGGAATACAAGACGGTGTGTTGAAATTGGATAGAAAATTGGCTCAGCGACAGAAAGCAAAGAGTAGTCATAAACGGTAAGGCATCAAAATGGACCAATGTAAGTAGCGGGGTACCCCAGGGATCGGTACTAGGACCAATTCTCTTTCTAATTTACATCAACGACATAGATGAGGGTCTCCCCTGTACAATCTCAAAATTTGCTGACGATACAAAAATTGCAAATAGCGTACTCTCAAAAGAACAAGTTGACGATATGCAACACAATCTAGATAAATTGTCATGTTGGGCCCAAATTTGGCAAATGAGTTTCAATGCGGATAAATGTAAAGTACTACATATCGGATACCTAAATGAGAAAGCAAACTATTCGATGAATGGCACTCAGCTTAAGAATGTAAACAGAGAAACCGATCTGGGAGTAACAATATCGAGTAACCTAAAACCGAGTCAACAATGTTCAGAAGTTGCTAAGAAGGCAAACAAAATAATTGGCTTTATAGGCAGGTCATTTGAGCATAAATCCAAAGAAGTTATCCTAACCCTTTACAATTCCTTAGTCCGCCCTCTTCTGGAATACTGCGTTCAATCCTGGTGCCCTTATTACCAAAAAGATATAAACAAGCTAGAACGAGTTCAACGTAGAGTTACCAAAATGATACCTAGCCTAAAGAACAAACCATACGAAGAGCGTCTTAGAGAATTAAATCTATTTCCTTTAACCCAGCGCAGATTAAGAGGCGACTTAATTCAAGTGTTCAAAATCATCAAAGGCATCGACAATATGAACTGTAGTAAGTACTTCACTGTCGACCAATCTAATTACACGCGGGGAAACTGTTGCAAAATTATTGATAAATCTTTTAACTCGCACGAATCTAAGAATTTCTTCTTCAATCGAGTTGTCAACTTGTGGAATGGGCTTCCCCGAAACGTTATAGACTGCATCACCGTTGATTCATTTAAACTCCGCCTAGACAAATATCTCGCATCAAACCCGCAACTGACTGCGTTTGTAAATGAATAACTTTATTTTATCCCCCCCTCAGTTACTAACCCATCTGTCCCCTACTAACTTCCTAATCCTGCCACGGACATTAGTTCCAGGGCAGTAATTCCCTTTCCAATGTTCCCTTACCCACTCTAAACCACTGTTTGGACACTTGATCCTCAGTGTTTTGGAGGACAAGCAACCTAGAAGGGTCACTGGATCTGTTGTTGCTTGATTTCCTTTGTACTCCTTTGTACTGGTCGATTGATCTTGTCTCCGGCCGTGGAGGGTCGGCAGCCATCCGCGGTTGGCAGCTCCGGGAGGTGGTCCCATGGCGTAGACGCCGCCACATCAGGACCAAAAACAGTTATGGTCAAAAGGATCGCATCAAAGCAGCTCACATATCGAAACTGTGTAATCTCCCGCATCCTAGCCAGGAGGTCAGTGCTCTGAAAGATTTTTCCGCGTCATTTGAGTGTGCGTTAGAGCCATTACGCTCTATGGATGTAACAGTAAGTGAAACGTGTGCAGTACTGTTGCATAATAAACTTCCTAGTGCACTCTCTGAAGTGATTAAGCGTGAATTAAAAGACAACTGGCTGGATGTGGATGAATATGTTCGTGTGTTTAAGACTGAAGTGTGCAATCTACAAAGTAGACATAATCCACTAGAACAGTTTGGGGCGACCGCCACAGCAGCATATGCAGTGTATCAGAAACCCGATACCAAGCAGAAGTATGGATGTAAGTTGTGTTTAAAGACAGGACATTTTTGGGCAAAGTGTGCAAAATACAAGAACAGTCCCGCCAAGGCCAATAGAGCAAGGCAGTTGAAATTGTGCGTCGGGTGCCTGTTGACTGAACATGGCAGCCAGGGGTGTACTAACCCTAAAATTAGGCCGTGCCGATTCTGCCAACAGAAACATTTTAATTATTTGTGTCCGATGCCACGCCTTTAACAAACTGGACAACCAGTACCCCCTGAACCAACAGTGACCATGGCTGTGGCTTCGGGCCGTAATGCAGTGTTGTTACCTACCATTCAGATTCCCTTGACCGACAGAAACGGTCATACCAGTAAAGTAAGAGCTTTGTTGGATCAATGCTCGCAACGTACCTTCATCTTGCGCTCTGCTTTATCGCAGCTTGATTACGTTGGGGTCAGTAAGGAACAGCTAAGGCTCCAGGGATTTACTGGCTCACTTGGTAGTACTGAGTATGAAATAGTAGAGTTAACCTATTATCACAGAAGAAGGGTGCGTAAATTGAGAGCCGTTGTGGTGGAGTTACCAGTATACAAACCAGGGAGAGGATTAGGGATGGAGGTAAATGCTATCAAGGCTCGGGGTTACAAATTAGCCGATCCAGGTATCACTGATGGAGATATGATAGGGTTACTGATTGGGGCGGACTTTTATTACCACTTTGTACATTCAGGCTATGTCAGGGAAGGAAGTATAGTTATGTTACCCACGATTTATGGTTATGCACTGAGTGGCACTTATCAGTCAGATATAGAAGAGACCCATGTAGAGTTAGTCACTGTTCTTAAGTTAGCAGTAGACCCTTTAGTGGAGATACAGGAAGATATTGGCAGGAATTCTCCAGAATTAAAGGATCTGACAGCTCTATGGGACTTGGACCATATTGGTATTAGTCCTAATGAGACTAGTAAGGGTGGGGAGAAAGTCTTAAATAGATTTTCTGAAACGGTACAGTATTCCGAAGCACAGGGACAGTATGTAGTGGAACTGCCATGGAGAGATAACAGATAAATTACCTGATAACTTTAAGTTAGCCCTGGGCAGAATGAGAGGCTTGCAGCGTAAGTTTATAAAGGATCCCAACTACTGTCAACAGTATACAAAGGTTCTGGATAATCAGATAGAAAGGGGGTTTATTGAAAGGGTAAAAAACAGGAATCAAGCTGGTCATCCCATTCACTACTTGGCTCACCATGGTATTACCAAGGATAGTGTTACTACGTCTGTACGGATAGTGTTTGACTGTTCGGCTAGGATGGACGAGAAGGCGTTCAGTCTGAATGACTGTCTCCATACAGGTCCATCGCTAGTGGCTGACCTCACCCAGGTGCTTCTGCGCTTTAGATGCCATCAATTTGCCTGGGTGAGTGATATTGAGAAAGCATTTCTCATGGTGGGGTTGAGTGAGAAAGATAGCGATGCTACTAGGTTTCTGTGGCCCGTTGATCCCTTGGATGTTGCAAGTCCTTACATTGTCTACCGGTTCCGTGCAGTTCTGTTCGGGGCCACCTGTTCCCAGTTCCTCCTTAATGCTACCATTCAAAAACACCTGTCTATGATACAGGAGAACAGTGAAGTAGTTAATAAGCTAAAAAGGGGGCTGTATATTGATAACTTGCAGGGGACTGGTGATGATGTAAGTGATTTGCAACAACAATGTTGGGATGCCCGTAGAATATTTTCCAGCGCTAACCTGTCTTTACGTGAGTGGGTCACAAATAATGAGTTTTCGGGAACTGTTGCACCTGAAGGGTATAGCTTCCGCCATACAAGACGGGGTTAAGGTACTTGGCGTTGGGTGGCTAACTGATAAGGATATGTTACAGGTTAATTGCCGCGGAAGTAGCCCTGTATTGGTTACAAAACGCGAGGCTCTAAGTCTAACCGCGAGTGTTTTCGATCCTCTTGGAGTGTTGCTACCGGTAACCATCTGGGCGCGGAGGTTCGTACAGGACTTATGGAGATTAGAGTGTGGGTGGGATGTCCCCATTCCAGATGACATGAGAGCTAACTGGCAGGGTATTTATAACGATATGATATAGTACAGGTATCATGTTTCCCCGTCAGGTAACTAATTCTAAGAGGGTTACGTTGCACCTATTTAGTGACGCTAGCTCAGTAGCATATGGTGTAGCGGCCTATGCGGTTGGTGATGAGGTGAGTAAGTTAGTAATGGCCAAAGCTAAGGTGGTGCCTATTAAGTCCCTCACCATACCTAAGATGGAGTTGACTGCTGTTCTTCTCGCAGCTCGTCTCGCATGTTATATATGTGAGGCCTACGCGGATGAGCTGATTATAGAGAATGTATACCTCTGGTCGGACAGCCAGATAACCCTATGCTGGTTGTCTAGTAAAAAGATTTTGCCTATATATGTTCAAAATAGAGTTGATGAGATAAAGTCATTAGTCCCCGGTGCTCATTTTCGTTATGTGTCCACAGAGGACAACCCCAGTGATCTAGTTGCCAGAGGGATTTCATATGTGTCCTTAGTTGCTTCTTCGCTTTGGTGGGGAGGGCCCACATGGCTACCTCACCAAATGCTATGGCCTGATCATGGCCCAATAGGGGCCTCAATGGGAGGGGACACCACTGTGGGTTGTAACATGAGTCAAGAAGGAACCCTGTCATTGCCGGTACCGGTTGCCCCTACTGCCATATTGAATTGGGACCGGTATGGTTCATATATGAAGTCATGGCATGTAATGGCATGGGTCCTTAGGTTTATTAAGACTCTTAACTCCTTCAGACATATTAAGTTCCAATAAGTCCGAGTAGGCGGGAGCCCCGGGATCATTGCCACTGCCTCGCACTACACTCACAACAACACTGCGGCCGTTAGAATTATCGGAGGTGGCTGAGGTTGCCACCAACAGTTTTATCGTAAGCTAACTTATCGGACTTACTGAGCTCCATATGACGCTAGTGCGTCATATAACTTATTATAGAGGCATGGAGATAAGTCAATATGACTCGATTGAGTCATATGAGTTTTTGGTTCACTAGTCCATATGACTCAATTGCGTCATATATGTCTGAGGGAGTTAAAGAGAAGACACAAGGGAATTATCAGGCAAAACCGGCATACTTGACGGTGCCGGAATTAAGAGCAGCAGAGTCAGCCATGATTAAGGTAGCTCAGAGAGAAGCTTACTCTGAGGAACACCACTATTTGTCAAAAGGACAGGGCACACCAAGCAATATAGTGAAGCAATTAGGCCTCTATATGGAGGGAGGCATGATACGCTGTAGAGGTAGGCTACACTTTTCAGCTTTACATGATAGCGCCAAGTACCCTATCCTTATCCCTAATAAACATCGTATAGCCACTCTCCTTAGTAATTACTGCCACAAAGTGTGTAACCATAGTGGTGTTAGTTATGTTGTAAATTACATAAGGCAAAGATGGTGGATCCCCAAGATTAGACAGGTACGGTAGTAAAGAAAGCCTTAAGGGGATGTATCATCTGCAAGAGATTGCAAGGTACATCATACCGTGCTGTACAGGCCCCTCCATTGCCGGAGTTTAGGGTTCAGGAAGTGAGTCCTTTCCAGGTAACGGGGGTTGACTACACAGGTGCCTTGCCAGTAAAAGAGAAGGGGGGTACTGTAAGTAAACTATATGTAGTCTTATTCACCTCTGCAGTTACTAGAGCGGTCCATGTAGAGACGGTGTCTAACCTCTCCTGCGAATCGTTTTGCATGCGTTCCGTAGGTTTAGTAGCAGGAGGGGTTACCCTGAGATTATGATGAATGATAATGCCACCACATTTGTTAGCGGAGCCAGTACATTACGGGAGTTGATAGATGATACAAGGTTAAAAGGTACTCTAGCGGAATTCAAGTGCGAGTGGCGGTTTATACCGGCCAGGGCGCCATGGTTCGGTGCCATATGGGAACGGGTCATTGGCATCCTAAGGGCTGGCTTGAAGAAGGTACTGGGTCGAGCATTGGTTACCACAGAGGAACTGAATACGGTATTACTGGAGCTCGAGGCCACAGTCAATGATCGCCCGCTTGGCTACAGCTACAGTGATCTTGAAGACCCTTTACCCATCACTCCTTCACAACTGGTTCATGGGAGGCGGATCAGAATCTTTCCAAGGCGGGAAGTCACGGATGAAGATCTCAAGGACACGACTTGGCGTAACAACAATTCCGTCAACCAACGCTTCCAATATGTTACAAAGCTCTCACATGACCTGTGGAAAAGATGGAGCACTGATTATTTAATATCACTCAGGGAGCAACATCGTCACTTAATGGTAAAAAGAGGGATAGCATCGCCGCAAGTTGGGGACGTCGTTCTAGTACATGATGACGGCCCCCCGACTTTTTTGGCGTATAGGTCGGATAATGAAACTTCTTCGTGGTCCTGACCACGAATGTAGGGTAGTTCAGGTAAAAACAGGAGCCGGTTTGACCACCAGACCGGTGGTTAAGCTATACCCAGTAGAGATAGATTTAGAGGTAGTGAATGGCGACAGCAAGCCGAACTCTGATAATATCCTTCCTCCTACTGGAGCGGACCGAGGTGATACCCCTCAGAGGCCGTCACGTCGGGCTGCTTTGGGTTCGTCCCAGTTGTGGCGATCCATGATCGGGACGGGACAATTGTAAATACTTTGTATATAACTGGTGGCGGAGTATGTCATGAATCCTAGCTGGTATATATACCGTAGTTTGAATTTCCCGGGTTCACGACAGCTGGTTCCTTTTTGTTTATACGCATTACTTTATTTATCTTTGTGGATAAATATTACTGTGGTTGCACCAATTATATCTTAGTATATTTTCCCTTATTATTTAATCATGGGGGACAATATAGAACCCTTAAATATATTTTATATTGTTACGATAAAAGGGTATCTCAGTACACTTCACACAGAGACTTCGTCCCGCTCACAACAAACAACCAGTTGCTGCCACATAAAAACAGAACTTCACTGATCTACACCTACCGACATGTCCATCACCTAACCTACACTCTTTGCATCACAGCTAAGTTCCTTTAATACTAGAAGTACTTCATAGATATTACTGGGACTACCACAGATAGCCTACATATACAATTTAACACGTAAGTTCAACGGCGACCGGTATCATATTTATAGCCTAGGCCATTTCATCTTTACAGGTCTGAACATTTACTTTATATCCGTTTCTCCTCTACCCCCTAGGAATAATAAACAGGATACATATAAATATTAATGCCAATAATACTATCAAACCTCTTCCACACAATGACGTAATTCTAATCATATTTTGGATACCACTATACGATTTTAGTAAGCTTATAATCTACCTTCATGACTCATAGGGGTAAATACGATCTCAATAAACCCTCTGAATAACACAGGTCCTTCTAAAACTTCATAAAATAGTGTTAGTGTATCTAGAATATAAGGTAACAAGGTGACATAGGTATGAAGGGCTTAACATTAATAAATAATAATAATAATAATAATAATAATAATAATTATGTATATATGTATATACTCAGGCACATACCCCATAGCTGGGGATGGTCGACTCGAGACAGAGCCCAAACAGGGACAACACAACACAAAAACAAAACAAAAAACTCACACACATCTAGGTCACCCAGAAGAACCAGCAAAAGATTCCCAGGTCCCAAATTTCCCGGAGAGGTTCCGGTCCCAGCAGGCAGACTAGCAGCGGAGCTTTACCACCACATTGCCCGCCCACCACACATCCAGGCATGACCCTACATATTCAGTATACCGGCTCCCCAGGCCAGGCGCCTGACGGACTATTATCTAGTCCAACTGGTGCCCGACCCCCTCTCCCAACGGCCGCGTTATCACTCATCGATTCACAATCATTCTCCATTCATTCCTATTCATTACCACTTCTCATGCCTGTTGTACAGTAATCTCTTTATCTTCCAACGCTTGTACTACACAATCTCCATTCTCAACGGAGGTCTTCCTACCCCTCTACCTCCCCTTGTGTCTGACTCATCTACTCTCTTTGTAACCCTTTCATCTTCCATTCACTCAACATGTCCATACCAGCACAGCACCCACTCTGGCCAATAAGGGTTCCCAGCCGCATATCTAAGATTCATCTTACGAGCACCTCTATTGCACACCATCACTTTACTTTTATTGACGTTCACCTTCAGCTTCCTCCTCCCACAAACCACACCAAACTCACTGCAGTTTCTCCTCAGAATCCGCCACCAACGCTGTGTCATCAGAAAACAGCAACTGCTTCAACTCACAATCTCTACGATTCTTCCCTACTAAACCCAATCCTCTACCCATAGTTCTCATTTTCACCTCCCTCACCACACCATCCATATATACATTAAACAACCACGATACCAATAATATTAATAATAATAATAATAATAATAATATTAATGTCGGGAATCTAGATAACGGTTAAATTATGGATCACTGGTACATGAATATCCCAACAAATAGTTATATAATATATTTACCAACGAGGTATTCGTCGATGGGTTTAATCCAGTCCCCCACAAACGGCTAGTTCAATTGCATGACATGTAGGAATGTTCACATAATACAATATCAATACAATGAACTTAGCTTAGAGGACTGGTGAGGTAGGACTGTTGTTATATTTAGTAGTTGTAGCACATGGTGAACTGTGGGTTAAGTCAGAGCCGGGGGAGGAGATGTTAACGGTATGGTGTTGATTGAGAGACTGAAGGGCCGGCGTCCGATCGCTTCGCGAAATTACATATGGCTGCCGGCTCATAATAATTATAACCCAAAACTTGGTTTCATAATACATCTAGAGCTGATTTAGATATTTATACATTACAGTTAATATTTAACCTAACTTAAGAATAAACTACAATACACAAAGAACCAGCCGAAATCGTACAAGCGATACGATACCGCCAAATTCAAATGTCCTATTGGACCAAAACCTGTCGGGATCATTACCCTATTCCCGACATATTGCCCGCCACCAAAAATGATATACAGGAGCTATATACAGAGAACAAAAAAAGGACATCGAATTCAAAGATCACCTTGTTTGATCTTTGATCTCCAAAGATCCACGGAACTCATAGCCGTCCTCCTTTTGGGACGAGCGCCACCTGAAGCCTGAGGAGGATCATCCTTCTCATCATCAGCTGCCCCACCTTGAGGAGCACTGTCACCAGCACTCTCCCGCGGAGGGGTATCAGTAGAGACGCCAGGATCATCCGGCAGTTCTACATCCTGCTCCAAGGGATATAACCTTACGACTGGGCGAGTAGTAACCCCAGTCGAAGTTCGTATTCTAGCAACCCTTATAAGACCATCAATGCCCTGGAACAAATCGATAATCCTCCCAAGCTTCCAAAATAACCTAGGACGCTCATCATGAATCAGGACGATATCCCCGATACGAGGCCATCGTTGATTCGTCCCTTTGATCTTATGAGAGTGACGCTCGCGAAGAGACAGCAAATATTCTTGGGTCCACCGTTTCCATAGATCGTCGGACACCTTGTTTACATACTGGAAGCGACGACGTGTGGCGTCAGCATTGCCGAACGTAGGGTCTTGCAGATCTTCGTCATTTACGGACGATCTAGGAAAGGTATTAAGGGTTCGTCCACGTGTTAGCATAGAAGGCGAAATGGGTAAGAGGTCATCAACATCTGCCGAGGTATAGGTCAAGGGCCTGTCGTTGACGGACATCTCAATTTCTATTAAGATGGTTTGCAACTCCCGTCTGGTCACCAGTGCCCTTCCTAATACCTTCTTCAAGGCAGATTTGACGATACCGATTGTTCTCTCCCAAATCGCCCCGAACCATGGTGCACGTGCTGGTATAAATCTCCACTGACAACCCTTTCCAGTGAGGGTAGCCACAACCTGCGGGTCATCCATTAAACTTTGGAGATATTTAGAGGCCCCGACAAAACAAGTCGCATTATCGCTCATAATAATTTGAGGGAAACCATTGCGGCCTGCAAAGCGTCTTAGAGTATGCAAAAACCCCTCACTGGATAGGTCGTCAATCAATTCAATATGAATCGCTCTGGTTACCGCACATGTGAATAGGACGGCATATACCTTTATGATGTTACCGGGCGATTCTCTAACATGAATCGCTCCGGTGTAGTCTACCCCGGTTACCTGAAATGGTTCAGTCCTTTGTACCCTGAACTCAGGCAAGGGAGGTAGATCAACTGGGGAGTAAGGCTTACCCTGTAATCTTTTACAGATAGTACAGCTATTGTGGATCCCTTTAATTGCTTGTCGCATCTTAGGGATCCACCAACGTTGTCGCATATACGCCAGAACATAATTTACGCCAAAATGTAGGCAGGTCCGATGGCATTGGCGAATCAACAGTTTGGTAATCATATGAGAGGAGCTAAGGAGGACAGGATATTTCGCAGAATCAGTAATGTCCGCTTTTTGTATCCTGCCTCTACACTTAATAATGCCTCCTTCCATATATAATCCTAGCTTAATAATCCATCTAGTTTAAATAGATGTTTAAGAGATCTTGATGAATTTTTAATAAGTGCCACGGCTGATCAGATAAAAGGTAAATTTGCTACCGTTACTAAATCGCTAGCTACTTATGATAGTTATGCTCAGCAGGTATATGGTTTATTGACAGTTACTGACGACGCAGAATCAGTAATGTCCGCTTTTTGTATCCTGCCTCTACACTTAATAATGCCTCCTTCCATATATAATCCTAGCTGCCTCATTAAGTTTGAGGGTTTGGCCTTTGACTCCTTGCTCAGGATTTGATGTTCAGTAGGATAAGATTCCTTTTGTACTAAACATATTAGTTTTGCTTCTGCTGATCTCAATTCATGGAGTCTGATATGCTTCGAATCTTCACTAAGGAAAGACCCGTGAGCCCGACTTCTCATGTTGTTAATGAAACGGTATATCCATGCAAATACCCGTATTACTTGATCATAGCTGCCGTAACGTTCCCACTCTACCAACTTGTTATCCTGATGTGTAGTACTCGCATTCGAACTACTTAACACATCATCTTGGGGCCGACTTGAAGGATCAGATATGTATTCCCTGAAATCCTGAGGCCATTCAGTTGGAGATGTAAGCCATGGAGGTCCATGCCACCAAATAGAGGAAGACAAACTGTTGCGCCGAGATCCCCCGGGAAATTATGTCACTGGGGTTATCCCTGGTGCTCACATAGCGAAACGTAGCTGTAGGAACTAAATTATGAATCTCATCAGTGCGATTAGAAACATAAACAGGTAACACTTTCTGACTGTGTACCCATGAAAGCGCTATTTGACTGTCGCTCCAGACATAGACTTTATTAATCTGTAGTATGTCTGTATAAGCATCCAGTGTAAACTTTATTAGACGAGCAGACAGAAGCAATGCAGTAAGTTCTAATTTAGGAACTGTAATCTTCTTTATAGGGGCTACTTTGGCCTTCGCTATAGCCAGCGTCGCTTCACTACCATTGCATATGTATATGGCAGTACCGTACGCACTATTACTAGCATCAGAAAAGGCATGTAGATCCACCTGTTGACCACTTATAACCTGACGATTAAGTTGGACCTTGCAACATGTGGAAAGGTCCGACCGAATCAACCGCCAAGTATCTTGTAACTCAATCGGGAGGGGCGTGTCCCAATCTAGTTTTAGCCGCCACAGTTGCTGTAAAAACATACGAGCACGGATTGTTACAGGCAGCAAAAAACCTAGGGGATCAAACAACCTCGCTGACAAGCTTAAGCAGTTTCGCTTGGTCATAAGCTCACTGCCGCATGGGGTGTGACAGAAGG
Organism: Lithodes maja; assembly: GCA_037953745.1. Lineage (NCBI taxonomy): Eukaryota > Metazoa > Arthropoda > Malacostraca > Decapoda > Lithodidae > Lithodes > Lithodes maja. Next base: position 252,261 of record JBAKBP010000469.1, read on the forward strand.
ATATACAATCTGTGGTAGTGTCCCATTTGTGGCCTAAAAACTTCACCTCACTATTCTCAGTAGCCACACCGTCAGAAGTAAATTGACCTTTCAAAAGATCACTATTAGTGGCCCATTCTCTTAAGTATAAATGAGCCTTGGCAAATATATCGCGGATCTCCCAGCATCTCTTGAGCAATAAATCTTCATTGTCTCCGGTGCCTTGAAGATTGTCCACATAGATCCCCTGCTTGATCTCATTCTTGAAATCAGGATCTAGTCCAGCCTCCTCAAGATGACGCAAGATAGTAGCGTTGAGAAGGAACTGGGAACAGGTCGCCCCGAATAAGACGACTCTGAACCTGTAGACCAGATACCCTGAATCTAGATCCATTGGGTCCCGTGGCCATAAAAATCTTGTCGAGTCCCTGTCTTCACGATGGAGTTGAAGCATCAGGAAGGCCTTCTCAATATCGGCGACCCATGCAAACTTATGACATCTGAAGCGCAACATAATTTGCGCTAGATCAGAGACCAGGGACGGACCCGTGTACAGACAATCATTCAGGCTATAGGAGCGATCACTGGATTTAGCAGAGCAGTCATACACAATACGAACAGGAGTGGTGGAACTGTCCTTTTTAATCCCATGGTGAGCAAGGTAATGGATGTTATCCCCATACTCACCGAGATCTACTCTCTCCACAAATCCACGTTGTACCTGCTCGGCCAAAACTGCCGCATAAGTCTCGCAATAACTTGGATCCTTGACAAACTGCTTCTGAAGGCCACGTAACCTACCAAGTGCTAGATGGAAATTAGTAGGTAATTTACTCTTGTTATCATTCCAAGGGAGCCTTACCACATACTGACCTCTGCCAGAGTCATACGTTACAGTCTCTTCATACGAGCTTAACGCTAGCTTGGACTCACGATCAAGTTCATGTGGGTCAATTCCAATATTGTCCAAGTCCCATAGCTTATCTATATCAGTACATGTATTATCAGGCACATTTGGCCTAATATATTTATCTATGGGGCTTACTGCTACCTTGAGGACCGTAACCACCTCCACCTGTGTGTCTTGAGAGGAAGTGGCATAGGATCCAGAAATGGCATAACCTTGGATCGTGGGGAGCATTATTAGCTTATCTACCCGCCGATATCCAGGGTGAACCAGGTCGTAGTAATAATCAGCTCCGACCAGTAGCATAATACCATTGTTAGCAGAGAGTTGATCATCAGCCAGTTTATACCCCTTGCTTCTGAGATATTTCAAATGTGGTTGAATCTCTGATGCTATATAGAAACTGGGTAGTGTGTCGACCACAACAGCCTTGATGGGACATACCTTTTTTCTACAAACATATGAAATCTCCACAATATCATAGTCACTGGAATCTATTTCACCAGTGAAACCATGGAGACGCAAATTCTTTTGACCCTTGCTGGTACACTTGAGCTGGGGTAATGATGACCGCAGAACGAATGACCTCTGTGAGCATTGGTCAAGTAAGGTGCGCGTCATTATAGTATTATTATTACTCCCCACTACTGGCAGCATCATAGTAGGAAGCAATTGACATTCTCGAGAAGCAATGGACATGGCAGATACTTTATCACCCTCGCTCTTACTTTTCTCATGTGACTCTTTGGAGGTTCTCCCCTTTTCTTTGCCGTCGTGCCGATCAGACTGGGTGCAAAGGGAAAACCAATGTTTCCCCTTGCAATACTTACAAGGTTTGATGTAGGAATTGGTGCAGGTACTGTTGAAGTGGTCTCTTGCCAGACAGCTGGTACATAACTTAAGCGATTTAGCCTTGCTAATCTTCTGTGTAGCCTTAGGATACTTAGGACACTGATACCACAGATGACCGTGGACACTGCACAACTTACAACCTAATGATATTGGCCTTTTCTGTTTAGGAGAAGTCTGTACCGGGAAAGCTGCAGTAGATGGCGACACCTCCACTTGTCTGTAGTGTCCAGTACTCTCCATATTGAAGACTTCAGTCTGGTACACCTGCACCAACGCTTCCAAGTTTAGTGGAGAGTCGCTTAGTTGTCGTCGTAAGATTTCCCTTAGGGGAGAGGGTATCTTATTCAAGATATTCACACTAAATATCTCCTCCTTGGTGACGGCCATTGTCTCCATACATCGGAGGAGGCTCTCAAAGGAGGCATAGTACTCCTTTAGGTCCGCCACATCATAGGATGGAGGATCTAGTGTGAAGAATTTGGTAATTAAAGCTGTCTTGATGACTTCCACTCTCCCGTAAGTTCTCTTCAGCAACTCCACTGCAGACTCGTAGCTGTTAGCTTCTAGCTTGTACCCATCGACTAACTTCAATGCCTCCCCTTTCAATTGACCACGGAGATATGTGAACCTTTGGATGGATGTGAGTGTTTTATTATGATGGACGGAACACTCAAAAATATCCCAAAATCCAGTCCAGGTAGCCGAATCCCCGGAAAAGGTAGGCAAAGTAAGCTTCGGCAGGTTAAAACCAGTCGCCTTTGGTGTACCGGTATCCTTAACAGAGGTTGATTCTTGGGTGGAAGATAGCCTGGCTAAGGCTGTATTAACGTCCTCAAAGTACACAAGATCTGCCGACATTTCTTCTTCCACATCGTCAGTAACTGTCAATAAACCATATACCTGCTGAGCATAACTATCATAAGTAGCTAGCGATTTAGTAACAGTAGCAAATTTACCTTTTATCTGATCAGCCGTGGCACTTATTAAAAATTCATCAAGATCTCTTAAACATCTATTTAAACTTCCCTTCAGCCCTCCCTTAAGAATCTTAAGTTTCTTTAAATCTGTCATCGTTAAGGTCTAATTTTAAGCAACTTAAATTACAATGAGGTCAGACTACAAACCGTTAATCGCTTAGGAATCAACAGCGGCAAACCCCCATTACTTAAGAAATTTACTCAAAAAGAATTACATAATACTTACATCCCCCTTAATATAAACTATCAAAAGGAAATGATCTAACTAGACAATTAGATCTAGACATTGAGATCTTTAGACATTAAATGAAAGGGTAAGGTGAAGCACTAATTATTGTAAGCCCTTTATAGGTAAGCCTAGTTGGTTAAGCTACAATCATGAGGTCTGACTATTAACTGTCAATCGCTTAGGAATTAACAAAGACCGACACTCATGACTGCCACTTTAAGCAACTAGGCCTAGGCTATTATGAAAGTCAAATATAAAAAGTCACATGAGAACCCTCCCCACCAGTAAAATTAATAATGAGTCCCACAATGACAACACAACTAACACCACAGGCACACCACCAAAGCGAAATGAAAAGCCACCACAGACACCTGCAGGCCTAGACTGCCTAGCCTAGCCGAGGAGCGCGAAATGGCGCCCTAGGAAACTACCCCAACCCCAATCTGCAGCCCAGCTAACCCACCAAAAAAACGCCAAGGTTCACACGCCCAATAAAACCTGGAAACAAGTCCCAAAAAAGATAGAGACGGCATCCATGCGGTAAAAAACACGAGGGAAGAAGCTGGGACAAATCTAGGGAAACGGCAGTCGGCCAACAACGCGCGAGGCGGCAGCCATTTGTAATCCCACAAGCGTCAAGGAAGTAAACAACACGGGACTACGGTAATATCTTTAGGGCACGAAGGACCAATATTTGTCGGGAATCTAGATAACGGTTAAATTATGGATCACTGGTACATGAATATCCCAACAAATAGTTATATAATATATTTACCAACGAGGTATTCGTCGATGGGTTTAATCCAGTCCCCCACAAACGGCTAGTTCAATTGCATGACATGTAGGAATGTTCACATAATACAATATCAATACAATGAACTTAGCTTAGAGGACTGGTGAGGTAGGACTGTTGTTATATTTAGTAGTTGTAGCACATGGTGAACTGTGGGTTAAGTCAGAGCCGGGGGAGGAGATGTTAACGGTATGGTGTTGATTGAAAGACTGAAGGGCCGGCGTCCGATCGCTTCGCGAAATTACATATGGCTGCCGGCTCATAATAATTATAACCCAAAACTTGGTTTCATAATACATCTAGAGCTGATGTAGATATTTATACATTACAGTTAATATTTAACCTAACTTAAGAATAAACTACAATACACAAAGAACCAGCCGAAATCGTACAAGCGATACGATACCGCCAAATTCAAATGTCCTATTGGACCAAAACCTGTCGGGATCATTACCCTATTCCCGACATAATACATAACAATAATACTCACATACTGGAGACAATTACACAGGAACACACACTTACCTAGGGAAAAAGAAAGAAAAGGACGGTTAGTACTACACATTATATTAAAGATATATGTATAGTAAGTTAATTATATTAGCGTACAGTCGGCCAAATAAGTGATGTTGCGGCACCAAGTACATTTCGATCAATAATTGGTATCAGCATTTATCTAAACATTAATTTATCGTTTCGAGTGAGATATACAAACATATCCCTATCTATACACATCCTAGTTAACATCCGACAGACATTAATATAGCACACAGCGAGCAAATCGTAATGACAACGGAAACACAACTTATTTGGCCGACTGTACATCTATTAAATCATCAACATAAATATTAATCAAAGTAAGCATTATAGATTAAATTACAGTATAAGGATATAAAGCAATATATATATATATATATATATATATATATATATATATATATATATATATATTGTTTATACACTCAGCCGGGACTTGAACCACCGACAATCAGGACGAGAGAACGTGCTTTAATGAACTCTACCAGACTACCACAGCGTGATAAAGAATAGCTAACCTCTCCCTATTCGTATTAACCCATTCCATACGAGCGACATCCTTCTTATTAAGAAAGAAACAGCGTAGGCTGCAACATTTATGGTTAAAAACACATGTGCAGATATGGTCCCAGGTTTATTCAACGTTTTGCCTTCTACGGCTTCTTCAGGAATACAACATAATATGGAAGTACAGTCAACTTATATATATAGTCCAAGCTCTGAGAAAACAACTAAACAAAATGAAATCATTGGTGTAGCAATATGAAATGAAATAAAATAAAATACTGCATGAACAATATGGGAAAGAATCACCTAGCCTGGTTGTATGTTCGTTAACTTTATAGCTAAGGGTTTGGCTAAAGAAAAGAAGCCATTATTCAAGTTCATGGTGTCGTTTAAACCGGAGATGTTTTGAATAGGCTCAATCTCTTTCTCTCTCGCTCTTGTTTGTTTGCACACCGGTACAAATGAGGCAGATCCCTTACACATGCAACCAAGATGAAAATGGGAGTCTGCAGAGAGCCAAGTGGCCCACATAAGGCAGATTTGTTTCACAATCAATCCATCTCATAAACGTTACCTGTTATTTACACTATTTACTATACACCCCTATTATCATTATACCTGCAACCAAAACACAATTGTAAGAAATAGGAACATAAGAAAATGGGAGCCTGTAGAAGGCCAATTGGCCCACACAAGACAGATCCTTTTCACACCAAACCCATCTCATAAAAACTCTCCCATTTATCTGTCTCTCACAAATGAGAACATAAGAAAACCGGAGTCTGCAGTGAGCCGATTGGCCCACACATGTCAGATCCCTTTCACACCCAACCCATCCCGCGCTCTCTCTCTCATATTTATCGCTATCTTCCTTACATTTACGACATCCTATTCTCTCTTGCCATACTCTCTCTCTCCCTCATAAATGAGAACATAAATAAAATAAGAAAACGGGAGTCTCCAGAGCCGATTGTCCTACACATGGCAGATCCCTTCCACACCCTGCGTCTGCGACTGGTGGCCAAAGAGGTAACAGGTCTGAACAGCTGCTCCTGCAAATCTCGAGGAAGAAATTAATTGAAGGTCTGAACCAGCATTAACATGGCAACTGGTGGTGAAATAGCAGATCAAGGACAAGCTAAAGTTGGAAGCGAAGGCAACGAGTTGAATGCATTACTTACAACAGAAGTGCAAAAAGTTGTAAATGATTGTCTCGATAAGAAAAAGATAGAAAGGGGGCCACAGACGAGGAGCGCAGGCAACTACAGCAGCAGCCAGGATTCGAACATAACTTCTATTGTGTCGGAAGTTATCAAAGCTCTACAACCTGTCATCGTTCAGTGTGTCTCGGTCGCGGTGGGTCAAGCCGTTGCCACAATAACAAACAACATGAAGGAGATGAGAAGATTCAACGAAGCACAGAACACTTCCATTATAATCGACCTAAAAAAGCAGGTGAAGCAACAATCTTACCAACTGGAGCGGATGGAGCAGTACAGTCGAAGGGAAAATGTGCTGATCAAGGGTATTAACTACGTGCATAATGAAGACACTTCAGAAATAGTAATGAAAATAGCCGCTGATATTGGAGTTAACATAGCACAAGAAGACATTAGTACAAGTCACCGGCTCGGCGCCAGCAGTGACAACAACAAACCCAAGCCAATAATAGTTCGTTTTTCACGACGAAACAAGAGGATTCAGCTGCTGAAGAATAAGAAGAAATTGAAGGACGACGTGTTTATCGAGGAGGACCTGACCAGGATGAGGAACAACATGTATTACGAAATTCGAAAGGACTCTCATACAACCAAGACATGGACAATTGATGGAAAAATATATGCCATGGTAAACGAAGGTGAAAATGAAACCAAGAAAGTGTTCGACACACCAGATGATCTCTACAAGCTGGGATGGAATGAAGCACGGCTGGAAAGTTTCCTTGGTCAGAGTTAGGGACATTGCGACCCCAAGCCGACAGTTGTGAGTGAAAATAAAGGAACAGATAATATAATACGAATATGTGCTTTAAATATATGTGGATTAAAGTCTAAAATTAGAAATGGTATATTCGATGAGTATATTAAGAGCTTCGACATTTTATGCTTCTCTGAAACTAAAATTAAAACTAATGCCGAGCTTGACGGCTTTCAATGTTATAAGCTGAACGATAATAGAAAATATCCGTACCCCGGCGTTCATGGTGTAAATATTTTTGTGGCAAATAAATATTTAAGTACTACACAAATATGCAATATAAATGATGAATTATTATGTGACTCAGTTCTATGGATTAAGCTCGGTAATTACTTTTTGTTAGGATCAGTTTACATACCTCATGAAGCATCTAAATATTTTAGTCCAGAAATATTCGACAATTTAGCTCTCGATATTAGTAAACTAACAGAAATTTATAGTCTACCAATTGTGATGGCGGGTGATTTTAACAGTAGAACTGGCACACTTAGCGATTTTATGACCATAGATGATTTTGATGACAATTTTGCCGGTTTGGATAATAGTATATACAACTCCTGTGAAATATTTAATGATCTAGGGATACCAAAGGTGCGTTTTAGCATTGATAAAAAGGTTAATAATAATGGTAGAAAATTAATTGAATTATGTCAGTGTCACGATTTGAAAATTGTTAATGGGAGATTGGGTCTGGACAAATGTATTGGTGCAGCGACCTGTGAAGACACAAGTGTTATTGATTACTTTATTTGTTCTCCAAATATTTTTCATAACATTAGGAATTTTAATATATATATATTTGACTCTTTGTTATCAGATTTAAGGATATCTGTATTAAGGATATACGCTCAAGGAATTTGTTAATTAAGGAGATGGAGACGAATATAACGCACAGTTATGTAAAATCTAAATGGAATTCAGACAAAAAAAATGATTATCTTAATACCTTTGACATTAACAAAATAAATTATTTAAAATTAAAGTTAGACGCTATTGAGGAAACAAATCAGGAATCAATTGATAATGTAACAAATGATTTGTGTGATATAATTCTCCAACCTGCAAGAGACACTGGAATGTGTAAAGTAATTACAAGCAATCATAAATATTTACATCGTAAGAAAAATAATAATAAACCTTGGTTTAATAATGAGTGCAAGGCATCAAAGAAGGAATACATGCGGCTTAAGAATTCTTTATATAAAAAAAACAGATGATCGTGCAAAGGAGACCCTACGTAATAAAGCAAAACACCATAAAAGAGTAATTAGACGTGTTAAAATATCATATGAATAAAACTTACATAGAACACTAAAATGTCTTAAATCCAATAACCCGCATGAATACTGGAATATAATTAATGAAGACTCTAAGCGGATACAGAAAATAGGCGATATATCTCTAGATTCATTTAAGTCTCACTTCAGTGAACTGAGCGTTGGTAATAGTGTTGTGAACGATAGTCAAGATCTGGGTAGTCCCGATAATGAAAACGACATTATAAATATGGATTTCAAGTCTGAAGAGGTTTTGTTCCATGTACAAAAACTGAAGAATAACAAGGCATCAGGAGTTGACCACATTTTGAATGAGTTTATAAAGAGTTGTCCTAGAAGTGTTATGTTGATTGTTGTACAATTGTTTAATTTAATTCTGAACTCTGCAGTAGTACCAACAGATTGGACTGTCGGAATTATTAAGCCACTTTACAAAAACAATGGTTGCATAGATAATGCTAATAATTATAGAGGAATAACTTTGTTGAGTTGCCTGGGTAAGTTGTTCACATCTTTACTTAACACGAGACTTTATGAATACTTGACTAACATGAATTTATTAGGGAACGAACAGGCAGGCTTCAGGAAAGGTTTCAGTACCCTTGATCATATATTTTCGTTGCACGTTCTTATTAATTACTATTTGGCTCGTAAGAACAGGTTGTATTGTGCTTTTATTGATTATAAAAAGGCTTTTGACTTTATTGAGAGAACAGAATTATGGACGAAAATGTTAAGTCACAATATTAATGGGAGGGTACTACGGGTGGTGCACAACTTGTATAGCAGGGCTAAATCATGTGTTAAAGTCAATAATCAGATATCCTCTTATTTGTCGTGTAATGTCGGTGTGAGACAAGGAGAAAGTTTATCCCCACTTCTATTTGCAACGTTTTTAAATGATTTTAAAGCTCACATCAGTAATGCATTTTCGGGATTGCCAACTATCAGTACAGATGTTGCAGGGTTCTTGGGCGAGAATGATGCTGAACTTTATTTTAATTTGTTTTGCCTACTTTATGCTGATGACACTATAGTTATGGCCGAAAATAAAGATGATTTACAGTTTGCTTTGAATGCCGTTCAGGAGTATTGTAGCCTTTATCACTGCAGGTAAAATGAAGATGATTTACAGTTTGCTTTGAATGCCGTTCAGGAGTATTGTAGCCTTTATCACTGCAGGTAAAATGAAGATGATTTACAGTTTGCTTTGAATGCCGTTCAGGAGTATTGTAGCCTTTATCACTGCAGGTAAAATGAAGATGATTTACAGTTTGCTTTGAATGCCGTTCAGGAGTATTGTAGCCTTTATCACTGCAGGTAAACATTGGTCAAACTAAAGTTGTAATATTTTCCAGGGGTAAGGTCAGAAAACATAGGACATTTAAATTCGGTAATGATGAAATCCAGGTAGTGGCTGATTATACTTACCTGGGCACAGCATTATACTTACCTGGGCACAACATTATACTTACCTGGGCACAACATTTAACTTCAACGGTCGATTTCATAAAGCTAAAGCAAAACAAGTAATTCAAAGTAAGAGAGCAACTTATGGGTTATTAAATACAATTAACAAGCTTAACCTACCGTTCGACACAAGTATCGATTTATACGAAAAACTAGTATTACCCATCTTATTGTACGGTAGTGAAATATGGGGCTGTGAGAATATTGATCACCTAAAACTAGTATTACCCATCTTATTGTACGGTAGTGAAATATGGGGCTGTGAGAATATTGATCACCTAAAACTAGTATTACCCATCTTATTGTACGGTAGTGAAATATGGGGCTGTGAGAATATTGATCACCTAAAACTAGTATTACCCATCTTATTGTACGGTAGTGAAATATGGGGCTGTGAGAATATTGATCACCTAAAACTAGTATTACCCATCTTATTGTACGGTAGTGAAATATGGGGCTGTGAGAATATTGATCACCTAAAAAGGACATGCAAGAGCTTTTTGAAGAGACTTTTGAGGTTGAATAAATCAACTGCAACATGTATGGTGTATGGTGAATCAGGTTTTAGAAGTTTGCAGGAAATCATAGACAATAGAATGGTAAATTTTTGGTTTAGGATTACAAGTGATACGGAAAATAAAATTTCATGTGTTTTGTATAGATTAATGAAAGTTTTGTATGATCGAGAACAGTACAAATTACCCTGGTTAAATAATAGCAAATGCTTACTAGATAGCAATGGAATGTTGCATGTATTTAATGATGTAAATAATATTAATGGTAACTGGTTTAAAGAAGCATTTAAACTTAGATCTAGTGATATTTATAGGCAAAAATGGACGGAGGAAATTAATAGAAGTAGTGTTTGTTTGAATTACAGAATAATGACGGTCGATTACCGCATCCAAGATTATTTACTTAAACTGCCAAAGCAATATTCAATAAGGTTGTGTAAATTCAAATGTGGTAATCATATGCTGCCTATTGTCAGCGGTAGACACAACAACATAAATGTAAACGAGCGAATTTGTACGTTATGTAACAGTAATGAAGTCGGTGATGAATTCCACTTTTTGTTCAAATGTTCACATTTTAATGTTTACAGAAGGCAGTACCTTAACAAATATTATTATAATAATCCTAATTCTATGAAAATGTCACAGTTATTCAGCAGTACACAACATGCAGTTATATTAAAACTTGACAAATTTGTAGGAGAAATTATGAATTATTTCAAGACATAAAGTCTTGAACTTACAACAAGGCCACCAGTCAAGTTGAAATATTATTATGTACAAATAATGTTGTTGTTTTGTATATGTGTTATTGTATTTTGTATTTGTATTGAAGTATGTACTCTTAATACCCCACTTGGGGTCGCTCAAGTTAATAAACCTTTCAAACCCAACCCATCTCGTTCTATCTAATTTCAAGTTGAAGCTCTATTGTTCTTGATCCCATTATAGCACTTGGTAGCCTATTCCACATATCTACAACTCTGTTACAAAATGGATAGAGGCAGATCCCTTATACAGCCAATCTCTCGCTCTCTCGCTCTTGTTTGTTTGCATAATATGTTCCTTCTGTAGTTTCTCCATGCCCGATAAGTTAAATGATCTTTTGATATCTGTGACACAGCATTTGTATCCAACACAATACCCTGCTTGCAACCCCGGACAACGTTGCTTGCAACTTTAATTATTATTATTATTATTATTATTATTATTAGTAGTATTATAGTTGTAATTAATATTTGTTTGACTTATTATTAATTATACATATTTTATAATTATAATTATTTTATTATTATTATTATTATTATTATTATTATTATTATTATTGTAGTATTCAGAGTATCCATGCGTTTATTTTTCTGTTGTTACATTGCCATCCATTTTAACCTCTCTCTCTCTCTCCGCAGTTAAATGCAACCTTGTTTTATTTGACAGTTAAAAATATTGTGTGTGTGTACTTACACTAGTTGTATTTGCGGGAGTGAGAATGCTCGTTAATTCCCGCCTCCTAAGATATGTTTGTCATACCGTGCTTTGAAACTATGCACTGATGGTACAGACACTACTTCGGCTGGCAATTTGTTCCACCCACTAATCGAGTTGGTAGGAAATCTTTTACTTTTCAGATCAGATTTACTATTAGGCACTTTCAGTTTGTAGCTGTGACCTCTTGTTCTCTCACCTCCATCCCTCTCTATGAAGTTTTCTTGGTCAATTTTGTCAATACCTCTAACTCATTTGTATATCTGAATTTGCTGTCCTCGTTTCCTTCTCTGTTCCAGTGTAGGTAGATTCAACTTCTCGAGCCTCTCTTGGTACTCCAAACTTTCAAAACCTGGGATCATCCTCGTAGCTGCTCTCTGTACCCTCTCAATTATGTGGATATGTTTCTTCATGTGAGGGGACCACACTACAGATGCATATTCCATCCTGGGTCTTATTATTGCCGTTATTATTTGTTTCATGGTGTTTTCATTAAGATAATTGAAAGACATCCTGATATTTGCCAATAGTGCTAGTGATTCTCTCACTATCTTATTTACGTGGCTTTCTGGAGACATGTTATCCTTAAATTCTATCCCCAAGTCTTTTTCTCTTTCTGCTTTGGGAATCACTTCGTTTCCTAGTTTATAATCTTTTCTAGGTCTGTACTTGCTTTTACCCATTTCTAGAGTCTTACATTTCCCTGCATTGAACTCCATATTCCATTTGATGCTCCATTCATGGATCTTTTGCAAATCTGCTTGGAGCTCAAGGCAATCCTCCTGGGTTCTAATCGTTTTTAGCAGCTTAGCATCGTCCGCAAACATGCTCATGTAGCTTGTTAGTCCCTCAGGTAAGTAATTTACAAATATTAGAAACATGATTGGGGCTAGGACAGATCCTTGTGGTACTCCACTCGTAATTTGAGTCCAGTTTGACGATTTTCCCCTTACTGTTGTTCTCATCTGTCTTCCGCTAAGGTAGCTCTCCATCCATTTCAGCAGTTTGTCTCCTACTTTTCCCTCATGTTTTAATTTCCACAGCAATATCTTGTGTGGAACTTTGTCAAATGCCTTTTTAAAGTCTAGGTAGGCACAGTCTATCCATCCTTCCCTCTGGTCTACTGTGTCTATTACTCTAGAGTAAAAACTCAACAAGTTGCTTACACATGATCTGCCTCCTCTGAATCCAAATAGTCGGTCAGTAATTAATCTTTTGGATTCCAGGTAGTTCACCCTTTTATCCCTTATTAATCCTTCCAGAATCTTCATGAGGATGCTCAATAGTGATACAGGTCTATAGTTCAGTGGTTTATCTCTGCTTCCTCCCTTAAATATAGGAATAATGTTTGCTCTTTTCCATTCTGTAGGTACTATCCCTGTGTCCAATGATTTGGTCATTATATCATATAATGGTATACTCAGTTCCTTGGCATTTTCTTTAATAATCCAGCCTGATACTCCGTCCGGTCCGGCGGCTTTGTTTGGATCCACCTTACTCATTATGTCTATGAGCTCTGCTCTGTTAAATGTGACTTCCGGCATTTCCTCTGTACCTATCTCATTGGTTTCTGGTGCAATGAATTCTCCTTCTTTTGTAAATACTGATGCAAAATTTCTATTTAGTTCTTCCGCAATTTCTGTATCCTCTTCTATGATTCTGTTTCCACTTTTAATCTTTACGATCGTGGCTTTTATCTTCCTTTTGCCGTTTACAAACTTGAAAAACATTTTTTGGATTCCTTTCATAGTTCTCCACTATCCCTTTCTCATGGTTTGCCTCTGACCTCCTCCTCATTTCTGTGTATTTGTTTCTCTCCTCTTTATACTTTTGCCTGTTATCTTCCGAATCCCAGTTTCTCATCTTTTTCCAGGCTTTGTTTTTTGCTTCCTGTGCTTGCCTACATTCGCGGTTAAACCATTCTTTGCGATTTCCTTTTTTTCTGTTATTAATGTACTTTGGGACAAAAGTTTTTATACCAGTATCATAGATCTCCATGAATGCCTTGAGTTTTTGTCTACCTCACTTTCAGATAACACCTGATCCCAATTTTGTGACTTGAAAAAATCCCGTAGTCCTGCAAAATCGGTTCTGGAATACATCCAGTGATTTTCTTTGTGCTTTTCACTTTCCTTGGGTAGATTATGCTTCAATAGTAGGTCTATGTCGAGAACTTCATGGTCGCTTTTTCCTAGTGGGCATAGGTACTGAATACTTTGAACCTCCTCCCTTCTTGTGAAGAGAAGGTCCAATCTAGCTGGTTGATCACTTCCCCTTACTCTTGTTGACTCTTTTACATGTTGGTATATAGAATTTTCCATGGCCATACTAAAAAATTCATAGCCCCAACTTTCCTCTCCTGTTCCGGGTTCAAGCTCTTCTCAATTCACTTCCTTGCAGTTAAAGTCCCCACACATGACTATTTCATCCTTTGAAGCCAAGATATTTTCTAGCACACTAATTGTTTCCTTACGCATTAGGCTATGCTCCTCCTTACTCCATGCCTTCGTCTTGGGAGGTACATACGCTACTATCACCACAATTTTTTCGTTTCCACCAATTTCTAGTGCTAAAACTTCTGCTGTTGAAGTGTCTAGTTTTATCTCAGACACAATCAAATCTTTCCTAGTAAGGATGCACACTCCACCTCCATGTCGAAATGTTCTGTCCCTCCTCCAAATCCTGTATTCAGATCATCCTAGCAGATTTATATAAAGTTCCTCTCTTAGTTTTGTCTCAGTGAGACATACTATTTCTGGTTTCTTAGTATTGAGTAAGTCTGTTAGTTCTAATTTTATTATGTTCCTTCCAACAACCAACTATACTCGTAAAATCGATTAATGAAATTTTACAAACACATGTGGCAGTCCGTGGATTCGAATCCAGAATGCTCACACCGAAAATCAACACCTTATGCATCGCACCACGAAGACAGTTAAAGAATGGTGGACACTGCCTACGATTTATTATGCAACTTCGAATCCTGCATATCAATCTAAGCATGTACACACATCCCAACTGCATCTCACGTGGGCTATGCATATGTGAATGGAAAGAGCAATTAATGGGGCCTTAACCACTAGGGAAGTCCTTAGAAGTCTAATGCCCCCTTCACACATACAGGACTCAGGTGCCGCATGCAGCAGAGTAGCTACTCTGCTGCATGCGCACCCAAATCGGCACCTAGTCCTGACCATGTGGCTGTAGTCGTCTGTAGTCTGGTGAAGTCCTGGCAATGCGTGTCAAGTCGTGGCCCCCGAACAAAATGTTTGTCAGTTTTGAAATTTGGTCCAGACTTGAAATTTGTCTGGTGGATGCGGGGAGTAGTCTGCGCTAGTCGGCGCTAGTCGTAACAAGTCTTCTGTATGCGGCTGTAGTCCTTGAGTATAGCGTAGCGAATTGTGTTTCATGTGTAGCATAAAGACTACTGCCGCATACACCAGAGTACAGCCGCCAGACACGAGTACAGCCGCATAAGTCTGCTGAAGTCTTGTGCATAAATTTCCATATATTTGCATATAATTATTCAAAAATTATGCAAAAATATGAGTCAAACGAGTACAACAGACAATAGAGGAGTTCAGCCGCAAGCAGCCGCATGCAGCAGACTCCAACCACATTGACAGGAGTGCAGACGTACGACAACACCCGGAACCCTATATGGCAGAAGAGTCGAGCCAACTTGAGCAGACAACAGAAACATCCAACCGACAACACCCAACTCGAACCGCAAACAGCCGCATCAAGCTGACCAAAAAAAAAAAAAAAAAAATCCCAACCACAGAACGGCGACACGGCCCCTATATATAGGCCCCACGCAGCGCACTTGACCCAGTATTCGACGAGATCACCCACGACGTACACCTCTACCCGCACCTCAACCGCCTGTACACCATGCCAGGACCCAATAGAACAACAAAGGCCCTTCTCCCTTCTCCTCCTCCACTCTCCTTCTCATTCTCCTCCCTTCCTCCCTTCTCCTCCTCCTCTCTGCTTCTCATTCAACTCCCTCCCTCCCTTCTCCTCCTCCTCTTGCTTCTCATTCTCCTTCCCTCCCTTCTCCTCCTCATTCTCCTCCCTCCCTTCTTTTCCTCCTCTCTCCCTACTTTTCCTCCTTCTCCTCCTGTCTTCGTTCTTTTCCTCCTTCCTCCCTTCTTCTCATCCACCTCTTCCCTCCCTCACTACCTCCCTACTACCCCCTGTTCTTCTCTTCCTACTCTCTTCCCTCTCATTTAACCCGCTGAGTGCCAGCCAATTTTGACGGTGTGCTTCTGCCAGTGCCAGATTTTTTATTTTTTTTTTTTGGGGGGGGGGCTAAATCTATCAAGTTGGGAGAGAAAGGAAGGATAATGGTAAAAAAAACACTCCCCTCGCCAGAAAACAGGTCCCCGATGGTCCCGAAAGTAGCTGAAAAGACACTATAGACTACAGAGACTTTTATGGTATCGGAATGTATGGGTGGGAGGGTGGTTTTGGGGTTGGTGGGGGGAAGGTAGAAGGGTAATTGACTTGTGTTACAGATATGAAGCTGATTGGTGAGGTACTTTCGCCACCACGGATTTTCCTTTTTTTCCTTTTCTTCGTACGGATACGCTGGAAGTGGGTGGTGGGAGGCAGTTGGAGGTGTGGTGGGGGGAAGGCAGAAGGGTAAGGGACTTGTCACACAAATATGGAACCGATTGGTGCAGTCGTTTCGCCGCCACATATTTTCCTTTTTTTTTTTCCTTCTGACGGGACCGACAGTCAGCGTGTGGGTAGGAGGAGGGATTTGGGATTTTTGTGGTGGGTAGCCAAAAGGGTAAGGTACATGTGGTAAAAATATGAAAGCCATAGGTGCAGTCGTTTCGCTGCTACGATGTTTTTTCGGCGAGGACGTATATACCTCCGTTGGCCACAGAACCTGTATGTGTCGGCTTTATGCCAGTGTATGCGGTTCGACTCTGAAGTCGATCGTCTGAAGTCTTATAGATGCGGGTGTAGTCGGCATGTACAAATGACCGTTATTTCCATTGTTGGTTCGAGTCTCAAGACTTCTCCGGAGTCAAGACGACAACGTCGGCTGTATGCGGCTGTAGTCTGGTGAAGTCCTTTGGATGCGGCATACCGAGCCAGCTCCAAAAGTCGGGGGACAAAAACGCCACGACTAGCTACTCTGCTGCATGCGGCACCCGAGTCCTGTATGTGTGAAGGGGGCATTAGAGATTAGCCCATCGACATTGCTATATAGAATCCTTATACTTTCTAGTCCCCCATTACCTGCTCCAAGTGCCTTATCTGCGGCGGTCTGTTCCCTACCCTCTTTTTCTTTTAGTTTCACTTTACCGAAAGTTTCATAATCTTCCCCTTTCTTACTCCGTAAAAAAACTGATTCTTTTCTTGTTCTGTCCTCTTGCTATTTTCCTCTTTGGCGGTTTTCCTTAGTTCAGCCTCCTTCTTTCTCTCTTCTTCTGGTATGTCCTGCCTGATGTAGATTTTGTCCCTACCCTCTAACCCTTTTAGCCTAGCTGCTACTGCCATGATTTCATCACATGTCCTTCTTGACTTAAATTCGATTTTTACCAGTCTATTGTATTCCTTTGTATATTTTCCCAGCCTAAATATGTCTGATATTTCCTCCTTCCAGGTGTCCTCCTCATCCTTAATAGATTCCAGCATCTTGTTGATGCGACCTTCATCCTTCTCTCTTCGTTTTGTCCAGTTTAGTTCCTCCTTTTCTTCCACCCCTGATATTATGAGGCAGTTAGCCCTACGACTTTCTTCCTGGATGGCCTGAGAGTTTTCGTGGATGCCTTGCTTAACCATACTTTTTACCTGGTCCTTTATCCTAACATCTTGCTGTTTCTGTTCATCCATTATCTTCCTGAATTCGTCACTGTTTGCCGTCCTTACACTGTCTAAATCTTTTACCACTTGGTCTCTAGTCATGCCCCAAGCATTTTTACCTTCAGAGATACTGGTGTCTAGCCTAGTCATTATCACTGCCTTTTCTCTCTCCACTAACTCCATCCTGTTCTTCAACTCACCATTCTCTGTAACAATTTCCTTCTTATCTATCTCCAAGCCGGTCAC
The DNA here is from genome assembly GCA_037953745.1 of Lithodes maja. Lineage (NCBI taxonomy): Eukaryota > Metazoa > Arthropoda > Malacostraca > Decapoda > Lithodidae > Lithodes > Lithodes maja. Next base: position 269,832 of record JBAKBP010000469.1, read on the forward strand.
TCGGTCCTCCAAGTTCTTGATTTTGTTCAATAGCATGTAGCAAAATTTTCCAGTGTCCTCAGCCGTCCATGTTGTCATGAAACCGGGAAAATCCGGCTCTCCCTCCGATTCGTTACTCCCGCCTTTATCACCCCTCTCTTCCTCAGCCCCCTCGTCACCTTCATTCACCATCTTCCCCACCTATTTCCTCTTGTAGCTAGAACCAAACATCTTGCCTCTTGTGCTGGGTAACACACTTACATATGACATATACTTTTACCCACCATACTGAGCCGAGAACTTCCCGCGCCAAAACAACAATATTATGCGAACTCTTCCGATGATTCACTCATACCCTCTAGTATTAGTCACTAATTTCCCACTTGTGTCTGTGTGTGCTAACATAATTATACAGTACCAAGATTCAAGGGACTGGACTTCTCAAATGACACTCGAGACTTAAATGACCTGATCTGCCTGTTTAACCATACTTAATTAAGGGTTCATATCCTCTCGAGTACTATTTTAACTAACTACCAATACTATTACCGCTTTCTATTCTTAAGGTTTTATTTTCATACATCAATGTCCCAGGAAAAATTGCTATGATATGTGCAAATGAGGTTAATGTATTCCTTGAAATCTATAATAATGGTGTAAAATTCACACATCTGCATACTTAGTAAAAAGAGAGCTTAGTGGCTACCAACTCTGCTGGATTTTTAAGCCAGGATATAACATAAGGACGTAAGAGAATGAGAGTCTGCAGAAAGCCAATTGGGCCACACAAGGCAGATCCCTTTCACACCTCGTCCATATGCCAATTGTATTTTATTTTGAAGCTCTCTATCGTTCTTGATCCTACTATGGCACTCGATAGCCTATTCCACATATCTACAACCATGTTGGCAAACCAGTATTTGCCTATGCATTTTCTGAAACTAAATTGATTGAATTTGAAACAATTTGTATGAGCTCTCTCGCTATCACTGAGTTTCAAGTATATCTTTCATGTTGGCTTTATTAATCCAACTTACCCATCTGAAAACCTCTATTATATCCCCTCTAACTCTAAGTCTCTCTAATGAGTGCAAGCCTATAAGGTATAAATCGTGTGTGTTTGTTTCTAAATACATCCGACTTTGCATCGCCATGTGTCTGCAATGAGGTGAAGTTATAATTCGGTCACAGTTATCATCTATCACCCTTTGCAATCCACTGCTCTCTCTCTATCTGAGGCCGTCGACACACGAATAGAGGAGGGAGGGAGGGAGGGGATAGGTGAATAGGAGGAATATAGGACAAAAGGGGGGAGGGGTTGGCAAAGGTGCTTATATTAACAATGCCGCGCGACAAGGGCCACACACTCACGAATCCTCCTTTAACCCGTCCGGCCGCAGCGACGCGTCTGGCGCGTCGCCTATGTATGTAACGCACAGCCCCAGAGATGCGTCTGACGAGTCACCCTAATTGCTCCGACCGTAACCTCAGGTGTAGCCACTCGAGAGGGCTCAGATTTGTATGGGAACTGTGTACGTATCCCACGCAACCGTGCCGATGGTTGAAAACTCTCAAAGTCCACGTGCGTGCGCGTGAGCGCGCAATAACCTGTTTTTTTGGGGAAATTGCCTTCAATTTTTTACTCTTGTAAAATACGTTTTCGGGGGCTCTGTAGGACCATTCTTTAAGCTTTTTGAGCGGTTTTTCGTGGTTTTTCCTTCATTCCTAACCCATTCGCTATTGTTTCTGGAATAAAACCATTTTTTGAAAATGGGCCGGGTTCTGGTGAACAAAAAATACAAAACTAGCCGGGGCTCGACGGGTTAAACAAACACGTCCTTCAATATCCCTCACATTTTGATAAAATATCCTTGAGCATATTGACACCAACCTCTCCTGAAGCGTAGGGGCCATAAATATATATCAAGGTGGGAGTATTGGATATAATTTATTCGGTTATGGAAGGCAGATGAAGGTGTTTGTTTGGAGCTTTTCCAAGAACAATCCCCCGAAGTTGAGTCATTCCCGAACATATGGTGTTGTCGCCACGGTGAAGCAGAGAGCCTGTAGGGGGTGGTTTTTGTCTCTAGGTTATACAGGCCGAGTCACTTCTATTTATTTATTATGTTGTCTTTGATCTAGGTAATCGAGCAGAATGTGTATTAATACTCAGCACACTGTGTTTGTTTTAATTATTATTTTTATTTGTTTATTTTTTCTTTCTTGTGGTTCTTAGACTACTGTAGAGTTGGATCAGACTTGGAGATGGTGCAGAGTCAATCACTTACCCTATTCGACAGCATGACCCAATTCGGCCCCAACCCAAAACATTTTAGCCTCACGGCCCAAACAACCCCTCTGCCCAGAACAGTCCCTCAGCTTTAAACGTCGCTCGACCACAAATGACCCTGTGGAGGAATCCTAATTCAGCCGTGGCTCAAACCAGTTCAATTGTTACTTTCAATGCCTCCAAGACCCATTTTTTTCTTCTATCTACCCGTCGCTATCTTCCTTAAGATAATCACTTACTCTTCAACAATACACAAATCAACCCTTCATTCATCTTCTCTCAATATTCCTGATGTATCTTTTTCATCTGTACTTTCTTCGAAATATCATATTACCACTCTTGCTAAAACAGCTTCCCTGAAATGTTGGTGGGCTCAACCAACTCCTTGAGTTTTTCAGCCCCGCACAGCTTCTTGCTCTGTATAGGGGCACAGTGTGCCATGTATCCAGTTTTGTTCACATACTGTACGTAGGGAGGCTCCACCCATACCGCACTCTCGAAAGAGTAAAGTCAAAAGCATTTCGCCTCATCAACTCACTTCCTCTCACTAGTTCCCTACAATTTTGTTTCTAATCACCATAATGTTGCATCTATTTCACTCTTCTATTGTTATTACAACAATCAGTGTTCTTCAGAGCTCTCTCAGTGCATATCCCCTCTCTTGTGACGAGTGCGAGGCACCCGTCTTTCAGCACAGTCCCACTCATATTCTGTCCAGCTCTCCAACCCAAAAAATATAATTTTCTCAGTCTTCTACTCAACAAGTGAACTATGGAACTCTTTCCCTCAATCAATGTTTTCTTCATCTTATGAATTAGACTGCGTTAAACCTTCGTGTGTCCAAGTATTTTGACCCCAACGTCCCTTAAATTTGGCACTCTGTCACTATCTTGGCTTTGGGGGAAACACTTGTTACAGGCATCCTGTCTTTTGTCTCCTTCATACACATAGCAAATTTGTTGTATTCAGCGAAGTCCCATAGCCCATGGCCAACAACGACTACACTGCCCGAAATGACCCTACAAAGCAACATATTTTAGCTGTGACCAATTTGTTGTAAATCATCCCCTGAGTCGCTAGAAAGAACTTTGTCATCAGCGAATCTGAGGTTGCTTAGGTGTTCCTCATTAACATATTTGTTTTTATTGTCCCATTCAAGATTCCTAATTATTTGATATTGCATTGTAAAGTATACCAAATTACTGTAGTATCAATACACGTTATAATATGATAATTTTAATACATACAGTAACATTTCCAATATAAGGAACCACAACAAAAATCTAATACAATACCGTAATCATAATTATCGTTAATCTTATTATGCTGCCTTTACATATACCTTTACATACGTAACTGGGTATGGGCGGAGCTTACTAATTATCAATGAACTTGTTTCACTGGAGTCGTGCAATCTGAACCACCAAAGATGGGAATTGTTCGAACCTACTGCCAATGTGTGGCTAGGACTTTGGCATACCCCTGGTCTACGACTTACCGCCGTGACTGTACCTACCCGATAGCACTATCGTTAGTGAGTGCTATATATATATATATATATGTTTTTTGTAATATAGATATCTTATCAATATTTGTATTTTGTACTATTGTTAATGTCTTGTCAAGTTGCAAATTTGATTTTAATAGAACATTTTAACACTAATTCTAGTTTCTTTTATTCATGCAGAGTTTAGTAAAATTTGCCAGAACGTCCCGGACTTCCCAAATTGACTAATTCCCTGAACGTGACGATAGTGCGTTGTTATATGTGCGATTAGTTTGCTTGGTAACCAGATTAACTTGCTCATGTTGTAATTGTACACCCTATGTGGTGGATTGTGTTCTTTCATTTCATAAATGTTATTTTAGTAAGCGTTGTTTCCACATAGCGATTTTGATATGTTGTTTTGACTTTATATTGTCTTTGTCCCAGTTTTGGTTTGACTTTGTTTGCAAGTTTTACATTTTAATTGTTCACATGTGTGGAGAGGTTCCACCCATAATGCATTTCTCGAAAGAGTAGAATCAAAAGAATTTTGCCTCATCAACTCGCTTTCTCTTACTAGTTCCCTACAATCTCTTTCTACACACTGCAATGTTGCATCTCTTTCACTCTTCCATCACTATTACAACAATCAGTGTTCCTTAGAGCTCTCTCAGTGTATACACCCTCCCTTACGGAGGGTGCAAGGCCTTTCAACACAGTCCCACTCCTATTTTGTCCAGCTCTCCAACCCAAGAATTAGCAAACTTTCTCAGTCTTTCTTCTACTCAACAGGTGAACTCTGGAACTCTCTCCATCAAGCAATCTTCCTTCATCCTATGACTTAGACTGCTTTAACCTTCATGTGTCCAGGCACTTTGACCACAACGTCCCTTGGGAGGAGGTTGTAGGCACCAGTTGTTGAGGGCAGTACACCCGGGGAGAGCCTTAGGTGGAGTTTAACCCTTAAAGAGCGGCGCTCGACTTAAGTCGTGCACCAATTTGCAGCAAGTTAGGAGCATTATTAAGGCTTTTAAGGGGACCAGCCACAATTTACTCGGAAAAGTGCTCAAAATGGCAATATTGCACAACCCGATATATGGCATCATCACCCATCTATCATCAGTTAAAATTCCGTCTGGAAGCATATTATTTCTAGGCTAGTTTCAAACTTTCGCGGGTCGCGCAGACGCGTAGAAAATGCTTTATTGTTTCGGAACTGCAAAAAAAAAATACGAAAAAGATGAATTTTTGGTGAAAATATGACGTTTGTAGATATTTTTCCTAGCAGTATCTGATACTCAACCCTGGTAACAACGAAGGGTGTGGTGGTGGTGGAGGAGAAAGAGCAGTGTGCTCCAAGTCGCGAGAGAGGTAGGGTGCGGCTGGCCGGCTGGCTTGCAACAGCTCTCGTGCCTTAGTACCTTACGTAAGAAAGTTCACTTGTCGGCGCATTAACTCCGTAACCAAACATGCTACAACAATGATTCTGGTGTCATTGGAAAGGGCATAAAATTCCCTACAAAACAACATCTCATTTTTTTTTTTATTTCTTAACCATTTCGACACAGCAACCCGAGACATTTGTCACCTAATTTGTACCTAATTGCAAACTCCCTCATTGCAAAATTAGATCAAAAATGAAAAAAGTAAACATTACCTTTTGTAACTACACCTATTGTTAGTACCCCCAATGCATTGAAACAATCAAGCAACAACATTTAAATGAGTCTTCGATTTTACAAAATAAATTTTCACACTAATTCTAACCTAACTCAAAAAATAATTGTCCTAGATAATTAAAATTTTGGAAATCTCTCTTATTTTAGGTGCCCTATATGTGTACCAACTCTTATGAAATACAGACGAATTCCATTGACACGTTCTAGAGTAAAAAGCGGCTGGTGCCGTTAAAGGGTTAAAATCGAGTGCAAATGGCCGGGAGCGCAGCAGGCCACACGTCCGACACCCAGGGCTTACCGCCACCCACTGACTCATGCTCCCTGTGTTCTCGAGAGGCCAGCAGTGTAGCCGGTAGTGAGCATAGCTGGGAAAAATATACCGCTATACGCTAAACTCCCATGTTGGTGGCACCACTGCATGAGAACCACGAGTGCTGCGTAGCTCGTTCTGGTCTCATTTTGAAGCTTTTAGCGCCTAGTTTTTTGCTGAATACATTTCTTTTCATGCAGATACTTGATTGATCATTCAGGAGGGCCTGAATATGCCTGAATATGCCCAAAATAGCCCAAAACACCCCGCTAGACAAGGGTTAAGGATTGCTAGACATACTGTTTCACCACCTGGTCTCCTTTGCTGTTATATTATGTGCCTCAGTTACACAGAGAGCAATTCTAGCTTGATCTTAAGATACACACACTCTTGTTTTCTTAGATAAAAGCACAAGTGCTACACTAACTTAATTCTTTTCAATTTCTTATTCTGGTGTAGGGATGTGGCGACCCCACCGCCCACCACTTTGGTGGTACAATCAGCTTCTGTAGCAGTGGGCCCCGTGGTTCCAATCTTCAGAACATTCCTGTGTTTGGTATGGTTCCAGCCAGGGCCACCACGGGGGGGGGGGGGGGGGGGGGACCATTGTCCGGGTGAAGGACTGCTCTGGGTCTGATCCTTCAGTGCTAAGGGTCATAATTCACTTAGTGGTAAAGGTTATGGCACTTTGGAGTGGGTCAGTGGAGGCATATCTGGAGGCAGTTACTACAACCTATGTGCTATGTGGTGGATTGTGTTCTTTTATTTGTACTGTAATATTATTTTGCTAAAGCGTTGTTTCCACATAGCGATTTTGATAAGTTTTTTGTCTTTTTACTGTGTTCGTCTAAGTTTTGGTTTGTTTATTTTGTAAGTTTTACATTATAACTGTACTGTACTGTTTCTCTGCACGACCCACTTTGAGCCGACGTCCGCCCGCAAAGCCTTCCCTTGTTTTGATGAGCCTCACCTCAAGGCTCGCTTCCACATGACCATCATCAGGGACCCTCAACACTTCTCACTGTTCAACATGCCGCTACAGTCGTCTGTCAGGGAGGAGAACTCTACCTTGGTACGTTAGTTCTAGGGTTTATTCCTTGATTATCCCTTGTTCTTCACTTGTTTATTCCTTGTTTATTCCTTGTTCTTCCCTTGTTTATTCCTTGTTCTTCCCTTGTATAATCCTTGTTCTTTCCTTTCTCACATAAACATTAGGGTACTCATAGTGCTGTTGGGTATAATTACATGATTAGATTGATATCCAGTTCCATAAATGGATATTAATCGTAGTCGTGTACTGTACGTACCTTTAACTGTCTTGGTGGTGTAATGGTTAGAGCGTTTAAATTCTATATGTGGTGTCCTAGGTTCGAATCCCGGGAGGATCACATGCTTTCACTAATTTAATTTTGGGAGGTTATTGGTGTTAAGAAAGATGTTAAGAATATTATATATCCTTAATCCCTGCATTGTCAGACTTCCTATCTATCTATCTATCTATATACTCAGGCCCAATCCCCACTTTTCATTTTTTTTTTACCCCCCTTCAAGATTATTCTTTCATTTTTTCACTAGAAAAAGTTCCCGGCCAAAGGTCTATTCCTCCTAGACTTACAGGCTCGCTATCGCTCGCCAGGAAAAAATTGACACCTAAATGGCACAAACGGATCTTTATATTGGCAAAGAAATAGAACAAAAGTCTTAATATCGTCAAACTAATGGAACGTGTTAATAGATACACGGAAGCAACCGCACTCACTGAAATCCCGGAGACAACTGCCGGTCGTCCGCATAGAACAGCCAACCATACGTCCATCCAGCCGATGATGTCATCAGCCAGCCTACGACTCGGCGGCCTGCCATTGGCTCGAGGCGGACGAGCTTAGTGCAGGTCGAGCCAGTCAACCTGCGCCACTTTGGCGTGACTGTGCTAATATATTAACACACTCGCTATTTTTTTATTTTTTCTTTGTGGGTCCCCTTCAGTACATATAACTATGTACATTTGTAAGTTCGCCAATGTACATATTTACATTTCTAACATGTTGCTGCTTACAGGCAACACCTAATCCCGACTAACTGGCTCCCGCAGCCACTCCGTCGACGCGCCCATGTTCTATCTATCTATCTATTGCCTGACGCCGTGATCCCCGAAGGGGTGGCCACGAACGAACCGCCCCCATGCACCTCTGTCCCCCGTCAGTCGACGCCTCTCCCCCCAACCAGCACCGCCTTCGTGCATGTAGTTCCTCACTCCATCCTTCCACCTCATATTCGGTCTACCTCTCCCCCTCTGTCCCTCCACCTCGCTCTCGTACACCCTCTTAGTCATTCTCTCGCTTTCCATACGTTCCATATGGCCGAACCATCTCAAGTTGTTCCTTTTCACACTTTCCAGCACATCTACCTCCACGCCACACCTCCTTCTTACTTCCTCATTAGTCTGTCTATCCCTCCATGTAACTCCGCACGCACTCCTTAAGTAATTCATTTCCACTGCTCTCACTCTTGGTCTGAGTCTCTCAACCAACGTCCATGCTTCGCTTCCGTAAGTCAGTGTCGGGATTACCACACTGTCATGCAAGGACTTCTTCACTTCCATACTGACCACCCTATTTCTTGTGCTACACTAAAAAGTGTAGCGTTCCTACAACCCTCTTCCCCTGTTGTACCCTCTCCCGCACCTCTTCATCCATAGTCCCATCTTTACTCAACACACTGCCCAGATACTTAAAAGAGTTGACGATCTCCATAGCCTGACCGTTCAGCTTCACCTCACACTCTGTGACTTCACCCCTTTCGAAGACCATAACCTTGCTCTTCCCCGTATTTACCTTCAAATTCCGTTTTTCGCACACTGTTCCAAACTCATTTACCAGACCCTGCAACTCCCATTCATTATCACTCATCAGAACTGTATCATCCGCAAACAGCAGTATAGGTAGCTTCCACTCAATTCCCTCCCTTTTCAGCGATACACCAACATCCACTGCTCTTGATAGTATTTCTTTCATAACTCCATCCATATATACAGTAAACAACCACAGGGACATCACACACCCGTGTTTCAAACCAACATTCAGGTCAAAGAACTCGCTCTGCTCACTCTCCACACGTACTGCCGCCTTTGCACCCTCATACATGCTCTTCACTGCTTTCAGCAACTTGCCCTCTACTCCGTATATTCTAAGTACTTTCCACAAACCTTCTCTATCCACTCTGTCATAGGCCTTCTCCAAGTCCATAAAGGCAACATACACCTTTTGTTTCTTCTCCAGATACTTCTCCACAACACAATTCAAGGTAAAAATCTGATCTACACATCCTCTTCCCTTCCTAAAGCCTCCCTGCTCGTCGCCAATCCATTTCTCCGTTCTCACTCTCACTCTCTCAATCACTACCGGTACCCTACTGTATACCTTCCCTACTACGCTTAGAAGACATATTCCTCGGTGGTTACCACACACTCCTCTTTCCCCTTTGCCCTTATATAGGGGGACTATTATGCCAGTCTTCCAGTCATCGGGTGCACTCCCCTTCTCCCATGCTAGTTTGCACATTTTCCATACCCATTCTATCACTATCTCACCACCATACCTCAACATTTCCCCACACACTCCATCTGTTCCTGGTGCTTTCCCCAACTTCACTCTTTTCATGGCTTCCCACACTTCTGACCTCCTGATCCCCACCTCCTCCTCCACTACTTCTCTTCTTCTCCCTCCCATACCATATCCAGCTATGTTTGCTAGCTCTTCATTCCTTTCATTTAGCAACTCACTGAAGTACTCCCTCCATCTTTCGACTCTCTCTTGCTTCTCGGCTAGCATTCTCCCATTCTTATCTTTCACACCCTTACTGTTTCCCTTGCTACCTTCCCTAACTTTCTTGACTTCTTTCCAGAACAGTTTCTTACTCTCCCTCCATTTTACACTCAGATTCCTTCCAAATTCCTCATCTACTCTTCTCTTACTTTCCTTCACTACTCTCTTCACCACCCTCTTACTCTCCACGTACCTCGCTCGTTTCTGTCTCTCGGAATCTTCATTCCCTCTACTACCCAACCACTCTCTATATGCTTTCTTCTTTTCTTCCACAGCTATTCTTACCTCTTCTGTCCACCATGCTGTACCTTTCACTCCCCTCCCTCTTCTCCTCACTCCACACACCTCCTCACATGCTGCACAGATCTCATCCTTAAACACCTTGCTCATCTCCTCCACTTCCTCCATAACTTCCAGGTCGAACCCACCTAGTCGTCTTTCCACTGCTCTCCTGTACTCCTCCCTGACTTCCTCCTTCTGCAACCTCTCCACCCTCCTCACCATTCCACCCTCCTCTCGCCTCCCTCCCGCTCTCCTCACCCACTTCTTTTGTATCCTAACCTTAGCTACCACTACATAATGATCAGACAGACCCCCTCCAATACCCCTATACACCCTAGCATCCATCACAGATTTCTTCATTCGTTCATCCACACATACATAATCAATCAATGACTTTCGTTCCACCACTGTCTTATCCTTCATCGTCAACATCCGTTTCCACGTGTACCTGTGGATCATTCTGTGTCGGAAGAAGGTGTTGGCTATCCACAGCCTCCTCCCCACACATACGTCCACAAGTGCACTACCATTCCCATTCACCTCTGATGGTACCCCCCACCCTCCCACCACTCCCTCAACTTTCCTATCACCCACCTTACCATTCATATCCCCAATCAGAAATATCCTTTCGTTCTTGTCAAACTTCTCCAGGCACGCCTCCACATTCATCCAGAACTCCTCTTTCTTTCTTTCAAGTATATCCTCTGTCGGGGCATACACGCATACAATCACCCACGTTTGTATTCCTACTTTCATTCTCACCCACACAATCCTTGAACCCACAGACCCATACTCTCTTACACATTCCTTCCATTTGCTACTTACAAACAAACATGCACCTTCTCTCGCTGTTCCTTCACTCACTCCAGCACACACACCCATTCCACACTCCCACTCTCTCACATCTGAACCTTTCCATTTGGTCTCTGTCATTCCACATACATCCAGCCTGGCATTCACTAACACTTCCAGAACCTCTCTCTCTTTTGTGCCATCATTCATTTTTTTTTCTTTGTGGGTCCCCTTCAGTACATATAACTATGTACATTTGTAAGTTCGCCAATGTACATATTTACATTTCTAACATGTTGCTGCTTACAGGCAACACCTAATCCCGACTGACTGGCTCCCGCAGCCGCTCCGTCGACGCGCCCATGTTATCTCCTTTAATTCCCCTTTTTCCAACATATCTCTAAGCACTGATATATCAATTCGCAGACGCTTGTCGTCCACCAATTTATAGGAGTATAGGGCTTCCACTAGGCTACTGTTGTCTACAAAACACTTGATAGGGATACTCCCACATCTGGAGATCTCCTGCAGAATACTCGCCACATACACAGCAGTACTAGCACCATCCAAAAGCGCCAGGGTCTCCGCAGCACGCGTTGACTTGACCACCCATCGAACCTTCCTTGATTGCCAGTAAATAGGGCCCCTCACATTATCAGTGTCGCACAGAAAGATGATAAAGCCTCCTTGAGACCCATGGCCCTGCAGGTTGGCGAATGATGCGTCAGCATAGCACTCAATGTGGCACTCATCTAAAGGTCCAATCTTCGGAATAAATAATCGTACATTATCCGATTTCACACGCCCAATCACCTTATTTAGTCTTAATATGTCAGACACCGTAGCCTTTGGAAGTGAAACACTCAGTTCGCACACATCGAACGCTATATCTGGGCGAATGTGAGCAGCCATCCAACTCAGTTGCCCGATCAACGCACGATATTTCGTTCTCTCCTGGTCTGACAAATCACTAGTCTTCTCTAATGCTCGACGCTTGCCAAGTGTAACCGGAGTCAATGATGCTCCATACTGAAACTGGTCGTTGTGATACTGCCATCCTCTGTGGTAACTACATTGAGCCCCACATACTTACAGCACTTGGAATCTGAAGTCCTGACCTGGAAGATCCTGCGCAACTGGTTTATGACTTGCTGCTCAAAATTCACAGTACCAGCCCACAAGAAGTTATCCACATATATGCAAATGATATCCTCTGTTCCACCACTTCGACTCCACGAAAATAATGCAGGGTCCAGGGACGAGATTTTGGCACCTAGACATATCAGCTGGTCCTTCACCCTCATGTACCATTGCCTGGCTGCATCACACAAACCATACACCGTCTTCCGCAGACGCCACAATAAACTCTATTGTCGAACTCGGGAGGAGGTCGCAGGTACACTTCACGCTCTATATTGTTCCCTTGTAGGTACGCAGCTTGTATATCCATGGTGTGGCACAACCAACCATTAGCTGAGGCGAGGGCTATCGCCAAACGGACAGCCTCCTTTGAGCAAGTGGGAGAATTCTTCTGCAGCTCTACAGTGTCCTCTTCAAAGCCCCTGGCCACCAAACGTGCCTTCACAATAGTCTTCCCATCCTTCAGCTTTTCTGTGACCACCCAACGTACAGATATGGCTCGTTGACCCATATCATCCACCTCGTCATACACCTCATTGTTCCTCCAATTCTCAATTTCTCTTTCCTTAGCACACACCACTTCATCCGTATTAAAAAACACAAGCATTTCTGTCGCCTCGTCCACAGTTTTCCACGACGTAAGATCTCTGTCCAGATCCATCCAATTAATGTTACCATCTTTGTCACTCTTAATTTTGTAGCAGTTGGGGTATCTACCAGTCATCTTCCCAGCACGACTAACAATTTTGCCTGATATCCACTCACCACTCGCTTTATCAATACCCTTGATCCTTTGGCCCACTTTAACTTTCACTACATTACGTTCAGACACACCAGAGGCAATTGCACCGGTATCTGTCTGACTTATGTCACCGGGGGGGACCTCCACAGCAACCTGACCCCCACCACCCACAACATCAACAATGTTACCAGTATGTTCGTCATCATCCGAGTCTAGGTCTGAATCTACGAATCTAGGCACCACATTACCACGTTCACTAGGTACGTCCAGAGTATGGGGAGATGAATGAGGCACATCCTCATCATTTGACACTGCAGCAGTATCAACACTGGTAGGTGCCATGGCAATTCGACATGTGTGTACCCTAACACACATTCCACCGTGCTTCACCAAAAAACTGCTTCCCGTCTCTCCCTATTATTGTACCAGGTCCGCCCCACTTATTACTGTCTAGACGCTTATAGTAAACATCATCTCCGTAGTGTAGGTCTCCAGGGTCGCTTTCCCGCACATTATGACGAAGTGCTCTAGTCAGCCTTTTACTAGATTCCGCTATGGTAAATGCTCTTCTTGCTGCATGAAGGGCAGTCAGGTTATCCTTTACTATACCAGCAGGTGTGGCCTCGCTGTCTAGCGCTGGCAGGTTATCATAAAAGGCTCCAGGAATCCCAGGGTTCTGGCCAAACACCAACTGGTTAGGCGAGAAACCTGAGAAGGTTGACAGTGCATTCCTGGCAGCCACAGCCCAAGCCAGAGCAACATCCAGACTACAGCCAGGATAATTCGCTAAAATCTTGCTAACCATTCCACCCAACACAGCACTGAGCCTCTCACAAGCACCATTAACCCGGGAGCTACGGGAAGACTCTTAAGAGTTCCCCGGCGGACTGCGGGAAGACTCTCCTGAGTAAGTAAAATTAAAAATCAACTTTTGACATCGAAAAAAAAAAAAAAAAATATTTTTATTTTTTTATTTTTTTATTTTTGTTTGGCCCCTGGGCCATGCAAAATCTCAGTCCTCTACCTCCCCTCCTTCCCCACTTTCCTCCTATCCCTCAGTTATCACCTATTTTCCCTATTATTCCCTTATTCAGAGGTATATTTTCGTGCTAACATTAGCGAGTTGCAAGCAGGGTGTTGTCATCACTGATGGCCATCGAGTGCAAGAGAGAGAGAGAGAGTATCGATCGACTGTGTCGCAGTGGCCTTGGGGAAAATTGGCGGGAAGGTAGCTTGCCTCACCCATACATTATACAACTCGCGGGCTATATCTCCGATTTTGACCATCCAAACGCTGTTTTCACTCGTTTTATTGTTGTTTCAGGTTAATACCTTTATAATCAACCCATAATAGGCGCATATGGATAATTATTAATGCTATTAATGGTACAATGAATATTTTAGTGACGGAAACACCTCAAATACGTCAGCACAGGGGGAGGTTTTCAATTACCCCCGTGCGCACTTGTTAGGTTAAGAAGCGGTCAGGCGGTGGTGGGAGGTGGACGTAGTTTTTGAGCTCCGACATATTATCATGTGCAAGATTAAATATAACGGAATATCCAGAACATACTGAGCGAGCGAGGAGAGGAAGGACTGGTGAAGTGCTAGGGGGAAAAATTGGTGTGGTGGAGGGGTGAGTTATATATATATATATATATATATATATATATATATATATATATTTTATTTTTTTATTTTTTTTTATATTCCAACTACTCCCTCTCGGGCATAGGCTGAGAGCCTGTATATTCCACCGCTCAACACGGTGAAGCCTGTGAGGTCTTGTTCCAGTCTGGGGAGTGAGACATGCGAAGCATCTATCATGGCTCGAAACAGCTCCATCTCTGAAGCGGCTGGTTGCTTTGCTCAAGTGCTTCACCATCTCACCCTCCAGACTCAGACCCTCGCTCTTAGAACGCCACCTATTGTAAAACGAGTAGTTTAACAAGGGTCAGCTGGAGTGTAGTGATTGTAAACAAATATGGCGGATGGAACGGCGGGAATCTCGGAGTCGGAAGAAAGGTTAGAGCGATTTCGTGGGTTTAGGAGTACAGATAGGAAGGTCGAAGAGATTATTAATGTTGTGAAGGATCTGGAAAAGTGGAAGAGTGAAACGGAGAAATGGAAGGGGGACATTGGTGAGAAAATCACGGTATTGTGCGAACTATGTGGTGCGTCGGGGGGGGTGGGGGGGGGGGGGGGGGCAGGGAATAGGCCTAGGCTTAGTGAAGGCAGCGAATGTGGGCCTATCTCGGAAGCTAATACGAACCTAGAGATGGTATTAAAAAGGGTAGAGGAATTGGGAGCAGAGAATGTGGCATTAAAGGAGCAGCTGATGGAATACGAAGGACGATTCAAGGAAGTGAAGGAGTCAACTGCATGGACGGTGGTAGGTGAACAGAAAGTTAAGGATTTGGAGGAAATTGTGAAGGAACAAAAGGAGGAAATGAATAAGTCAAAACAAAGTTTTGAGAGTGCAGTCGTAGGTGTCATGAAGAACAAGGAGAGTGTTGTGAGGGAGGCCATGGACAGGGATAGAGGTATAATCATGCATGGAGATATAGAGGCTCATATGAATGATAATGGAGTGAGAAAAGTGAGAGATATGGAGAAAGTGAAGGAGGTCATGAAAGCTGTTGATGTAGATGGATGTGGATGGGATGGGCAGGTGGAGTAAGTCAGTAGGACAGGTAGATATAGAAGGGGGGAGATGAGACCTACAGTATAAGGGTAGTTTAAAACCAGGGCAGTGGTAGAGACAGTGACAAATTTTAGTTGGAGACTAAACACAAATGAAGAACTGAAACATATAAGATTAAAGAAGGATTTGAGCATAGAACAAAGAAAAAAAATAAAGGAACTACAGGAAAAGGCTGATGAGGAAAATGGAAAGTTGGGTGAGGAGGATAAGAAGAAGTTTTTCTGGAAAGTGAGGGACGGGAAATTGAGGAAGTGGTTTATACGAATAGAAGGGAGAAGGAGAGCTGGGAGGGAAGAGAATGTGATAGAAGTTGTGGCAGAGGTGGAGAGCAGGGTGGAAGCGTCTCGGGGAGAGACAGGAGAAGCTGCAGACCCAGTACCAGTAGTGTGAGGGGAGGAGTAGGGCACGGACAGGAGGAGCGGGATGATGTAGCTGCTGAAGGAATGGTAGAAAGATTAAGGATTATGTTTAGTAATGTTGATGTGTTTACCCAGGACAAGAAAAGAGAACTGATATGTAGGTTACAGGATGAAGAGGAGAAACCTGATGTCATAGCCTTACAAGAAGTAAGACCAAAAAATGCTAGAATTGAAAGGGAACTGGTGGAGTATAGTTTGGAGGGTTTTGAGTTGTACGAGAGGAATGCTATTAGAGCAGAGGTTGGAAGAGGACTGTTTATTTATGTAAGAAAAGAGCTCAAGGTAAATGAGGTGGACATGAGACAGCAGTATTGTGAGTATTTGTGTATTAAAGTAAAATGTACAAGAGGGTCAATTCTAATTGCCTCTATATATAGAAGCCCAAATAATAGTAGGGAAGAGGATGATAACCTACTTGAAAGCAATGGAGGAAATAGATAATAGAGAGAACAAATATAAGATTGTTATTGGAGATTCCAATTTGCCAAGGATCAACTGGGCAAATTGTGCTACTCCAGCGGGACAGTGTAGCCTGGAAAACAAGTTTATAGAGAAAGTAAGAGATTGTTTTTTAACGCAACATATTACAGAGATGACAAGATATAGAGATGGGAGGCGGGGGAGTGTACTTGATTTAATTTTTAGCAATGAGGAAGATATAGTGGAACATGTCAATGTGGATAGTCCTATAGGTCGTAGTGATCATGCCTGTATAAGTTTTAGTTGCAATATTAAAACAGAGAGGGATGATAGAAGCAATAGAAAAATATACATGTATGACAGAGCAGATTATGAGCTGCTGAGAAGGTGTCTGGACATTGACTGAGGGAAATACTTGAACGGTGAAGACGCTGAAGGAATGTGGAGGCAGTTTAGAGTCAAACTGGAGGATGTTATATCCAAATGTGTACCAGTAAGGGAATATAAGGATAAAACAAAATTGAGGAAAAGAACGAACCCAGAATTACCAATGAAAAGAAAGCTGTGGATTTTGATAAGAAGAAAGAAACGATTGTGGGATAGATTAAAAGTGTTAAAAAATAACCGGGGGTCTAGTATAGAAGCTAAAGTAGTGGATTTGGAACGTAGACAGATAAACAATCAAATAAGGTGGGAGACAAGGAGGGGGGTAAAGGAAAGGGAGAGAGAGATTGCAAGAATCGTGAAGGATAATCCAAAAATATTCTGGAAGTACATTCAGGAAAAGTTAACGAGAAGAGTAGGGATCCCAGAGCTGGTGGGGGGGTTGGATGATGGGAGTAGAGCGGAGACGGATAAGGAGAAAGCAGAGGTGCTGGGGAAATACTTTGGGGGGGTACTAACAGTAGAGTCGGATGATGCAGTGCCAAATATTCCCATCAAACAGGCACCTGCACTAGAACTAATAGAGTTTTCCCATGCTAGAATAAGAAGGGCTATAGCAAAAATGAACAGAAGTAAGTCCCCGGGACCGGATGGGATACACCCAAGAATCTTAAAGGAAGGAGGTGATATGTTAGTAGAGCCATTGAAAATGTTATTTGAGGTATCGTTTAATACAGGACAAATCCCGATGGACTGGAGAGAGGCGAACATAACAGCTATATTTAAGAAGGGAAAGAGAAATGACCCAGGAAATTATAGACCAGTCAGTTTGACAAGTGTTGTGTGTAAACTAATGGAAATGGTAATTAGAGAAGGAATAATGGAGCATATGAAATCAAACCAACTTTTCAGTGGGAGACAGTTCGGATTCTTGCCGGGGAGGTCGACGGTACTACAGCTAATTAAGGTGGTAGATGATTGGATGCAAATTCTAGAGGATGGTGATGTAATAGACGTGGTATATTGTGATTTTATGAAGGCCTTCGATAAGGTCCCACATAAAAGGTTAATAGAGAAAGTTAGAAGCTATAATATAGGGGAGAAATGTGTGAAATGGATAGAAGCCTTCCTGAAAGATCGGAGACAGAGGGTGCTGGTGAATGGAATAGGCTCGGGGTGGAGGGAAATTACAAGTGGGGTTCCTCAGGGATCTGTGTTGTGACCACTACTGTTCGTTATATTTATCAACGACTTACCTGAAGTTATAACTAATGGAAGTGAGGTATACCTGTATGCGAATGACACTAAGCTGTATAGAAGAGTGAGGAGTAAGGAAGATGTGGGTTTGCTTCAAGGAGATGTGGAGGGCATGAAGGGATGGTCTGAGCATTGGTTAATGCCTTTTCATCCAAAAAAATGTAAGTACATGCGGATTGGGACAAGCAAGATAGACAAGGTAGGATACAGTATGTATGAAGCGATGGAGGAAGTGAATGCAGAAAAGGATATAGGAGTAGTGATAGACAATAAGTTAAATTTATCAGAACATTTAGCGGAAAAGATAAACAAAGCCAATAGAATTGTAGGGCTGATAAGGAGGACATTTGTGTCACTTGACGAAGAAATATTCAGGAATCTCTATTCAGCGCTGGTTAGGCCGCACCTGGAATATGCGAACCAGGTGTGGGCTCCATATATGGTAAAGGATAATTATAGAAGCAGTGGAGAAAGTGCAGAGGAGAGCTAGCAAGCTAGTACCAACGTTGAAGAACGCGGGCTATGAGCAGAGGTTGAGGACACTGGGGCTTCCGACACTGGCATATAGGAGAAAGAGAGGGGATATGATAGAGACTTTTAAGATAGTGTCAGGAAAGTATGATGAGGATGTGTGTGAAGGTATCTTCTTGATGCGGGAGGGAACAAGAACGAGAGGACACTCAAAGAAAATTTACAAAGAAAGAAATAGGCTTGAGAAGGCAAAGAACTCATTTTGTGATAGAGTGGTAAATGAGTGGAACGCACTGCCCCAGTATGTAGTCGATTCCGAATCAATAAGGGAGTTTGAAAGTAATCTTGATAAAGCATGGGGAAGACAAGAATTGAAGTTTGATTATAAAACAAAAATACAGAATAGTAAAAATGTTGCGTCTGCTACCGCCGCCGCCAACACCGTGAACGACCGCAGCAGTGCAAGTACTGGCACTGAGCTGGATACACAGGCCTAGTTTGCCTTTTTCCAGAGGATCTACTGTATGAAACTGTAAGAAATTACTCCAAGGGCTTTCAGCTGCCGTAGTCAATATCTTAACATTAAATGCCTCGCCCAGAGACCTCTTGTCTGAATTATTAAATTCACAGCCATTATCTGACAATATTTTTCCTGGGGCACCAAATAACCCAACCCTACTGAGAAATACCCCACGAATAATAGTGCCCGCATTCTTGTCAGGAATAACCACAGATGTACAATATCTTGTATACAGGTCCACTATCACCAAGAAATACTTCTTGCCTCACGACTTAAGGTCCATAGCAATCACCTCATTAAATCTGTTAGCCATCGGGACACCTACCACTGGTCTCGAGCTCGGTCTATTATACCTTCTACACACTGAACAATCATTTGTCACTTTATCGATCCTCCGTTCCAGGTTTGAGTCCCTGATATCGGCATCCCTCACAAGCTTCTTCAATTTCTCTGCTGTAGGGTGTCCAAACTGACGATGAAGTTTCAAAGCTTTCTTCTCTAGGTCCCCATCTTTGGATAAGGCCAGAGCCACAGTGATACCAACTGCCCCGTCTAGTCAAGCCGATAGCGGCAACAGATACTGTTCTGATGATGAGGTTTTCAAATTGACGATTTTTTTCTTTCCATTCACTTTGACCTGATTTGTTTCACAATTTATTATCATTTTGGCTCTTTTCATAGAAGCACTACTCAGTAACAACGGTAAATTACATCTCACCACATCAGTAGTAATATTGGCACGCATATCCCCTATACAACAGGGAAACGTATCTTTCTTGTAGGAAGTCACGGAAATACCATTGCCAAAAGTGAAGCTGGAATTAGAGCATTCCTCTTTCACAAGTCTGCGCTCATGGTCAGTCAACCCTTGTATGTACTCGTCGAGCCAACGTAAACTACACACAGTGATTGTACAACCCGTATCTAGTACAGCACACCCTTTTGATTCACTCACTAGTTTCAGTAATATGTTTTCGCTCTCATTATCATTCACATAGCCCACGAATAAGTTCACTGGTTCCTCATCGTACCCACCATGTCCCCCTCTGTTCTCGTAGGCATCAGGGCAATCACGTGCCCAATGATAGATTGATTCACAAATAGCACACTTGGTTATTTTACCACGTGTCCCCACTGGGTTTTTCTTCCTCCTGTCCTGTCGTTGACGTCCTCTATTACCACGCACACGCTGGTGATGGGCTGGTCTATCAGAGTGAGAACTGAGCGATCTCTGCCATACCCATAGCTTACTCTGACTGTTCCTTTTACTTTTATATTTTCTAGATCTCAAGTGACAGCGTCTCTTCCGTGGATTGACCTCCCAGTCTACCTAGGACGCTTTGGAAGCCAAAGCGTCACATTTTTTTTCCTCTGCCCCTCAACTTTCTCTTCATAATTGCTGAGGGGCACAGGGCTCTGGGTGGGGCTTTGGTTTCCCGGGATTTCCGCACCCTCTTCAGCTCCCCGCCATGGAGAGTGGCTTCGGTCGCCCAGGCTTTATTGTGGTCGGCAGTGAGGGTTCTGTGGGGGCGCGCGGTTGTGGCCTTGGCCTTGCTCGGGGCCTTGGGGCTGTTCGGCCAGGCAGCTTGGGGAACAACAACAACAACAACAACCACGCACACGTTCATAGCCTTGCTGTCCACGCCAACCACGTCTACCTCGACTGTTTCCACTCACATACAGGGCTTCCTCACTTTCACCAACATTGCCCTCATATCCCACAAATAAAGGTTCCGATTTTACCTGTATGTGGGCGCTAAGTCCCATCGCACCACTCGAAAAGATGCGGTTGAGCGTCGCCTTCATATTTGCGTACGATGCCACCTGGGTTGCCGACATGACTAATTGCTTCTCCCTATCCTCCAACACACAGGAGGCCAATAACATAAAGGCCAACAATGAATCAGCAAGTTGCAATCCTTGTTTGGTAACTCCGTGGTACACATGTTCGAATTCTGACACAAAATCCTTTATCTCTGCCTTCTCCTTCCTCCGTAGGCTATATAAGGCCTCAAATGCTGCAAACTTCCTTCTACCTTCATCGACCAGGAATACGTCATCAAGTCATTTCAATAACACTTCCACGCCATCGTCGGCCTCCAATGTGGCCTTATCTATTTCAGAAGAGGCAATTCTAGCCCTCCTGGAAAGTGACAGATGGATCGCCAATGCCCTCTTTTTCTTATCAATCATTGTAAGTCTACACCAAACACCCACATCCTCCTTCCACATTTCGTATTCTTCATCATGCTCTAATTTCGGAGGCCACTTCAGTGAGCACGCCATAATTCCCGAACTACGCTCTGCTACCAATGTTAATAGATACGCGGAAGCAACCGCATTCACTGAAATCCCGGAGACAACTGCCAGTCGTCCGCATAGAACAGCCAACCATACGTCCATCCAGCCGATGATGTCATCAGCCAGCCTACGACTCGGCGGCCTGCCATTGGCTCGAGGCGGACGAGCTTAGTGCAGGTCGAGCCAGTCAACCTGCGCCACTTTGGCGTGACTGTGCTAATATATTAACAGAACGAAAGTCTTAAAATCTCAAAGCTAATGGGATTAAACATGGCACTACAATCGATTATGTATTATTTGTTATATTCTGGTTACCATTAGACCATTTTCTCTAGCTTATAATCTACCTCTAGGACTCAAAGGAGTAAAAATTAACTCCATAAACCCTTTGAATAACATACAATGAAAGTCCATTAATCCGGCACGCAGCTAATTAGCAAAAATTCCGGACTGATGGACAACTCCCTCCCCAAGCACCCTATAAACTGTAAGCAACATGAAAATCACTGACTGTGTTGTTTTACTTATAAATTAATTTGCTCATGTAGTAATGTACACCCTATGTGTGGCGGATTGTGTTGTTTTATTTCATAAATTTTGTTTGCGATTTTGATAAGTTCATTTGACTTTATATTGTCTTTGTCCCAGTTTTGGTTTGTTTAGTTTGCAAGTTTTAATTTTAATTATTATTTTGCTTAACCCTTCCTACCCGGGTGTCATATTAAAAGGCAACCGCGGAAGAGCCCATGTCAAGTTACGGCAATGGCGGGAGGGATGAAGGGTGCGGGCGTAGCCCTCTCTCTATGTATCATCCTTCTCAACATCCAGAGGGGCTGTGCTGATATACAGGTGCAGAGGGGACCGGTAGTGTACCAGGTCAACACTAAACAAGTATTGAGGGACCTCGTCACACAGAAATCACACACGAGTGAAATTTCTGTCACCATTCCTGCCTGGTCTATTTCATATATCGGGAAGACGCCGCGACTGGGCAAATACTCTGGCACAACCTCGCTACAACACCTATTGTGCTACACTCTAATTAGCTGCGGAGATGTAGAGACCAACCCCGGCCCTAGTTCAACGTTGAAGAAACCTCACCACCAAACAAGTAAGGCAGACACCGACATTTCAACAGTCCCTAGCAGTAAAATTCGTTATAACAAACTGGGCCAGCAGGCACCCAAGTCTCCCGTCACGCTCCAACTCACAACCAAGTCCGCAGGGCAACCGCCAGCACAGTGCCAACATTCTACCTACTCAACATTACCCTCAACTGTATCATCACTACCACAGATATCGGTGACCCAAGTAACACAACATGCAACCAGAACACCCAAACAAACAGGAAGCTCTAGCAAACACATCGACAATGAAGTAACAGCAACAACGGCCAAGAACAAGGACATAAAACAACAAATACAGGTAGGGGTGGGAGGGGGGCAAGGGGGAGCCACAACCTGTCCTCATCTCACGCGCTCACACACCATCAGCCGCTCACGGCGCACAGCTGATCACCACACCGCCAGACGTACGATGAACAGTAACAGGAAAATATGTATAGTGTGCGATATTGGATTCAACAAAAGGAGTACAACGTCACAATGTAGTAGTTGTAATGAAACAGTACACGATCGATGTACTTACATTACTAGCAGAAAAGAAGTGGAATGCGATAAATGTAGGGAAATAGCTATTAAGGGTCCTAAAATCATTTGTGAAATATGTGAATCACTCATAACAAGAAAACAAAGGATCATAAACTGTGTTAAGTGTAAAACTGTAGCTCACATGAAGTGCATCTCTAAGAAGACCAACAGTGAAGAACGGGAATTCCTATGCAACATATGTGCCTTGCATTCATTACCGAATATTAATGTAAATGAACCAATTAGTATTAACAACTCAGAATCCAGCCAGGACACATTCAAAATCAAAGATGAATACAGAGTGTTCACCAACAAAGGGCTCCATCTTATCCACATTAACGCCAGATCAATGTACCATAAATTGTCAGAATTAAACTTGTTAGCTAATAAGGCCAAAGCTTCAATAATTGCAATCACAGAAACCTGGCTGGATTCAAGTATAAACGATGGTGAAATAAACATTCAAGGTTTCAATATGGTTAGGAATGATCGCAATAGGCATGGGGGAGGAGTATGTCTGTATGTAAAACACAACCTCACACACACAACCAGGACCGACCTCCATGTAGAAAATCACGAAGCTCTGTGGATCGATCTACACCTGCCGAGGACAAGACCCATCACAATTGGGGTATGCTATAGGCCACCAGACGACACACAATTCTTGACCAAATTTGAACGAACGTTGTCATCGCTAGACCCTCGGAATGAATCCATCATACTAGGGGATTTTAACCTGTGTTACAAACAACGAAATGATAGGCTTGTACGAGAATATAGGCATATACTGACAATGCACAATCACAAACAACTCATCACAACCCCCACACGTATCTCTGAGAACACTGCCACAATAATAGACCACATAAACTGTAACAGAGAGGACAAAATATCCCAATCAGGGGTTATACAGACTGGGATAAGTGATCACTTCGTCACATATTGCACCCGAAAAACCAAAAAAATTACCCTAGAGAATCACAAGATTATCAAAACAAGGTCACTCAGAAACTACAATAAAGAAACATTTCTGGACATTTTATGGAATACAGACTGGTCTCCAGTGTTTGGAAGTACAAACGTTAATGACGCATGGGTTGGCTTCAGAACCATCATCACAAACATTCTAGACGAAATAGCTCCTCTGAAAGACATACGAATTAAAGCAAGGTCAGACCCATGGATCAATAATGACATACTACACCATCTGGAACACAGAGACAATCTGTTAAAAAGGCTAGCGAAACATAGACAGGATCAAGGTCTGAAACATGAGTTCAACAGGGCCAGGAATAAACTAAGTAGGAAAATAAAATCAGCGAAAACTAATTATTTTCACAATAAGGCAGAGGAATATCAGAATAACCCAAAGAAACTATGGAGGCACCTAAAAACAACAGGCTACAGCAACAAGACAAGGGATTCGTCTAACACTAATATTGCTCTCACCATTAATGATCAGATTTGCCACGATAAACGACAAATTTCAACCTACTTCAAC
>JBAKBP010000470.1:0-114060 GCA_037953745.1 Lithodes maja
GTGTGAGAGAGAGAGAGAGAGAGAGAGAGTATACAATTCAGAAGTATGAGTAAACTATTATATTGCTTATTGTTTGGATGGGTTTGTGTGTGTGTGTGTGTGAGAGAGAGAGAGAGAGAGAGAGAGAGTATACAATTCAGAAGTATGAGTAAACTATTATATTGGTTATTGTTTGGATGGGTTTGTGTGTGTGTGTGTGTGTGAGAGTGAGAGAGAGAGAGAGAGTATACAATTCAGAAGTATGAGTAAACTATTATATTGGTTATTGTTTGGATGGGTTTGTGTGTGTGTGTGTGTGTGAGAGAGAGAGAGAGTATACAATTCAGAAGTATGAGTAAACTATTATATTGGTTATTGTTTGGATGGGTTTGTGTGTGTGTGAGAGAGAGAGAGAGAGAGAGAGAGAGAGTATACAATTCAGAAGTATGAGTAAACTATTATATTGCTTATTGTTTGGATGGGTTTATGTGTGTGTGTGTGTGTGTGTGAGAGAGAGAGAGAGAGAGAGAGAGAGAGAGAGAGAGAGAGAGAGAGAGAGAGAGAGAGAGAGAGAGAGAGAGTATACAATTCAGAAGTATGAGTAAACTATTATATTGCTTATTGTTTGGATTGGTTTTCCACATTCTATAGTCAATGTTTGAATTAAGATTCTCTTAGACTTGTATTACTTGTTTTGTCTCTCTCTCTCTCTCTGAGGTCCTTCATAATTTGAATGCAATCACCTGGCTGTCGTCACTGTATTAAAATAATCGATAATGAGAAGTAAATGGAATAATGGAAGAGGAGAGAGAGAGAGAGAGAGAGAGTTAGTTAGTTAGTTATAGTTAGTTGTGTATTATCTCCGTAGCCTTGTGCCTCATACTGACCATGATTGTAAGAACCGTCTCACTGACCCCGAATTGAGCATATCATAAACCCGTTGACGATTTTATTCAGCATAAGAAGAATGTCTAAGGGTGAACAAGTATTTAATCTCCGTTAACCTTCTTACTCTCACAAATACTTCCTGGAATTAGAACTTAAGTTATTATAGTACCAACATATAATATATTTATGAAATAATAATTATGTCTAGTAAAAAAATACAATATTTTACACTACTTGCATGGATTATTAAGCCAGCACACTAAGTCAAGAATAGCGTCAGGACTGGAGCCACTTTTTGGGAATCACAGTTCATTGCTTAACCCTTCTTTGGCGGCGCCAGGCTATTGTCGAGTGAAATAAATATGGCCTATGTGGCGGGTTCCGGCTATTGTCGAGTGCAATTTTGAGCATGTAATGTGCTCTGAGAGAGAGCGGAGCAGTGGGAGGAGCGTAGGTTACCTCATGAACGCTCACCACGGTGGCCGTGGAGCTACTGAGCTGTACTCCTTTGTACTCCACCCTCTCTCAATCGTTTCACACGTAATAATGTAAGAAAATTACCGTATTTTAGCGATTTTGCCCTTCGGTTGCACGATCGTTGCAAGACAACCAGCCATCGTAGAAGGATGGTTCTGGTTTCATTGGAAAGCTGAATTAACGCCCTTTCAGGGATGCATACTTGTATTACGCTCTGGCTCTTGTTTATGCATGAAAACGAGCACGGAAACAAGCTCGTTTACGGTAAAAAAAAACGCTGGGCGGCACATCAAATATACTCCTCCACCCTCTCTTAAGGTGTTAAGGGTCGATTTAAACTTGCTTTTATGCAAAGACATACTGCACACGTACGTTTAAATAGGCACTAGTGATACTATTAAGAAGTTAATCTAAATCTTTCATAACATTCACTAAATTATAATAGTGTATTATCTATCTGGCCATATTGTAAGTTCCTTTCCTTTCCATTTGCCTACAATTTTGAGATAATTACATCACTGTTGAACGAGGCAAGTAATGGCTACACCTACTCTACAAAATTAAAGAAAGAAGAATTGCAACGAAATATATCTAGATACGTGTTTACAACGTCGGACCTTCTACCACCAGTTTATTATGATTAGGAAATAACTGATTTCTCTGACTTTCTCTACAGCTATTATACTGAGTATACTAGACACAACACAATTGTTTTATTTGATACGCACATATACATTCATAATTTGTATAACTATTTATTATCTTATAAATCTTAAACCCTTCAGTCCCAGGTAATTATTTTTTTACCGATTCTAAATTAGCCTTGATAATGTTAGGCTATTGTTTTGTCCTCTCTCTCTCTCTCTCTCTCTCTCTCTCTCTCTCTCTATCTCTCTCTCTAACTTACACCCCCCACACACACTCACACAGACCCTATAATTTATGGCGATACCTGAATATGAAAATTGGCCCTTCCATCAGAACCCATAGCCCACACGGCGTCACTTACGGCTGACTCATATTGACGTCTCTCTGAGTGTGAGTTATTTTATGCAGTTACTTTGCACACATTCCTAATTGAATAATCTACCCCGGTAGTGCTCAAACTTGACTTAGCATAACTTAAGCCATGGACTGCAGTAGATCTGGACTGGACACGACAATTGAACTTTGCAGTAAGGGACCCAAAATCGGAGAACGAACCCCCAAGTTTGAACTTCGAAACTGCGAAAATGTGATATCGCATTTTCGAGGTTGGACTTGGGGGTTCGTTCTCCGATTTTGGGTCCCTTACTGCAAATTTCCATTTTCGTGTCCAGCCCAGATCTACTGTAGTCTATGCTTAAACTAATCAAATTATAGCCTAACCTAGATTAGTTTACTCTACCAAACCTTAGCTAACCAAGATAATACCCTATATTTAGCTTAATATTTTCTATCCTATTCTAGCATTACTAAACTCTCTCAAACTTACTTAGCCAAACATTGCCTTGTCCTAATCTTACTTATCAAGTCATAATCCAACCAAATTTAGCTTAACCTTTTTTGTTTTCTTTTTTATTAAACTTTTCTAGGAACATGGTTAGGATAACCATAATCCTAGAAAAGCTCAATGAAACCTAACCTCACCTAGTCAAATCTTGAGCTAACCTTAAGTTCAGCTGACCTAATCTGTATCAACCTAATCGCATATTATAATTGACGTAGCTAAGCCCAAGTAAATCAACTACGCCAATACTGTCTTAAATGAGTGTATCTAAGCCTTAAAAATATGTACACAATAAAATACAAAGCCAAGGTAAGTGACAGGATAATACCAGGCAAAGGAAAGAACAAAAACAAAATGCTAACGGCACGACAACGTGACAGAACAACACAAACACAGTTTTAGTTCTGATCCTGCTATACCTCGGCCCATCTCCATAAGCCCCAGTTCACCCTTCTGCATCCCGTTTTTTATTTACCTCATCTTGCTGCCGGATGCTTTCTTTTTCGTTTTCATATTCTATTTTCTGTAACACAGTATTTTATCTGGTAATATTTGACGGGTAACATTATTCAGACATAATATTGGAACTGTTGAGTTTGGCCTGCCCTCGGCAAGTAGATAATACTTGGATTGCAAAAGACGGTTGATTTAGTACATACATTTAACTATTATGTTGCGTTGCCTATATTGTAAAACACATGTCCAAAACAAAATAAAAATGGGAGCTTTCAATTCATTCACAATTTACAGCTATCGCACGTACTTCGTTGGCGTTATTTGGATCTTCCAATTTGCCAATATTCCCACTTCTATCTTTAACTACATTATTGATTGTATTTATAATATTTACATTCCTCCATTTATTTACCTTTCAACCTAAAATTTAATTTATGTTAGTAATTCGTAATACAAATAATATTTTCGCTATAATATTTGTAGTCCTTCACATTATATTAATCACACACACATTCTCACTCCCTCACTGAATCTCTCTCTCTCTCTCTCTCTCTCTCTCTCTCTCTCTCTCTCTAACAACGATTTTACTCAGCCTCTGGTATTCAAGGGTGCCAGTAATAACGAGAAATTTGCCAACCTATGTATTTTTACATGGTACGAGGCCTACAACTAACATTAGACCATTTCAACTATTGTAACCAATATATAAACTTAGAAGTCGAATGTAGTTCAGCATTATATTAGGTGCTAATATTGTACTCCAATCACATATTATTTGCAAATTGCGAAATTAAACTCTACATCTACAATCAAGTTTGGTTTCCTTGCCTGAAAACCATGTTTGAGTTCCTCATTATCATTTCCGTTTTCAGTTCATCAGTTCATGTCATTGATGGTCATGATTCCGTTTGTGTGTAATAATAATAATAATAATAATAATAAACGGTTTATTAAAGAATGGCAGCCTCATGAGCTGAAAATACACATTTTACAATTTAGTGGATGAACATGAGATGTACAGATATGAGGATGGTAAGCTTAGTTTACAAACAAAATAAATAAATACAATAATGATGCATGTGCAGAATACAAATTATCATAAAATAACCATGAGAGTAAGTGATATACAGTACATATACACATTTATTTACTTACAGAACAACACAAACGCTCACGTATGCACACAAACATACATACATACAGAAACTGTTTTGGTATGTCAGGGTGAAGAGGGTGCAGGTACTACAATGGGAGGTTAATCCTCGGTAGTGTAGGTGTGTGTGTGTGTGTGTGTGTGTGTGTGTGTGTGACAGAAGGCGAAATATGGAAGAGCTGGGCGTTCTATTGTTAAGGGTGGAAATACATGGATGAAGATACGCGAACACTTAATAATAGATAATGCTTATGCATAGATTTATAATCAGAAGTTGCGCTAGTGAGCAATATGTTCTCGGTCATATGTACGTATACTTACATACATATGTGCATATGACCATATAAATACACGTACAGTACATATATATATTATATACCTTATATTCTCAACCGGGCTCGAACCATTGACAGCACATACACACAGACATACATATAAATAAATATATGCACATTACATGCTTATATGCTCTTCTCTTATCCTACTTGATACACTCAGCCGGGCTCGAACCACAAACAGTATACACTATAGACACATATATATATACATAAATAACGCATACATACATACACATATACGCACACATACATACACATATACTGCACATACATAGATACATATATACACATATACATAAACAAACTCAAGCAAATACATACATAAATTATATTCTAATACACACACGCTCACACACTTATGCATATATTATTAAAGGTGGGCGCGTATATATGGTGTGACAGGCCGTTATTACACATTATTAATAATATTAACAATGGTTGGGATAGGACTATTTTTATATCTGTCAGTTCTTGCTCTTATTGGTTGGAGTGTGTTGAAATGACCAGCTGCACGTGTAGGTCTAGGGGCGTCTGGTGGAAGTAAGTTTCTGTGTCGTGGGTGAACAAGCAGCTTAGATGCAAACTGTTTGAGTGTGTTGTAGTGGTGGGTTGAGAGTGCAGGTATGCTAAGGGTGGTGAGAGCTTCCTCGTACCCTGGATATGTGCCACCCAGGATGATCCTGCATGCCCACCTCTGAACTCTCTCCAGTTGACGTTGTTGTGTTAGGGTTAGAGAGGAGGACCAGGCGGGAGAGGCGTAGGTGAGCTTAGGGAGTATGAAGGTGTTATATATACTCTTCAGCTCATTCTCCGGCGCCCCCAGGGATCTCAACCGCCTTAGCATAAACAACTTGTAAGTGGCGGTCCTGACTGTGGTAGTTACATGTTTCTTCCAGTTCAGTTTGTTGTCCACAGTGATTCCGAGGAGTTTGGTGGACTCAACAAGCTGAAGGGGATGAGGACCAATTGTGACAGTGGGTGGAGGAAGGTCGGTAACGGAAGTGTTGATGTGCATGACCACTGTCTTGTCATGATTGATAGTCACATGATTGTCTGTGGTCCAGGCTTGAAGACGGTCGAGGATGTCTTGTAGGGGGTCATAGTTAGGGGAGGTGTTATCGACAGTAATGCCGACTGTCGAGTCGTCCACGTACTTCCAGTGGAATGGGGTGTCCTTTAGGGCATCATTAATCAAGATGAGGAACAATAGAGGCCCCATCTTTGTGCCCTGTGGGACTCCACATGTGATGTCTAGGAAGGTGGAGATGAAGCCTTGGTATCGCACTGCTTGTCGTCTGTCACTAAGGAAGTCGGTCAACCACGTAACCAGGGTAGGATGTAGCCCCAACTTTATGGCTTTGTTGATGATGATGGTGTGGTCAACAAGGTCAAATGCTTTCCTGAAGTCAATAAAGGCAAGGGCGAGGGAAGTCTTTCTCTTCTCAAGATTTGTGTAAATATAATCTAGGAAGCTAATAAGACAGTGAGTGGTGGAGGAGGTTTTTACGTTGCCAAACTGTTGGGGATCTATCAAGTGACGGATTTGTGAGTAAGCCCAGGTGAATACAAAGTCCTCACAGATTAGACTAGGGATGGGCGTAATGGCAATTGGTCTGAGTTCATTAAGAGAATGTGGGGAGGGGCTTTTGGGGATTGGAGTGACGTATGAAGTTTTCCAGTCTGCAGGGCATTTACTTTGCCTTAAGGAGGCATTAATTATCGAGCAAAGGGGGGTGGCAAATTCCACCGAAAATTCTTTGTATATTTTCATGGGTAGGTCTACTGGGGTTGTTGATCTTTTTTATTTGAAACTGGAAAGCTTTTTGGCCACTTCAAATTCTTGAACAGTTACTGGGGGGGAAGGGGATGGGAGGAAGGCAGGGAGGTTGGTGCGGTCTAGTTTGGGGAGGGTTTGGCAGATGGTAGAGAAGTGATTATTTATCAGTTCAGGTGCATCTACACGAGGGACATGGGAAACACAGGGGATCGAAGGAGTCCCACTACTTAAGCCACAAAGATTCTTAATTTTAGAGTACCACTGACTGATATTGGTTTGTTTTAAATGATGAATCTTTGTAGGGTAGTAGGACTTCTTCGCCCAACGGATTTCCCTTATCACAATGTGTGTGTGTGTGTGTGTGTGTGTGTGTGTGTACACTTAATTACCCTAGGTAGTTACATGAATTAATCTATTACATCCAATTAAACAGTGATGCTATATCAAACATTAAAAGTACTTCTCGCTCTGTTATTGAATACGGTATTAACCCTTTCACGCTTATGACTTAATTTTGAGCCTATTAGGGATACTTTAAAGCCTTTGTTACCATCAGGGGTATTTAGAAACCTTTAGTTTAGTTAC
Source organism: Lithodes maja (assembly GCA_037953745.1). Taxonomy (NCBI): domain Eukaryota; kingdom Metazoa; phylum Arthropoda; class Malacostraca; order Decapoda; family Lithodidae; genus Lithodes; species Lithodes maja. The sequence goes on from JBAKBP010000470.1 coordinate 7,143, forward strand.
TTCAACCTCTGCAGTTGTCTTTGAGTTAGCTATGGGCAGAAAACTAATTTTGGAGAGGTAATTATAAGTGTGAGATAACTCTATTTCTTATTGCTAATCTGGCAACCTCTGCGTCATAAAAGCGTGAAAGAGTTAATGTCCAAATACTGTAGTTATAATATATGACCGTTTATTTTATTTATTTATTTTATTTTTTATTGTTTTTGCTAATATTGTACTCTGACCCCTCTCCCCTATTTCAGGACTGCTGTTACCGACGACAGGCTGACTGACGCATGCATTTCTAATTTTCGTTTCCCGTCAAGTTCCTTACACATTTTCTTAGTCATTTATCTGTTTGTGGAGAGCTTTAGTTGGTGATCAAGTTGTTTGGATATGGATAGTTTGAAGGGTTTTCGAAGTGGTGAGGACATGTTAAAGGATTGTGTGGTCGATAGATAGATAGATATATAGGTAATTAATATTAATGAAGCGGGTGAGTGAGGGAGGGAGAGAAAGAGGGAGGAGGGAGGGACTAAAGAAATAGAGGAAAGCAACTTGAGACGATGATGTGGGATATGGGTGCTCTCTCTCTCTCTCTCTCTCTCTCTCTCTCTCTCTCTCTCTCTCTCTCTCTCTCTCTCTCTCTCTCAACGCACATTTGGAATCAGAGGTCGCGTAATGATTTTTCATTTCCATATTTCTAATGGGTTGAAAAACGTATATTATATTTTCGTGTCCTTTGCCTAATGAGCATATATGAGAGACTAAGAAACAGCATTAGTGTTATATATAAGACGATCTGTTGAGTATTACTTGGCTGTTTTAGCTAATTAATATAAGTTACGTGGAAGAAAGAAAGGATATTCAAGGGACTGGAGTTCTCGAAAAGGGGCTCCAGTCCTGACGTTATTCTTGACGTACAGTGTGCTGGCTTAATAATCCTGAAGGGTTGATAGCCTCTGAAGTCTTAATTTAACTAAATCAATAAAGGATATTATAACGGAAAGCTTTTCACCAGTAGGCCATCCTACTGAAAACATCTTGCTCCTCTGTATTCCAAAGATAATGAGTCAAGAAACAGGACCATCACACGCAGATCTCTCCCGACATAAACAGTGAAAGTCCCCCTCCAACAGTCAGCTGCAGGTTCCTCTAATGGTACATCTCAGGTCCCCCTCTGTCACGTGGCTCTGGTTGTTGCTGGGAAGGTGTTAACAACGCTGATATTGGTGGTATAATGGTTAAAGTGTGTAAGTTAGGCATGTGGTGTCCTGGGTTCGAGTACCCGGAGGACCATAATTATTATACTGTACTTTCATTAATTTCATTGGGAGTTATTGGTGTTAAGAACGATATTATTTAGTTGCTCGTCTTACTTGCTGAAGTTCAGGTGCCTTAGTTATATTGAAGCTGTGACGCATGTCCAGTGTGAGCATGCTGTACAGAACGCCTAGTCATGCCCCACTCTCGCTAGGATCGTCAGGGCAGGAACTTTGGCTGTAGTCTATGTAGAGTTTCCTAACTTAGTTCATGTGAGCCGTTGTACTATAAGTATTATGAATATGTATTTTGTTTTCATCTGAGTCAACGAGTTCTATTTTATATCATTAGTTATAAGTATTGTGTGTAAAACTTATTTGTAATGATGGGAAGAGAAACAGCCACAGTTGGGGGTCAGTGGGTGCGCCAGGCGGGAGGTGGGCCTAACTCACTCGCATTCCTCCCTCCCTCAGTGCTAGGGGAGCCTTTGTGTATCCCAGAGGAGAGAGAGAAATTACGTAATGGTTGTCAGTGGGCGGTCCTTAGTAGTTCACGTTGGGCTCACTAGAGGGCCAGGTATAAAAGGGAAGTCTAGCCATTTTTTCATCAGAACTCATTAGGCAGAGCGACTTCTCATTTCCCTTGCTAGCTATAATATTATATATTCTTCTGACTGATGGGAACTTTCTCTACTACCTTACATTCTTATCTCCTCTTTTCCCTCCCCTGTTTAACTTCCATGGTCCCGTTGGTGCAGAGCTAGTCAGCCAACGTATTATCGCTTGAGTTCTCACGAGATACTTGCCTATTAGATAGCCTATTTTGGAAGGGTTGACTTAGAATAGGATTGATTTATGTTTGTTGCACTTGTATATGCATTTCCCTGTGTGTTATTATTATTATTCCTGTTTTCTGCTAGTCTAGGTAATGCTAGACTGGGGTAAGGCTTTTCTGTGTTACGAGTTGTTGTTTGATGCAGTGGTTAAGCGATAAACCTGCATACTCGTTTCGGTTCAGTGAAGCCTAGGTTGTCTTCGCGGCTGACTGTGTTGAGTTAATAATTTACACTGCGTGAGGGCAAGAGCCTAACCACCCTGTATTTTATTAACAGTTTGTTTTTACTTTGTCAAGGAGCAAGGAGAAAACCAGATACAAGGGATCTGGATTTCTCAAAGTGCACTTGTTAGTTTTAATGTAATACTTTAAACAGTCGTGAGGACTTCGCTAGGCTACAAGCCGTTTTTGCTCAGTCACTGCTACCTTTTTGCCTACAGTACCCCAGCTAGACTTTACTGGATTAGTAGATACAGAATAGTATTGAAGCTTTCCTTATGACTGTATGATATTGTTTATGCACTATTGATTTCATGTGTTGCAAGCTTGGCTACTTTAGTGATTAGTGGCCCACGAGCACAATCCGAGTAGGCTATTGCCGTTGCATTTGTGGAGTACTTCTTTTTAATGTTTGCCATTTACTATTGCATATTCTTTTAATTATTCTTATGCCAATTTAAACCTTTAATAGTATTTAATTGCCAGTGTTTTTGCTTATTGAATTACTGTTCAAAATCCGATACGTACTTCTTACGAGCACCCGAGAAGCATCTAACTTTTTTCAGAAGATTCCTTGCTCGATGCTTAAGGACTACTAATTAACGTAACGTAATAGTGCCGATCCGATCCGAAGTAGAGGGTGGAGGACTTCTTAAGTTCTTAGTCAAGGGTGGATTACTTCGGCTTCGGCCAACACTATTCTTTTGTGTTGTTGTTTCTTACTTCATTGTTTGATTGTTGACCAGACTAGATAATTCCTGTCTCTTTATTAGTCTGTTGTTGAACACTAGTACCGAGTTCTTGTATACCCCGTTATAGCAGATTGAACTCTGGAGGGTATTGGTGTTTTTTGTTCGGCTGGCAGTACTCAGGGGTTGGGATCGTGTGTTTCCGTTGTGGCAGCGAGCCGTATTCGAGTCCTGATTGAGAGCCCTTGTGTACCCGAGTGCCAGTTCGTAACAAAGCTTAGAGTGAAGAGGAATTGTAGGAACTTAGGAAGTTCTTATAGGAGTTTGACAGGGTTAAGGCACAGTGGTGAATGAGCAGATAAAGGTAGTAGGTAGGTACTGTAGGTAGGTGAAGATGAATGAGGAAATATTTATAGTAGGTAGGTGCTGTAGGTAGGAAGTGATATTGATAGTAAGTAGGTACTGTGGGTAGGTGTTGATGAATGACAAGATAATTAAATTAGGTAGGGGTGAAAATGATAGGGCTCTACTAGGTAGGTATTGGAGGTAGGTGGTGAACAGTGCGAAGATAATGATAGTAGGTAGGCTACAGTAGGTAGGGGGTTAATTTAGTTTCAGTCTGAGGAGTCAACCTCACAAACGTATCCGTCAGAAGCTGACTGTTTACTTACAATTATGCATAATGTACTGTTATGTTATTACAACTATCGGATTTCATATATTTGCAAAATGTTCTACAATTAAAACGCTGGAGATATATTTTTATTTAATCTAATGGTAATAATATAAGAAAATTGACTTCAAATGAAGATACCTACCCAATATTGAGAAAGGTCTAAGAAATATTATGAGTGGCTTTGCACCCCAAAACCAGCCTCCTGTCATATGATCCTGGTTGTTGCCTGGTTGGTTTCAACGAGACGCAAACTATACCCAACTTCTACCCTCCCTCTTCTACACTCGACAACCCGTTCTCCTCTTCCTCATTTCTCGTCATTTGTTGTGTTACTCTTTATTTTTATTTTTTATTTGCTTTCATTTTCATGGCCACTCTGTTATCAACTTCCTCATACCATTTTTTTCCTGATTAACCTTGTCGGAATATGAGGACGTGTTTTTCTATTTTGTTTTTGGCTATCATGAGACGATTTGATTCAGTTTAGAGAGGAATTATTGGATTCTGAGAATTATTTGAGATAGTTTCGCCCCTTTCATTATTAGAAATCTTTCCTAAACATGCTTAAAATCCTCTTATGGTATCACAAATGAAATGTAAAAATCTGCCTTAGATCCTCAAAGGAATTAATTAAACATAGTTACCTTCAACGAAACACAAACTATACCCAACTTGTACAGTCCCCTCTTCACTCGGCACCCTTTTTCATCTTCACTATTCCTCATTTACTATATAACTATTGTTCTCGCCCTCGACATTGCCTCACTTCAGTATACACATCTACTTAGAGTTTACCTAGTCGTTTGATCACATAATCGTTTCTGTCCATTCATTTTTTGTTTGTTTTTTGTATTATTATTATTATTATTTGTTGTTTAGCTTAATTGGGAAGGCCACCATTCCGTCAGGACTATTAGGCCATTGTGTTATCACAAAGACGGTGACCCCTCTTAAGTTAATAACAGCATATGGGGATGAGCATATACAGTACAGTAGCTTCATCAGGCCAATGAAGCTACTGTATATGCGGAACGTTGTCATTAAAGTGCTCTTCCTCATACAGTATAGTGTTTTATTCATTCTGTCAACTTTGTTTAGTTTATTCTTATCAAACTATATAATCCCATACCCATCTTCCTTAGTTTCATTAATTATGGTATGAAACCCATTTATTCTTCAAAACAGTATCCTTGACACTTTTCATTCCATTTCTATACACATTGAATCTTTCCCGTTCCCACAGTATTTCAGATGCATCTTTCATAATTATAAAGTCAACTGGGTTTTCTCTCTCTCTCTCTCTCTCTCTCTCTCTCTCTCTCTCTCTCTCTCTCTCTCTCTCTCTCTCTCTCTCTCTCTCTCTCCTTCTCATGACACACCCCAGGTCAGGTAACTTGAGCTGACACACTCTCCCCTTTCACCTCACCACGAGGCAAATTTTTTCTTCCTTTTAATATTTTCACAAACTCATAAAATCAGCAACAGCAACATACCCAATACAGTAGAGACGTAGTGGAAAATGAAAATGAAATGAATAGAGGAACTATGTTGGATGAGATAAACACAATATCATATTCAAAGAATATACATAAAATACATACACATGTCACAATGTCAACAAACAGTTACATGAATCAAAGGAGGCCTAACGTAACGCATACACATTCGCAGACGTACTATTTTTCTAAGTGTGAAAATACGGTTCTGAACTGTAAATTGAATTAAACTGCTTGACGATTATATACGCATTTTGACAGTATATTTTGGCTATATAATACTATTTGATTCAAATTAGGATGGGTATATGGAAATCATAGTCTTTATTGAGATAGTCTTTACCCTTTTAACTCATCTTACTTAAGCTGTATAAAATCGTCCAATGATAGCCAAAGTAAACTTCTTAACGCATCATTATCCTTAAGGGTTTGATTCTATACGTACATAGGCTTATTGTGAATTAATATTTGTCGCATGATAATTGATAAAGTTCTTCCAATAAATAATCCCACTTGCTATAATTTCCATAATGTAAAACATATGAGGTAAACGAGTGTGTCTGTGAACAACTAATTGTACATTTGGGAACAAGAATCTGCAACTAACTAAGGTTTGGGGATAATGGGAAAGAAGAGTTCTGAGGGAAGATACGTGAGGTAGGAAATACAGAGTGGCAGAGATGCATGGGCTGGTGAGGTGTTTGAGATAGTAAGGGGCGAGAAGGGAAGGGAGAATAAGTAGGAGGGAAAATATCTATAAGTAGAGACAAAAGGAAAAGGGGAAAACATTAATACTAAACCTGAGATAAGGCAATAGGGACAATATTGAGATATTTTGTAGTATGGTAGACAAATCATTGAATAAATACTGAGAAAACAGGAAAGCGAACATTATGAAACACCTAGAGCAAAAGCGATGCTTAGCATAATATCAAACATTAATAGTTCATAGACAAACTGAAAACTGGTTCCATCCGGGTAGATGTTAATTATAATCATGATCTACAAGACATTGTTCATATTATTGTGGCGATATGATTTACGAACTGATAACTTTTTTCAAGGGGTAAAATATTAGGTAGCCGGTTTTTTTGGCAATTTACGTTACAAATGTTCCTCGTTGAATGATACCAACACCACCCATTTTTGCAATAGGCCTATGTGTTATAAGAGAAGCATGCAAACTATGAGAACAAGATAAGGGAACAATATGTTTTTAAGAAAATATTTAAAGTAGTAAAAGGTAAGTAGAAAGAGAGAGACACAAACCAGAGGAAGAGAGAGAAGATGAATGGTCGTTTTAGTGTTTGGGCACATCCTAAAATAATGTTTTAGTGGAACACTGACTGTAGACACCCTCATACCCTGATACAGTAACAGTACACACACCGTACAGGGTATACACACAACCACTTCCGTACATACAAGAGGTTACACATGCGCTCCATACATTACTTTCACACTCTCTCTCTCTCTCTGTCTTTCTCTCTCTCTCTCTCTCTCTCTCTCTCTCTCTCTCTCTCTCTCTCTTCTGCTTTGCTATCCTTACCTTCCACTTTGTAGCAAATTTTATATTAGCATTGACTCCGAACTGCTTAATAGGGATACCGCAATGTCTGTGCAATCTGTGTACCTATGGAACTCAAGGTAACTCACTCACTCTCACACTCTCTCTCTCTCTCTCTCTCTCTCTCTCTCTCTCTCTCTCTCTCTCTCTCTCTCTCTCTCTCTCTCTCTCTCTCTCTCTCTCTCTCTCTAGGTGTTGAGTAGTGTGGCAGTAATTGTGGTAGTTGTGGTGGAGACTGTGACAGCCACAGTTTTGTAGAACTCACAAAGCTGGCAGCTGACGGGAAAAGAGGTAGGGGGAGAAAGATTACGGATTTTTGCTCCTAATCCTGACTTTGTCTTCACCTTTTAAGAGCTTTCTACCCCCTAATTACGAACATGTGTCTGTGCATGCAATGGGTTGGTGTGTGTGTGTGGGGGGGGGGGGGGGGGGGGATTGTGGTTTTGCAGCGAGTTAAGTGTGTGCGTAAAATTATGTGTGAGTGTTTATTGGGTAAATTTATATTTGTGTCCTGTATTTAAAAACAAATGGTAGCTACAGGAAGGAAGAGGACAATGGAGGAGAGTAAAGAAGCTGGTCTCTAATCCCGACTTTCATTCCTTGATTTTGCATTTGTGTTCCTCCTTCGTAAGGGTTTCTAACCAGTATCTTTTAATTAAAAGCGTGTCTATTTTGTAGGTGGCGGTGTGTATGTTGTGTATGTTGTGTGTGTCCCTTCATTAAGTTTTGTAGGTGGCGGTGTGTATGTTGTGTGTGTCCCTTCATTAGGTTTTGTAGGTGGCGGTGTGTATGTTGTGTGTGTCCCTTCATTAGGTTTTGTAGGTGGCGGTGTGTATGTTGTGTGTGTCCCTTCATTAGGTTTTGTAGGTGGCGGTGTGTATGTTGTGTGTGTCCCTTCATTAGGTTTTGTAGGTGGCGGTGTGTATGTTGTGTGTGTCCCTTCATTAGGTTTTGTAGGTGGCGGTGTGTATGTTGTGTGTGTCCCTTCATTAGGTTTTGTAGGTGGCGGTGTGTATGTTGTGTGTGTCCCTTCATTAGGTTTTGTAGGTGGCGGTGTGTATGTTGTGTGTGTCCCTTCATTAGGTTTTGTAGGTGGCGGTGTGTATGTTGTGTGTGTTGTGTGTGTCCCTTCATTAGGTTTTGTAGGTGGCGGTGTGTATGTTGTGTATGTTGTGTGTGTCCCTTCATTAGGTTTTGTAGGTGGCGGTGTGTATGTTGTGTGTGTCCCTTCATTAGGTTTTGTAGGTGGCGGTGTGTATGTTTGTGTGTGTCCCTTCATTAGGTTTTGTAGGTGGCGGTGTGTATGTTGTGTGTGTCCCTTCATTAGGTTTTGTAGGTGGCGGTGTGTATGTTGTGTGTGTCCCTTCATTAGGTTTTGTAGGTGGCGGTGTGTATGTTGTGTGTGTTGTGTGTGTCCCTTCATTAGGTTTTGTAGGTGGCGGTGTGTATGTTGTGTATGTTGTGTGTGTCCCTTCATTAGGTTTTGTAGGTGGCGGTGTGTATGTTGTGTGTGTCCCTTCATTAGGTTTTGTAGGTGGCGGTGTGTATGTTGTGTGTGTCCCTTCATTAGGTTTTGTAGGTGGCGGTGTGTATGTTGTGTGTGTCCCTTCATTAGGTTTTGTAGGTGGCGGTGTGTATGTTGTGTGTGTCCCTTCATTAGGTTTTGTAGGTGGCGGTGTGTATGTTGTGTGTGTCCCTTCATTAGGTTTTGTAGGTGGCGGTGTGTATGTTGTGTGTGTCCCTTCATTAGGTTTTGTAGGTGGCGGTGTGTATGTTGTGTGTGTGTGTCCCTTCATTAGGTTGTCCCCCTTTTTTTGTTTTGTTCCGCTTTGCTTCTTAACTGTCTCATATTTTTCGTAATCCCCAGTTTCTAGTTTTTATCCCCCTTCTCTTCCCGTTCTTTTATCCTGTGTTTCTCTCACTTGCTTCATTATGTAAAGCCTATTTATTTAGTTAAGGTTCGTATGAACCTTTTGTATTATGGCTGACACAACACTTCTAAGAGTTGAAGGGACATGAGAGTATAATTATGATCACATTATGGTCTCCCAATTATATATATATAAAGTTACGGTGCTTATGTTAGGCTGCACCTTGCCGTGGGGCCCATCTCCACATAGTTGCCATTTGAAGCCTGAGATGAGTAAGTTCTTCAGGTTAGTCTGGATTACTCTCTGTGTAGGTGAGACACAAACAGAAACAGTGGGGGAAGCCAGACAAAGGACACATGAGTTCCAGCAACTCCTTATCACATGCCTATGAAGCCTCTCTTGGTATTGCCCCTGCTCGATTGGTGTCTACAATCCCCCCACTGAATTAATGTTCTACATTGCATCATAGCTATGAAGGAAAGTGTGTAATGTTAACACAACAATAAGTGGATGTTGCCATATTGAAAGCCATAGAAGCAGTTATCGCTGTAGTACTGAATGTTATGGTACTCAAGTTAAGTATGTTTATTAGGCTAATGGGGGGTAGTGGTGGTAATGGTGATGGTGGCTGTAAATGGTTGGTGATGACAATGACGTTAAGTAATGGATGTGTGGACAGTGGGGGGGGGGGGGGAGAGAGAGAGAGAGAGAGAAAGGGTAAGTGATCGAAGGCTTAGAGGGTAATTAACTGAATGGAAGACATTTGTTTAAGGGACCCCACCTCACTTTGGTTCTCTTTATTTCCCTCTCTTTGGATTTGTATCCATTTGGCCCCATTCAACCATCTGTTTTAAGACATTTACCTCCATCCAGATGTTAATATTTTCCTGGCGACCGGTATCGAGCCAGCATATATATATTTTTGTTTTGACAGCAAACTAAATTTGTACATTTTTCGATAGACAAATTTCTCCGGCGAAGCCGGATTTCTCCATACAAATGCTGGCTCGCTATCGCTCGCCAGGAAGAAATCGACACCTGGATGGGGATAAACGTCTTAAAACATTTGGCTGAATGGGACCGAATGGATACAAGCCAGGGAAAAGAGACAAGGAGAGAAAGATAAAGAAAAGACGGTGACCCCCCTTAATACTTCGTTGATTCAAGAGGTTCTTATTATGTAGATTTAATCGGCAAAGCAAAATAAAAATGTCAATATTTCGGCGATAGTAGGCATAAGATAGTTATGGGGTGATCAAGGTTAAAGAAACAGATAACAAATAACTGAAACCAAAACTAACTTCCGTACCAGCGACGTCTTTAATATTTTGTTCTAGTTATATATAGGCCTAGATGATTTTGTGCAGCTTAAGAAAGATCTGTGGTGGTAAAATGGGTAAAGTGAGATAGTTCGAAGTCTGTTAATTGTTTAAGGGCCTCTTTAAGTGGAGTGAAATCGCCTAATAGCAGCCAGAATAAAGTTAAAAAGACGACACTGATATTGAAAGGGTTAAGGTGTATGGCTTAGGTTTTGTGATATATTATGCCCAAGCTACACCACCCTAGTCCTCGAATTATCCCTAACCCTCCCTGCTCATTACCCATAATAATTCTCCTTTCCCCACCATCACCATATAATAGGTCGGGAACTGTCTTCAATTACCTCCACACCAGACATGACCCACTTCACTTTAGATGGATGGTGCCCTTGATGCAACAATTTAGTTTGACCTATAAGCTTTATATGTTGTGTTTATTATTTGTTTGTATTTGTATAGTTTCTTAACCCAATAATACCCATTCAGTACCAGTGACGTTCTCTTCTTTATATTTTGGCAAATATTAGATTATAGTATTCAGCTTAGGAAGGACGAGTACCAATTATAAGGCTACGGACGACATATCTCTAGACCAGACCAGATGGCTGGAGTAATGTAGGAAAGAACAGCAATTGGACAGAGGAAGAACAGCGGAGAAGTGAGACGTACAGTAGAAGGCAGAAATATATTAATCCTTTTAGCTACTATACAGTATATCCATTGAATGCACAAAAATCGTCTAAATATAGCTAGAATATAATTTAAAAAACGTCTCTGGTAGATAAAGGGTTAATCTGTGCCCTAAGTCCTGTGAGTTTATAGTTTACTATCTAACTGTAACTGTAACACACTCTCTCTCTCTCTCTCTCTCTCTCTCTCTCTCTCCAGACATAAGGGTGTGAGTCAGCTGTTACGGATGCCTCCCAAGTGTGTGTGATAGAATCATTAATGATTACAGACCCTGGCTGGCTAACGAGGCTTGTTGTTAAAACTTCGATAGGAGAAATGACAGAACATAATTTAGAAATGTACAGTACATTAAATAATAAATTTCTTTCCGTTTTCACAAATGAAAATTTGGCACAGTTTCCAGAAGTCCGTAAGGTATATAGCGATAGTATAGAAAATAGCTTAAGTGCGGTTACTATAAGTAGAAATGATGTGCTTAAGGAAATTGACAGACTGAAACCTCAGAAATCGCCTGGTCCAGATGAGGTATAATTATGCTAGAGTATTAAAACAATGCAGAGATGAGTTAAGGTACCCATTAACATTTCTATTTAACAAGTCATTAGAAACCGGTTTAGTTCCAGAAGCTTGGAAGATTGCAAATGTAGTTCCGATCTTCAAAAAAAGTGATACATCAATAGCATCCAATTACCGTCCCATTAGTCTCACATCAACCATAGGAAAGCTACTAGAGTCAATTATTGCTAGTAAAATTAGAAACCACTTAGAAACATTTAATTTAATCAATTCTTCTCAGCATGGATTCACTCAGGGACGTTCTTGCCTTACAAATTTGCTTAGTTTTTTTCTCAGAGGTGTATGAAGCAGTAGATAATGACAAGTCATATGATATATTATATTTATATTTCAGTAAAGCTTTCGACAGAGTCCCTCATGAGAGATTGATGAGAAAAGTTGAGGCGCAGGGAATAAGTGGGTCGTTGTTGGGATGGATTAGCTAATGGCTAATTAGTAGGAAGCAGAGAGTCAGCATAAATGGTACTAAGTCAGAGTGGGGATCAGTCAAGAGTGGTATCCCCCAGGGATCTGTATTAGGTCCTCTGTTATTTATTATATACATAAATGACCTTGATTTAAGTATAACTAGTAGGATAAGTAAATTCGCAGACGATACCAAAATAGGGAGACCAATAGATTCAGATAGCGACATAGAGTGCGTCCAAAGGGATCTAGATACCTTACACGAATGGTCAGTAAAATGGCAGATGAATTTTAACATTGACAAATGCAAGGTATTAAAGATAGGGAAGACGAATACTAATGCAAAATATAAACTAGCTAATGCTGAATTAGAAAACTCAGACTGTGAGAAAGATTTGGGTGTGTTTGTTAGCAACGATTTTAAATCTAGAAAACAGTGTATAAGCGTACGTAACAAGGCAAACAGGATTCTAGGGTTCATCTCAAGGAGTGTGAGTAACAGAACTGCCGATGTTCTCTTGAAACTTTACTTGTCATTAGTGAGACCCCATATGAATTATGCTGTCCAATGTTGGTGTTCTTATTACAGAATGGACATAGATTCGTTGGAGAGAGTACAGCGAAGAATGACAAAAATGATTCATAATATTAGAAATCAACCATATGAAGAAAGGTTGAACAAATTAGGCTTACATTCGTTAGAAAGACACAGAGTTAGAGGGGATATGATAAAAGTGTTCAAGTGGGTGAGTGGGACAAATAAAGGAGACATGAAAAATGTACTGAAGCTCAGTGATAGCGAAAAAACTCGAACAAATGGTTTCAAATTAGATACATTTCGTTTCAGAAAAGATATAGGCAAATATTGGTTTGGTAACAGAGTTGTAGATGTGTGGAATAGGCTACCGAGTGATATAGTGGGATCAAAAACAATAGGGAGCTTTAAGATAAAATTAGATAGGCATATGGACGAGATAGGTTGGGTGTGAGGGGGATCTACCAGGTGTGGGCCAATCGGCGCTCAGCAGACCCCCGTAATCTTGTGTTAATCTCTGACCGTTTTGGTGGGGTCAGTACTCAAGGTATTAGTGAGTTGGGCCTATAATTGGGCCTAGTAATTGGGGTTGGGTGTGACAGGGATCTGCCTTGTATGGGCCGATCGGCTTTTTGCAGACTCCCATTTTCTTATGTTATTTTCTTATGTTGTTGCTGTTGCTAAGATTACCAAATGATGGTTTCAGAAGGCTATAGATTATCATACTGTGTCTTATTTGTCTGTTGTGCCTTCAATTATTCTTCAGTGTTACTAATTGTTTATAATTGGTATATTTCATCGTTTACTGTTGATGTAATGATATTGAAATGCACATATTATTTACAACACACGTCATCCACATATATACTATCTATCTATCTATTGCCTGACGCCGTTATCCCCGAAGGGGTGGCCACGAACGAACCGCCCCCATGCACCTCTGTCCCCAGTCAGTCGATGCCCCTCCCCCCAACCAGCACCGCCTTCATTCATGTAGTTCCTCACTCCATCCTTCCACCTCATATTCGGTCTACCTCTCCCCCTCTGTCCCTCCACCTCGCTCTCGTACACCCTCTTAGTCATTCTCTCGCTTTCCATACGTTCCATATGGCCGAACCATCTCAAGTTGTTCCTTTTCACACTTTCCAGCACATCTACCTCCACACCACACCTCCTTCTTACTTCCTCATTCGTTTGTCTATCCCTCCATGTAATTCCGCACGCACTCCTTAAGTAATTCATTTCCACTGCTCTCACTTTTGGTCTGAGTCTCTCAACCAACGTCCATGCTTCGCTTCCGTAAGTCAGTGTCGGGATTACCACACTGTCATGCAAGGACTTCTTCACTTCCATACTGACCACCCTATTTCTTGTTACTGCTTTTAGCGTTCCTACAACCCTCTTCCCCTGTTGTACCCTCTCCCGCACCTCTTCATCCATAGTCCCATCTTTACTCAACACACTGCCCAGATACTTAAAAGAGTTGACGATCTCCATAGCCTGACCGTTCAGCTTCACCTCACACTCTGTGACTTCACCCCTTTCGAAGACCATAACCTTGCTCTTCCCCGTATTTACCTTCAAATTCCGTTTTTCGCACACTGTTCCAAACTCATTTACCAGACCCTGCAACTCCCATTCATTATCACTCATCAGAACTGTATCATCCGCAAACAGCAGTATAGGTAGCTTCCACTCAATTCCCTCCCTTTTCAGCGATACACCAACATCCACTGCTCTTGATAGTATTTCTTTCATAACTCCATCCATATATACAGTAAACAACCACGGGGACATCACACACCCCTGTTTCAAACCAACATTCAGGTCAAAGAACTCGCTCTGCTCACTCTCCACACGTACTGCCGCCTTTGCACCCTCATACATGCTCTTCACTGCTTTCAGCAACTTGCCCTCTACTCCGTATATTCTAAGTACTTTCCACAGACCTTCTCTATCCACTCTGTCATAGGCCTTCTCCAAGTCCATAAAGGCAACATACACCTTTTGTTTCTTCTCCAGATACTTCTCCACAACACAATTCAGGGTAAAAATCTGATCTACACATCCTCTTCCGTTCCTAAAGCCTCCCTGCTCGTCGCCTATCCATTTCTCCGTTCTCACTCTCACTCTCTCAATCACTACCCTACTGTATACCTTCCCTACTACGCTCAATACTATACTCAATAGCTAAATAGCTTATATGTAATAACGCATTTGTTTAACCCCTTCTGTACCACTATGTCTTTTTAGTTTCATTCTAGCTGTATTTAAGCGATTTTAGGAAGATTAAGAAGGATTCGTGGTAGTGAAAATGGGTTAAGTTAGACAGTTCGAAGCCTGTTTGTGCTGGCGGCCCTTAATGAACTGAACATAAATGCCTAATAGTAGCCAGAAACAAAGTTAAAAGGACGGCGCAGGTACAGTATGGGTTAAGGAAAGGGATATTATCTTATAAATGTCCACAGGCGATTTTATTCGTAAGGGTGTCATTAGGAGAACTTTTATCCTAGGAGGATGTTGGCATACGCTCTTATTTGAAATGGTAACTTGCTGATTAACCAAACCATATTCAGAGCTCATGATTGTGAGATACCTAATTATAGTACAATTGGATGTATCGTTGTATCGTTGTCATGTGATATATATATATATATACTGTATATATATATATATATATATATATTTAAATCAACTCGGCTCGTTTCCCTCGATATTTTTTTTTCCCCAGACGGTCATACTTTTTTTTGTCAGGTAAGGATCAATTTACATACGTTTACCATGGATATAAACTGTTTGGTTAATATAGATCTAACAAGGTTAAGTTAGGCAGGCTTCTTCTGAAGCTGCACAAAATCGTCTAAATATAGCTCGAATAAAATACAAAAGACGTCACCGGTACAAAAGAGGTAAATTGCACTTTCAAATGACAGCAAAGATTGGCAAACCGGTCTTTAACTGATGATGTTGTTGCTGCTGAAATACTGGGCCACTATATTGTAACCTGGAAGTATATCACGGGTGCTATATAGTCGGCTTACATAATGGATCCTGACAACATGCAGTATTTATGATGTTAGTGCACTCTACGTCTTGCTGGTACTACTCTCTCTCTCTCTCTCTCTCTCTCTCTCTCTCTCTCTCTCTCTCTCTCTCTTATTGTTTCCATTATATTTATCTCTATCCTATTATTAACATTTTTCAGATTTTCTTCAAAATTATCCCATTTTATAATTCCTTATTCTTTCACTTCCTTCTTCCAAAAGGATGCTTTCTTTTTTAATATGATCAGGTATTAAAAACTGACGTTAAGCTGCTTAAATTTCAAGAGAGAGAGAGAGAGAGAGGGGGGTACTACTCGCTCTTTCTGGACACCCTTCTCCCTCATGTTTAGCATATTAGTTTTGAGATTTTAAGACCTTTTGTACCATTTAGGTATCGACTTTTTCCTGGCGCGCAATAGCGAGCCTCTAATTTGAGAAGGAACCGGCCTTTGGCCGGGACATTTTTATATCGAAAAATGTACAAATTTATCTTGAGAGGTGGTCTAGGGGGTGTTTT
Organism: Lithodes maja; assembly: GCA_037953745.1. NCBI lineage: Eukaryota > Metazoa > Arthropoda > Malacostraca > Decapoda > Lithodidae > Lithodes > Lithodes maja. The sequence continues at coordinate 22,823 of JBAKBP010000470.1, forward strand.
TCTAAGTTTGATGGAGGTCTAGCGAGGAAACTAAAAAATAAATAGATAAATATATCTACCAAAAACCAAGCAGTACCCCCTTAACACCACACGCGACGCAAGACATCATCTGAGTTAGGTTGATGTACACACACACACACACACACACACACACAACACAGATATACGAAGACACACATAGCCTATACTTACACACGGTCACTTGACGTAATTTAGGAAGTACAGTATTGTAAATTTCCCTAGTGATGGTAGTATAGGCCTAAAATCATTTTCCCGAGACACCTAGTACAACTATATAATTATACATAATTATGACAGCAAATATGACTTGAAACAAGTTACTATAGTTCTGGGCTCCAGTCCTGACGCTAATGTGACTTACAGTGTGCTGGCTTAATAATCGAGAAGGGTTGATAGCCTCTGAAGCCCTATTTTCACTAACTAATCCTGGTCAGAGAGAGAGAGAGAGAGAGAGAGAGAGAGAGAGATGATTAGACTCTAGTCATAAATAACATTAGGTTTTTAACATTGAGATAAACAGTGTAATACATAATAGTAAACACATGACCATGGGGGCAGTTATTCTATTAAGCGTTGTAGCTAATTAGGCTATATATTGTGATGCTGAATGTTGTGCGTATTGGAATTGTGTATTTATCAAACATATTTGCAAATGTAATTATTTTAGCCATAAAGCGACACTAACTCTCCATGAATGATTATTCTGAAAATTCCTTCATCAACATGTGGGACTAACTGCTAACTGGCATCTGAAAACCAAGATCATTATCGCTCATTATTCTATATTTTATGCATTTAGGCTTGAACTAACTTAGGAATTAGGAAGAACCTATATTGTAAGCCTACTGTACAATCATCTTCCCAAGTAGGTGGCAGGCTACAATACTACAATAATTGTGTTAAATATGAGACAACATATATTAATTAAAAGAAAGACTCACTGCACGCGTGTAAAGGAAACGTAGGAATTATTATATAAGTGGGTTAGTATCGATGACAAAATTATATACCACTTACCACAGCAGGTGATTATACAGAACACTATGGGTGTAGTAAGTGATCCTGGGCTTGAGCAGAGGGTGTGACGTGAGGGGGTGAAGGGTTTGGGGTTAATGGTTGACAGTTGGGTTGAGAAAGTGAGGTGAGACATATAAACAAAGTGTGTCCCACGTGTGTCATGTCCTCTAACACACGGGAAGCCCCACATGACACCATCTGTCTTTGGTTTATGTACACTTCGGACACCAGTCTCTAACCCACTCATAAGAACCCCAATGTTTTTCTCTATGCAAGTGTACATTTTGTGGATAAAACTTGCTTTTCAATAAGAGATATTTAAGGGAAGAGATGGTTGTGGTGAAGGAAGATGTCTTGGCTCTAAGGGAGGTTAATGTTAAACTTCAGAGGGAAGTGGATTTGATTAAAGACGAAAATCTAGCTTTCAAGCTTAGCCAAGAGGACATTAAGTCGAGTAAGGGGAAAAGGGAGGAAGTTGATGAAAAATTGTATTCATGGCAGGTTGTTAAAAATACGGGTGGGAAAGTCACACTCAAGAAGCAGGATAGTAGAATAGGTATGAGTGTGACAAATACATTCTCTCCTTTGCGAGAGACGACGAATGTGAGGGAAAAGATAGTCAGGATAAGGGAGGGTTAGCCGAAGTGCCTGCCGCCGACTCAGCTCCAACCTCTGACGCTGTGCTACCTACCACCACCACCACCACCACCAAGGGAGCTTCTGCCACCACCGGGGGTTCTCCAACTGCAGCTGCTGGATCCTCCCGAGGGAAAGGTAAGTCTGTGTCCCGAGAAGGTAAGTCTGTGTCGATTGTGGGCGACTCCATGGTGAGACATTTAGTTAGGGCTACCCGCACTAAACTTAGGAAGGTTGTGTGTCTGCCTGGCCATGGAGTTGGGAGGGTTTTAGAGAAGATGGACCACATCTTGGAAGATAGTGGAGATAACCCCATTATCTGTCTCAGTGCCGGGAGTAACGATGTTGGTAAGGGTAGAAGTGAGGAACTGCTGCAGCAGTATCGGGATGTGTTAGATAAGGTTAGGATGAAGGGAGGGATCCCTGTTGTACATTGTATCCTACCCAGAAGAGGAGTTCCCAAGGAATAGACATCCAGGGCGATTGGTGTCAATTGCCGTTTGGAGAAATATTGCAAAGAAAAAGCAATACCATTCATTGATAACTGGGATAGTTTCTATGGGAGAGATGTACGCAAGGGATGGGGTTCATCTTTCAAGGTTAGGGGTTTCCACATTAGCTAGTTCTTTAGATAGGATGGTTGTGGGGTTTTGAACAGAAATATTGAGAGTGTAAATGAGAGGTTAAATGGAACAATTTTAGCGTCAGGCGAAAGCGATAAGGATATTCAGTCTCATGCTAAAAATTATGACTATATTGCAAATGATAGTAGTGATGGTGCAACGGAAGATGGAAATGTCGTTAGAAATAAAGGTAAATTAGGTATAAAAAAAAAGTAAATTGAGAGTATATTACACAAACTGTAGGAGTCTATGTAACAAAATGAACGAACTTAGAGCCCTTGTTAGCAAAGAAAATATAGACATAATAGCGCTAACTGAAACGTGGATTAATTCAGAAACCAGGTATTTTTTAGCAGAATTTGATATACCAGGATATAGTTTGTTTAAATATGACCGAACAAGTAAGAGGGGTGGCGGTATAGCAGTGTTTGTCAGGAGTACATTAAAAAGCTGTATTAAATCAGGTATTAGACTAAATAACGATAATGAAAGTGTTTGGGTAGAGGTTAACGAAGGTAGTGAGACCATAGTTATTGGAGTTATGTATAGACCGCCAAATATGAGTAGAAATGACGGAACGTCATTATGGGAGGAAATTAAAATGGCATCAAGGTTTAGCAATGTGTGCATTGTGGGGGATTTTAATTTTCCGAATATAGATTGGCAGCATCAAATAGGAGACTCTGATTCTGAGGAGTTTATAGAGGTAGTACAAGATAGTTTTTTATTTCAATTCATAGATACGCCGACTAGAGGTAATAATATTCTCGATTTAGTTTTCAGTAACAATGAACATATGGTAAATAATGTAGAGATAGGGGACCACCTAGGAAATAGTGACCACAATTCTGTGTATTTTAATAAACGATGGAAAGGTAATACCAGAGAGAATACAACATTAATACCTGACTTCAGAAAAGCCAATTATGGTGGGTTAAGAAGAGCCCTATTAGCTGACCCTATGGTCAAAAAATTAAGTCGATCCAGGTGTCCAAATGAGTGTACCCCTTCTCAGGCACCTGTCATCTTAAGTCAGGAAGAGACGTCAACCTTGGTAGATACATACGATAATTGTATCGAGTCAGTATTCAATGCACAAAATAAATACATCCCCAAAAGAAAATTTAGATCAACACAGAACCAACCCAAATGGATGAATAATAGACTATTAGATCTTCTAGGACAAAAGAGAGGAATATATAGACAAATTAGGAAAGGCGAAATTCACCTACTTGCTTACTATCAGAATCTATCAAGACAGGTAAAAAATGATATTAGGACAGAAAAAAGAAAATATGAAATTAAGGTAGCCAATGACTCAAAAAATAATCCTAAAGCTTTTTACCAACTATATAAATCCAAGGTTAGAGATGTAATTGGTCCCCTTAAAACTTTGATAGGAGAAATGACAGAAAATGATTTAGAAATGTGCAGTACATTAAATAGTCAATTTCTTTCCGTTTTCACTAATGAAAATTTGGCACAGTTTCCAGAAGTCCGTAAGGTATATAGCGATAGTATAGCAAATAGGTTAAGTACGGTTACTATAAGTAGAAATTATGTGCTTAAGGAAATTGACAGACTGAAACCTCAGAAATCGCCTGGTCCTGATGAGGTATATGCTAGAGTATTAAAAGAATGTAGGGATGAGTTAAGTTACCCATTAACATTTTTATTTAACAAGTCATTGGAGACAGGTATAGTTCCAGAAGCTTGGAAGCTTGCAAACGTAGTTCCGATCTTAAAACAAGGTGACAAATCAATAGCATCCAATTACCGTCCCATTAGTCTTACATCAATCATAGGAATGCTACTAGAGTCAATTATTGCTAGTCAAATTAGAAACCACTTAGATACATTTAATTTAATAAATTCTTCTCAGCATGGATTCACTCAGGGACGTTCTTGCCTTACTAATTTGCTTAGTTTTTTCTCAGAGGTATATGAAGCAGTAGATAATGACAAGTCATATGATATAATATATTTAGATTTCCGTAAAGCTTTCGACAGATTCCCCCATGAGAGATTGATGAGAAAGGTTGAGGCGCATGGAATAGGTGGGGCGTTGTTGGGATGGATTAGGTCATGGCTAATTGGTAGGAAGCAGAGAGTCAGCATAAATGGTACGAAGTCAGAATGGGGAGCAGTCAAAAGTGGTGTCCCCCAGGGATCTGTATTAGGTCCTCTGTTGTTTGTTATATACATAAATGACCTTGATTTTGGTATAACTAGTGTTACGGCTGGATCGGCAATACATATTCGGGATTCTTGATCGTAGGACAGAAATGGCTTAAGTGACAACGACACGCTCGATTCCAGTCCCAAATACTATATGCTCCAGACAACAAAAGCACCAACGCCCTACAGAGTTATCGTCTACGGTAACGAGGTACCTTAACTCGGCGAAAGTGTACAACAGGGGTAGGCTATGAGGCTAAACTCCCTCAGACATTTATAGGTTACGTTATTACTAAAGAAATGCAATACTCAAGAAACTACGTTAATATTGAGCCTCTAATAATGTAGAATAGAAGCAGGCTAAAGGTATGACAGTGAAATGCTAAATGACAAATGTACACGCCTACTTGAAAGCGCGTGCACTACACTAACTGTCCCCTACTAACATGCACTAACATGTAGCATACAAGATGTTCATGATCCAGTCGATACCTAATAATACACATGGGAGGAACATAAATAGTAGTCACTTATTATAATAATGAATCTATACTAGGAATAACTAAAAGGTTGCAGGCAACAGTACTGCGCCGGTAGCCTACTACCGCATAGGCTACTTCGCTTCTCTCACTCGTCTCCCCTCCGAGTCCGTATGCGCCCTACGCAACAGAACTCCGGACACAGCAGCAAAACGACAGTGCAGTTAATTGATTCATGAAAGTATTAATAGTGTTGTCTTGTGTGTGAGTAATGTGTATTGTAAAGTGTTACATACATATACTTAAAGAGAGCTGCAATGCATAGTAAAATAAAGATATATCCCACTCATCATCCCCATGTGTTCTAGCTAGCAGGCCAAGTCACAGGAACAACGAGTCCCAGCACCGAAAGCGAGAACCCAGGAAAAGACTGTAGAGAACACAAGGACAGATAAATTACGTTACTCTACTATACCGGCACTACGAGCGAGCTGTAGTCTCGGGTGCTACACTCGCTCCTGGCTCGGTATGCAAATCAAGGCTAAGTCCTCGTCCCTCTACAGACAACTCCTGGGCATGGTCGGGCTCTTACACATGGCACCAGTCTAGTCACAAATGGGATGATGAGCGGGGCATATAACTCCGTGAACATGTAGAACGTTCACCAACTATCCTCATCAAGAAGATCGCTGTTCACATTAACCCCTTAAATCTAATACATGTAAATATATGCTTGTCCTAAGAGTAATACGAGAGGTGAGTGCTGAAACTCCTTTAGGACCTCAAGGGAAGGTTATGCATTTAAATAGAGAGAAGAATGAAATGAGAGTAATGTCGTCAGAGAGAAAGAGTGCAACCGTGAGAAGTTGGGAGAGAGGGCAAGGGATGTTAGAATCTCAAAGGTTCTAGGCGACCTGGTCATGGAACACGCAGCGAGCCTCCAGGCAATGTGCTGTACGACAACATGGGCCCAGCTGTTACGACCGGGCACTCGGGTACACTAGGGCTCTTACACAGGACTCGAGTATGGCTCGCTGCCACAACGGAAACACACGATCCCAACCCCAGAGTACTGCCAGCCGAACAAAAAACGCCACTACCCTCCAGAGTTCTATCTGCTATAACGGGGTATACAAGAACTCGGTACTAGCGTTTCACACAACAGACTAATAGCAAGACGGGAGTTATCTAGTCTGGTCAACAATCAAACAAAGAAGAAAGTACTACAACACTAAAGAATAGTGTTGGCCGAAGCCGAAGTAATCCACCCTTGAACTAAGAACTTAAGAAGTCCTCCACCCTCTACTTCGGATCGGCACTATTACGTTACGTTAAACAATAGTCCTCGAGCATCAAGCAAGGAATCTTCTGATAAGTTAGATGCTTCTCGAATACTCATAAGAAGTAAGTATCGGATTTTGAACAGCAATTTAATGAATAACTCACTGGTAATTAAAGGCTTTAAATTGACATAAGAAGAATTATAAGAATAAGCAATAGGATATGGCAAACATTAAGAAGAAGTACTCCGACAATGCACTAGCAATAGCCTACTAAGATTGTGCTCGTGGGCCACTAATCTCTGAAGTAGCTAAGCGTGCCACACATGAAATCAATAGTGCTTAAGCAATAATATACATAAGGAGAAGCTTCAATACTATGCTGTATCTGCTGGTCGAGCAAAGTCTAGCTGGGATATCTAAGGTTAAGAGACAATGGCTGAGCAAGCGGCTCGTAGCCTAGCGAGGTCCTTAAGACTGTGCGGCCAAATTACGGTAATTGACGGGATGCTCTCTTGAGAGATCCAGATCACTAGTATCTGGTTCTCTCCTGGCGATCCTCTCAAAGTCAAGCAAATGAGATAGCACAGTGTTGGGTGGCACAGGCAAAAGCCCTCACTCGCAACACAGTGCTAAACTCCCACGGTACACAGTCAGAAAGACCACCTAGGCGTTCCACGTCTCCGTTGCAATTGTACTGGTTCAACCGCAACCTAGTACTCATAGGAAATCACAACTCAGAAACCCTATCCCAGTCTAGCATTGCCTAAACCAGCAGAAAACAGGAACATGAATAATCGCACACAGGGAAATGCATATACGAGTGCAACAAACATCAATCAATCCTATTCTAGTTAACCCTTCCAAAAATAGGCTATCTAACAGGCACTTATCTCGTGAGAACTCAAGCGATAATACTTTGGCTGACTAAATCTGCACCAAAGGGGTCATGGAGGTTAAACAGGGACGAGAAGGGAAGAAGATAGGCTGTTCAGAGAGTAGAGAAAGTTCACATCAGTCGGAAGAATATGGATAGTTGCAAGGGATATGAGAAGTCGCTTTGCCTGATGAGTTCTGAGGAAAATGCGGCGGGACCTCCCTTTTTATACTCGGCCCTTTAGTGAGCATAACGCCAACTACTAAGGACCGCCCACTGGCAATCATGACGTCATATTCTCTCTCAATCTGGGATCGACAAAGAACTTCCCACGCGCTGAAAGGGAGGAAGGGAGGAGGGAATTAGGCCTACCGGCCCGCGTGGCGCACTCACTGACCCCCCGCCACGTAATATCTCTCTCTCTCTCCTCTCATCATTACATACAAGTCCCACACACAATACTTATATCTAATGATATAAAATAGAACTCGTTGACTTAGAAGAAAACAAAATACATAATGATAATACTTATAGTACAACGGTTCACATAAACTGAGTTAGGAAACTCTACACAGACTACAGCCAAAGTTCCTGCCCTGACGATCCTAGCGAGAGTGGGGCCTGACTGGGCGTTCTGTACAGCATGCTCATACTCGACATGCGTCACACCTCCCCCAAGATTTTACTTGCTCAACCCTGAGCTAAAATCTGATATACAGAACCCCATCAAACCCCTCACACCCAGCGACCGCATGGCACTAAAACAACGCTGAGTTTATCACTAAAACACATCTTATATAAAAAAAAAATTCACATTTCATAACTCCTCCCAACAATAGTAAAAGACATAATATCATGCTCCCAGAGCGAGCTTACAGCAGCTCAGCCGTTTGATAGTTCGTGGACTACTCAAACACTATAGGCTATGACAAACTTATACAATTATCTATATCAAAAAGAAAGAGTTTTTATATGATTTTTATATTTTAATATGTTTTTTTCGGCTGCACTATAAGGGCAGCCTATTTTCTTCTATACCAAACGCTCAACAATCCTGCTTTACGACCCAATACGCTGGGCTACAACCGCGAGCCAACAAGCACCAAGCGCAAAAAACTACTCAAACTAAAGCAGGAGGCTACCCGTGTGTCAATCTACCCAGGATCATATACCCCTGAACGACCACATGCAACCTCGTTGTCACAACCGGCAATATGGCTTATGTCCAGGTTATATACCAATAACCTTAGTGACCACCTGGTCAGCCTCATATTCCGATTGTGAAACTGGTCCAAGATCTCGAGAGGGTAATGATCTGGGTAAACTACACCAACCGGACCATAGGCTGGAACATAGATCTCGAAATGCCCCAGCGCATCATTGTCCTTTTCACTTTCATTCATCAGGCTCTGACACGTTGCTGGTGCATTCTTAAGTCCGTCAGGCACAACATTGCACTGGTAGGTACTCCCGTCCACAACAAAACCACATACCTCTTTAGCGCGCTCGGACAAAGGTACTTGCCAGTAACCTTTTACTAAATCAACTTTAGACAAAAACCGAGCATTACCAATTTTATCAACACTATCATCAACCCGAGGAAGAGGATATGGGTTAGTTGGAGTCAAACCGTTTAGCCTACGGAAATCAATACAGAAGCGTACCTTGCCATCTGGTTTAGGCTGCAGTGTTACGGGGGAAGTCCATTTAACGGTACCTTTCTCTATCAACCCTCTACCGAGCATATACTCCAACTCATCCCTCAGAGCGGGTAGTTTTATGGGGGGCACACGGTATGGGATTGACTTAAAGGGTAGATGGTGCCCCACGTCAACATCATGCATAGCCTGAGTAGTGAGGCCTGGATGTTCAGCGAATACAGTGGGGTATAAACCGAGCAACTGACGGATAGCTTCAAATTGCGGCTCAGGCAAATGGGCTATAGCCTCGTCAGCCCTTAGGCTCGAGTTCCCCGCCCACTGATCCGCTGAAACATGGTGATCCCAGCTATCCTCCTCTGAAGCTTGACTGCCCCCCTCTCCTTCTCCACCACGGCCGCAACAAGCCAACACAGGGACAGTGAGAGGCTCAGAGGGGCGCCTCACATACTCTTTTATCAGGTTCACGTGACATAACTGATTCTTCTTCCTCCTGTCTGGAGTGGCAACAAGGTAATCTAGGTCCGAAATTTTCTCCACAATTTTATAGGGTCCAGTATACTTCGCCGACAAGGGGTTACCCACCAAAGGCAACAAAATCAACACCTCCTGTCCCACAATGAACTCCCGGAGCTTCACTTTGCGATCATACCTGTCCTTCATTAAAGCTTGTGACCCTGTTAAATTCCGACCTGCCATCTCCAGACTCTTAAGCATGCGCTCACGGCTTTCAAACACATACTTCAACAAGGAACAAGGCGGCACAGTTCCTTCCCAAATTTCCCGCAGCATATTAAGGGGGCCCCTGACTCGGTGTCCAAAAATCAGCTCGTTTGGACTAAATCCCAGGCTCTCACCAGGCACTTCCCGAGCAGCAAACAGTACATACGGCAATCCAAGATCCCAATCTCTTCCGTTATCAGCACAATAACACCTGAGCATGCTTTTAAGGGTGGCATGCCACCGCTCAAGCACCCCTTGGCTCTCAGGGTGATACGCTGACGATACCACCGCCCGTATTCCATGCTGTTGCATTGTTTGCTTAAAGAGATTGGAGGTGAAATTGGACCCCTGATCAGACTGAATCTCCTCCGGGTACCCATACCTTGAAAAGTACCACAACAAGTTACTGACTACCGTCTTAGCCATGCCGTTTTTCATGGGGTATGCATCGGGGTATCTAGTGGCAACATCCATGATGGTTAACAAAAATTTATTACCAGCCTTTGTGGGAGGGAGGGGACCAACCATGTCAACAACAATCTTACTAAAAGGTGGCCCAATTACAGGAATAGGGTGCAACGGAGCTTTAGGAATAACTTGGTTTGGTTTCCCGACCCGTTGACAAATATCACATGAGTTTATCCAGGACTGCACATGAGACTTCATCCCCGGCCACCAAAACAACTTCCCCAAAGCCGCCACCGTTTTTCTTACCCCCAAATGTCCTGCCAGCGGTGTGTCATGCGCCAAACTCAGTAGGCTATCCCTGCACTCCCGCGGCACCATCAACTGGTCCACTACCCCGGACCCCATCTTCCAGCTACGGTTAGGGTCTTGAAAACGCCGATACAGGATGCCATCTAAATAAAAAAAATCTCCCGGCTGTGCATCACCGTCCTCGTCGAGCTCCACAGCTCCATTAGCACACGTTTGGAGCTCAGGGTCCTCCAGCTGCAACCGACGTATATCTGAGGGTGCCAAGCGATCTAACTGCTCCCGGAGCAATGCATGACCCTCCCCGATACTGAGCTGCTCCCTCTGTCTCTCTCGATGTTCATAACGTTGCTGTCGTGGAGACTCGTCATGCCCAGCCTCGTCACTCTCGATGACAGGCCCAGGGGCTACTCCAGAACTAAGTAATGGTGCTAATACTGAATCACCCAGGAGAGCCGCCGAGTCAAAACTCTTAAAACCAACTCCAGCTTTAGCCTCCTCCTGTTGATCGTTCCTCTGCTGGTCTGAAGACGGAGGACTAGGCTGTGACACTTTAGCTGCCCGAGCTCGGGTGACAGCACACGCCATGGGTTGTGCCTGGCACCGCTCGACCCACTCTCGCTCTTCCCTACTCACGTCGGCCGGCCTCTCGGCAACGACTAAGGGTAGAACCTCAGAAGCGGGCATTGCAAAGTCGTTGCCGAGAAGAAGGTCGACGCCCTCCACTGGCAGTTTCTCCACAATCCCAACATCCAATTCACGTGCCACACCATCCACCTCCAACTCCAACCGCACCAGCGGGTATGACCGAGTTGCATTAATACCCTGCACCACCACCACCCGAGCCGCATTTATAGGGTAGCCAGTCAAGTTTTTCATCAAAGTCTGGGAAGCACCTGTATCACGCAAGACCTCTACTCCATGCTTGCGCCCCGCCCACATCACGCAACCCCGTCCTCTATGGTCGCAAAAAACATCCTGAGCAGGGTTCGAGCCTCCCAGGTGCTTCTGCATTGGCTGTGCCTCAGCCTCTGACGAACTGCCCCGGGCAAACTCAGAAGGCTTCAGAGACACACCAATGTTGCAGGCCAAAGACACAGCTGCTGTAGGTGGTTTGCTAGGACAGACTCTTGCAAAGTGCCCCTTTTCATGACAATGATAACACTCCAACTCCCCTCTGGGCTTCCCTTGGTACTGGGAAGGGCCCGGCCCCTTCTTAAATGGGACGGTGCTAGTCTTGTGGTCAGTCTTGGTATCATAGCTCTTGTACTTGTTTGCATAATGTATATCACTAACTCGGGGGGGTGGGGTGTCACGCCCCTTGTTACCTGCCTCACTACGCTGGGCAGACCCGCACCCACGAATTAGTGATAGCCGGAGGTCAGCCATCTCAGCTGCCTCCTGTAGAGTTTTAGGGTTCTTTTCTTTAATAGTTAAAGTCATATCTGCACCTGTACACTTATAAAACTGCTCGAGCAGAAACAGCTCAGTCAACTGTTCGGCCGTCTCAGCTTTCTCAGAACGTGTCCAGTTTGTAAGTGCATCTTTTAAGTCCCGGGCATGTTCAAGAAAGGTCGCCTCCCTAGTCTTTGTAACACCCCAAAACTTCAATCGATATGTTTCTGGTTGCAACTCGTATGCCCGTAGGACAGCTCTCTTCAATTCTGGGTAGTCAATGCAAGACTCTAAAGGCAGTGCATCATAAGCCTTCAGACCCTTACCCGTAAGTCTTGAGGAGACCAGAGCTGCCCACTTCTCTTCAGGCCAATTATGCTCCCTACACTTCTTCTCAAAACGATTAAAAAATTCTGTGACTTCAGTTTCACTAAATGCCGGCACCAATTTGACTAAGTGGGACAAGGACTGTTCTCTTACTTGGCCCTCACGGCCCATCCGAATCCCTGTCGACTCTGCACGAGTCTTATCTAAATCTATTTGAGCACAATATTTCTCTGAGTCGTACCTAAGCTCAGCCTCATGCCTCCTGGTCTCATCCTCTTGCCTCCTAACCTCAATCTCATGCCTCCTAGTCTCAATCTTAGCCATCTCAAGTTTAAATATCATATCTGGAGACAGGCAGGAAGAGGGAGCTGTCACTACTGAAGGAGGGGGGGCCAGAACTGGGGAACCACCATACGCACCGCCCGAGGGCACTCCAATCTTCCAATTCTCATCCCTCTGTGGGAGGGTGCTAACCTCCGGTACTTGAGTGGACGGCACTGTGGGAGTCGAGTGAGAGGGGATCTGGGGAGGAACCCCCCCAAACGCCCTCTCCTCCGAAACCCCATGTCGCCCACGCAACACCCAGGAAATCAGCTCCCCCTTGGACATCCCTCCTACATTGGATAGACCCAAAACCTTGGCTATCAGGTGCAAGCCATAAACATTCACCCCAGTCAGCCTCTCCTCCGTCACATGGTACTGCTTACTCACAAAAAGTCTAGCATCCTCCTCACTAGTTACTAACGGCACCTCCTCAAATGGCATCTCTCGCTCCTCGTCAATACTAGGGCACGACATACTGAAGTTCACAAAAAAATTCTCGAGACAAAAGTGTTAAACTCCCTTATGTAAGCACTAATTACTAAATTAACTGGAGTCTCTTAAATGCTCTCCTAATTGCCTTACAAAAAAAAAATATTCTTCAATATGTACGCTAAAGTACGAACAAACAAATGTTGTACAACTCTGCAGAAAATTATACTGTTCACAAAATCCTAAGCAAGGTCGCCATTTGTTACGACCGGGCACTCGGGTACACTAGGGCTCTTACACAGGACTCGAGTATGGCTCGCTGCCACAACGGAAACACACGATCCCAACCCCAGAGTACTGCCAGCCGAACAAAAAACGCCACTACCCTCCAGAGTTCTATCTGCTATAACGGGGTATACAAGAACTCGGTACTAGCGTTTCACACAACAGACTAATAGCAAGACGGGAGTTATCTAGTCTGGTCAACAATCAAACAAAGAAGAAAGTACTACAACACTAAAGAATAGTGTTGGCCGAAGCCGAAGTAATCCACCCTTGAACTAAGAACTTAAGAAGTCCTCCACCCTCTACTTCGGATCGGCACTATTACGTTACGTTAAACAATAGTCCTCGAGCATCAAGCAAGGAATCTTCTGATAAGTTAGATGCTTCTCGAATACTCATAAGAAGTAAGTATCGGATTTTGAACAGCAATTTAATGAATAACTCACTGGTAATTAAAGGCTTTAAATTGACATAAGAAGAATTATAAGAATAAGCAATAGGATATGGCAAACATTAAGAAGAAGTACTCCGACAATGCACTAGCAATAGCCTACTAAGATTGTGCTCGTGGGCCACTAATCTCTGAAGTAGCTAAGCGTGCCACACATGAAATCAATAGTGCTTAAGCAATAATATACATAAGGAGAAGCTTCAATACTATGCTGTATCTGCTGGTCGAGCAAAGTCTAGCTGGGATATCTAAGGTTAAGAGACAATGGCTGAGCAAGCGGCTCGTAGCCTAGCGAGGTCCTTAAGACTGTGCGGCCAAATTACGGTAATTGACGGGATGCTCTCTTGAGAGATCCAGATCACTAGTATCTGGTTCTCTCCTGGCGATCCTCTCAAAGTCAAGCAAATGAGATAGCACAGTGTTGGGTGGCACAGGCAAAAGCCCTCACTCGCAACACAGTGCTAAACTCCCACGGTACACAGTCAGAAAGACCACCTAGGCGTTCCACGTCTCCGTTGCAATTGTACTGGTTCAACCGCAACCTAGTACTCATAGGAAATCACAACTCAGAAACCCTATCCCAGTCTAGCATTGCCTAAACCAGCAGAAAACAGGAACATGAATAATCGCACACAGGGAAATGCATATACGAGTGCAACAAACATCAATCAATCCTATTCTAGTTAACCCTTCCAAAAATAGGCTATCTAACAGGCACTTATCTCGTGAGAACTCAAGCGATAATACTTTGGCTGACTAAATCTGCACCAAAGGGGTCATGGAGGTTAAACAGGGACGAGAAGGGAAGAAGATAGGCTGTTCAGAGAGTAGAGAAAGTTCACATCAGTCGGAAGAATATGGATAGTTGCAAGGGATATGAGAAGTCGCTTTGCCTGATGAGTTCTGAGGAAAATGCGGCGGGACCTCCCTTTTTATACTCGGCCCTTTAGTGAGCATAACGCCAACTACTAAGGACCGCCCACTGGCAATCATGACGTCATATTCTCTCTCAATCTGGGATCGACAAAGAACTTCCCACGCGCTGAAAGGGAGGAAGGGAGGAGGGAATTAGGCCTACCGGCCCGCGTGGCGCACTCACTGACCCCCCGCCACGTAATATCTCTCTCTCTCTCCTCTCATCATTACATACAAGTCCCACACACAATACTTATATCTAATGATATAAAATAGAACTCGTTGACTTAGAAGAAAACAAAATACATAATGATAATACTTATAGTACAACGGTTCACATAAACTGAGTTAGGAAACTCTACACAGACTACAGCCAAAGTTCCTGCCCTGACGATCCTAGCGAGAGTGGGGCCTGACTGGGCGTTCTGTACAGCATGCTCATACTCGACATGCGTCACACAGCCCAAGCAGCGTAGGCAGGCAGCAATGGACTACCAACCCTGTCGCGCCTAGCTATAAGCGCAAGGCTGCCAACCAGTCCATACGTCTGGCAACCACCCGGCCGGCAGCGTGGCGCGTTGCTACCCTCTTGCTCTGAAGCCTAACTCACTCTCTCTCTCTGAACTCCCATTGTCTTATCTATCAACTTCTCTATTGATACTACATATTAAATGGAAGGTCTCGACATGGCTTAAAACAAAACCCACCACTGGTTAGCACATGACGAGACCTTTGCAGAGATACAAAGAACATAGTTATAAGTTGTCACACTCAATATACATAGCGGCTGACGGTAGCCAGATCACGGGCGGTACATTCGAGTACCAAGTAGTACAATCAGGTTGCGTTGCAACGCACTGGGTGCGTCACACTAGTAGGACAAGTAAATTTGCAGACGATACCAAAATGGGGAGAACAATTGATTCAGATAGAGATATAGAGTGCCTCCAAAGGGATCTAGATACCTTACACGAATGGTCAGTAAATTGGCAGATGAAGTTTAACATTGACAAATGCAAGGTATTAAAGATAGGGAAGATGCATACAAATGTTAAATATAAACTAGCTAATATGGAATTAGAAAACTCGAATTGTGAGAAAGATCTAGGTGTGTTTGTTAGCAATGATTTGAAGCCTAGACACCAGTGTATAAGCGTTCGAAACAAGGCAAACAGGATTCTCGGGTTCATCTCTAGGAGTGTGAGTAACAGAACTGCTGATGTTATCTTAAAACTTTACTTGTCATTAGTGAGACCCCATATGGATTATGCTGTTCAATTTTGGTGTCCTTATTACAGAATGGACATAGATTCATTGGAGAGAGTACAACGTAGAATGACAAAAATGATCCCTAATATTAGAAATCTTCCGTATAAAGAAAGGTTGAACAAATTAGGCTTACATTCGTTAGAGAGACGCAGAGTTAGAGGGGATATGATAGAGGTGTTCAAGTGGGTTAGTGGGATTAACAAAGGGGACATGACAAATGTACTAAAGCTCAGTGATAGCGAAAGAACTCGTACCAATGGTTTCAAATTAGATAAATTTCGTTTCAGAAAAGATATAGGCAAATATTGGTTTGGTAACAGAGTTGTAGATGGGTGGAATGGACTACGAAGTGCTATAGTGGGATTAAAAACGATAGGGAGCTTTAAGATAAAATTTGATAAGCATATGGACGAGAAGGGTTGGGTGTGAATGGGGATCAGCCGGGTTGGGCCAATCAGCGCTCTGCAGACCCCCGTAATCCTGCGTTAATCTCAAACCGTTTTGGTAAGATGATCCTCAGGGTATTAGAGTGTTGAGCCTATAATTGGGCTTTGTAATTGGGGTTGTGTGGGACAGGGATCTGCCTTGCTTAGGCCAATCGGCTTTCTGCAGACTCCCATTTTCTTATGTTCTTATGTTCTTATATATACTGTATATATATATGTAAGCTTAAGCGAATAGGGTAATAATGGTATCAATTCCCCTATATATATGCTGCCACCATCACAGGTTTACCCTGGGATTAATTAGATAACTCAAATGAATGTTAGATAAATGGTAAGGTTAGGTAAATGAAACTTGAGAATAATTAAGAATAGTATAATAAAAGATATCTTAAGACTTATTCAGAAGTACACTAATATATTGATTGTATAAGTATTCGTATCAGTACGATTAATTCAAGTATGTTATATAGTCTGGTTATCACACATGGAGCTAACCTCTGACCCTTCGATGAGCGAGCCGGGGTCTCTCTTGTTTCTCTCCTCCCTCTCTGGATACCCACCTTATATTATGTTGGGTTACGCCCCTCTTTATGATGTAAAACCACTCATTATCATTCACGTGTACATCACGACCAATCCTAGTACCTGTCAATAATGACGTCATAAGGTGTGGCTTCCAACGTGACCTGTTCTGGGTAACTTTCCATCAGAGCGGTCACGTGTAACCAACTTTATTGTGAGATCTCGGGAATGCTGACTAGAAGCTGACGTCTACTTAACCCTTTCACGCATTTATGACGCAGAGGTTGCCAGATTAGCAATAAGAAATAGAGTTCTCTCACTTTTATAATTACTGTGACGTTGACCACTCCGTTAGAACCGCATGGCTTGTCCTACAGTGACTCGCTAGGATCGCCAGGGCAGTGGATGGGGCTACAGTTTATGTATTAGAGTGTGCTTTATTTCATATGAAAGCTCGTGTCATGGGCAGTCCAGAAAGGCTCTTTGTTTTCGCCCATGTCAAGGCTTTATATATTTAATTGTAAAGTATATGTTTTGTCATTAACTAGTAATGATAGGATCTGGGAGAGAGAGAGGGAGTAGAACGGAGTGAGAGGGGGCGCGCAGTGTTTTTGTCCCGCTCGATGACGTCACGGCTGGCTGCCTCGCGGGGGGTTGGTGGAGAGGGGTCCTTGCCATGCTGAGCTCCCTTGCTAGTGGCTGGACGACTTGCAACCGCTGGATTCCCACGCGGCTCGAGCTAGTGCGAGTATAATTATATACTGGTTCCTCGCCACTCTCTCCCTCAGATCTGGTTTCTAGAACGCATCCATCTTTATCCCTTGCAACCTGTCCCCGCTCTTACCTGAGAATCTTTTCCTCTGCCTATCTCTCTCATTTTCCATATCTTTCACCACCTTTATTAACATTATATCCCCTCTGGTTAACTCTGCAAAATCAGCTTCATGCTGGCCAGTTGTATTGTGTGTTAAGGTCTGATATAACCTGTGTATGTTAGTTGTTAAGATAAGTGGATCACGAAGCATTGGTTGGCTTTCATATTGCCGCTTCCTATAATTATTAGTGTTCTGCTGGATTAGATAATGCTAGACTGGGAGTCTGATATAATAGATATTGTTTCCTATGAGTGCTGGCTTTAGTTAAAAGCGGCACGACATACCTGAGAACTGGAGTTGATTGAGTAAATTCTAGTCTGTGTGCCATTGAGAGTAGAGCATGCACGAATGAGGGCTTTTTGCCTATACCATTCTGCACTGTTCTAGTCTCGATTGTTTGTCTTTGAGGTACGCCAGGAGAACGCTTAATACTTCGGTATTAAGGTTTCTCAACAGAGCTTGTCTGATCATTATGTAGTGGTAGCTAAGGTTAGGATACAAAAGAAGTGGGTGAGGAGAGCGGGAGGGAGGCGAGAGGAGGGTGGAATGGTGAGGAGGGTGGAGAGGTTGCAGGAGGAGGAAGTCAGGGAGGAGTACAGGAGAGCAGTGGAAAGACGACTAGGTGGGTTCGACCTGGAAGTTATGGAGGAAGTGGAGGAGATGAGCAAGGTGTTTAAGGATGAGATCTGTGCAGCATGTGAGGAGGTGTGTGGAGTGAGGAGAAGAGGGAGGGGAGTGAAAGGTACAGCATGGTGGACAGAAGAGGTAAGAATAGCTGTGGAAGAAAAGAAGAAAGCATATAGAGAGTGGTTGGGTAGTAGAGGGAATGAAGATTCCGAGAGACAGAAACGAGCGAGGTACGTGGAGAGTAAGAGGGTGGTGAAGAGAGTAGTGAAGGAAAGTAAGAGAAGAGTAGATGAGGAATTTGGAAGGAATCTGAGTGTAAAATGGAGGGAGAGTAAGAAACTGTTCTGGAAAGAAGTCAAGAAAGTTAGGGAAGGTAGCAAGGGAAACAGTAAGGGTGTGAAAGATAAGAATGGGAGAATGCTAGCCGAAAAGCAAGAGAGAGTCGAAAGATGGAGGGAGTACTTCAGTGAGTTGCTAAATGAAAGGAATGAAGAGCCAGCAAACATAGCTGGATATGGTATGGGAGGGAGAAGAAGAGAAGTAGTGGAGGAGGAGGTGGGGATCAGGAGGTCAGAAGTGTGGGAAGCCATGAAAAGAGTGAAGTTGGGGAAAGCACCAGGAACAGATGGAGTGTGTGGGGAAATGTTGAGGTATGGTGGTGAGATAGTGATAGAATGGGTATGGAAAATGTGCAAACTAGCATGGGAGAAGGGGAGTGCACCCGATGACTGGAAGACTGGCATAATAGTCCCCCTATATAAGGGCAAAGGGGAAAGAGGAGTGTGTGGTAACCACCGAGGAATATGTCTTCTAAGCGTAGTAGGGAAGGTATACAGTAGGGTAGTGATTGAGAGAGTGAGAGTAAGAACGGAGAAATGGATAGGCGACGAGCAGGGAGGCTTTAGGAAGGGAAGAGGATGTGTAGATCAGATTTTTACCCTGAATTGTGTTGTGGAGAAGTATCTGGAGAAGAAACAAAAGGTGTATGTTGCCTTTATGGACTTGGAGAAGGCCTATGACAGAGTGGATAGAGAAGGTTTGTGGAAAGTACTTAGAATATACGGAGTAGAGGGCAAGTTGCTGAAAGCAGTGAAGAGCATGTATGAGGGTGCAAAGGCGGCAGTACGTGTGGAGAGTGAGCAGAGCGAGTTCTTTGACCTGAATGTTGGTTTGAAACAGGGGTGTGTGATGTCCCCGTGGTTGTTTACTGTATATATGGATGGAGTTATGAAAGAAATACTATCAAGAGCAGTGGATGTTGGTGTATCGCTGAAAAGGGAGGGAATTGAGTGGAAGCTACCTATACTGCTGTTTGCGGATGATACAGTTCTGATGAGTGATAATGAATGGGAGTTGCAGGGTCTGGTAAATGAGTTTGGATCAGTGTGCGAAAAACGGAATTTGAAGGTAAATACGGGGAAGAGCAAGGTTATGGTCTTCGAAAGGGGTGAAGTCACAGAGTGTGAGGTGAAGCTGAACGGTCAGGCTATGGAGATCGTCAACTCTTTTAAGTATCTGGGCAGTGTGTTGAGTAAAGATGGGACTATGGATGAAGAGGTGCGAGAGAGGGTACAACAGGGGAAGAGGGTTGTAGGAACGCTAAAAGCAGTAACAAGAAATAGGGTGGTCAGTATGGAAGTGAAGAAGTCCTTGCATGACAGTGTGGTAATCCCGACACTGACTTACGGAAGCGAAGCATGGACGTTGGTTGAGAGACTCAGACCAAGAGTGAGAGCAGTGGAAATGAATTACTTAAGGAGTGCGTGCGGAATTACATGGAGGGATAGACAGACTAATGAGGAAGTAAGAAGGAGGTGTGGTGTGGAGGTAGATGTGCTGGAAAGTGTGAAAAGGAACAACTTGAGATGGTTCGGCCATATGGAACGTATGGAAAGCGAGAGAATGACTAAGAGGGTGTACGAGAGCGAGGTGGAGGGACAGAGGGGGAGAGGTAGACCGAATATGAGGTGGAAGGATGGAGTGAGGAACTACATGAATGAAGGCGGTGCTGGTTGGGGGGAGGGGCGTCGACTGACTGGGGACAGAGGTGCATGGGGGCGGATCGTTCGTGGCCACCCCTTCGGGGATCACGGCGTCAGGCAATAGATAGATAGATAGAAGAGAGCTACCCTTCATTATAACGTAATATTTGACGCACAGACTTGAGATTTGCACTAGGCTATGCAGCATGCCATGCGCTCCAGTATCTCGTATCATTGACTCTAGCTAGACTTTATCAATCATAGTAGACATTAAGTATATTAACCTAATTACTCTTTTTATGCATACCCATTTATGATTACACAAGCATTTCGCAGCCTAGTTTGATGTATTGAGACACAAACGACTTAGGCTCTTTTTGTTGATAGGAATACTGCATTGTGGCGATTATTATTAGTGTTGTAGTGTTTAGGATATTCTTGGCTCCGACGGCATTATATATTCTGCCTTTTTGTGTGCATAGCCTGCACGAGCATTGTTCCACTGCCTGCCTCTTTGGGTTCCATTTCCGATACGAGCATCTTTACAGCATCTAACATTTAAAGAAGATTCCTTGTTAGTGTTGAAGGACTTTAGTGCACTTTCTTTCATGCAGGAGTGCATGACATTTATTGATTAAAGTAACGTAAGCTGTAACTTCTCTTACCACCTTACTTTGCATACCATAACCAAGCACCGTCGGTTATAGGTAGTAATAGGCTGTTTTCACATAACATTAAGCCTAGAGTAGACGCACATTTATTGAGAGTTTGATAGCCTATTATTGCATATAGAACTCTGTAGAGTATTTGTGTTCTTTGTTCACTGGGAATATACTTCAGAGGTTGGAGCTAGCGCTTTCCGTTGTAACATTTATGCCATTACTAGTCCAATGAATAAGAGCCCTGATATATTTGAACCCCAGTCGTAACAAATAGCGACCTTACCTAGGATTTGGTGAACCTACATTTATTAGCAGGGAACATTTGTTGTTTTGGAGAATATTTTGCGGGGATCAGCAAGAATAAAAAAAAATTTGCAACATAGTATAAGCCCTTGAGTATTTCCGAGAATTTTTGTGTGTATATCGAGGTATAAGAGTTTGGGGTGCTTCTTTTCTGAATATTGTGGTGAGAAATTTTTGTGAGCATCATGTCTTATACCGGATCAGAGGAGAATGGAGACACAGTACGTAATGTCGAGACTGAGGAACAGCAGTGTGATGATGTGGTTAATCAGGTGAACTGTGAGGAGGATGCTAGGATATTTTTGCAATGGCCTGTTACTGCCGAGCGGTTGGTGGGTGTGAATCGGTACGGTCTTCAATGCCTGGCCACAGCTATCGGTCGTGCGGGTACTAGCAGCATGACCAGGGATAACTTGATAACGTGTGTACTGGGCAGGGTGACTGGTGAGCGAGATGGGTTGAGTGCTCAGAGCCCTTCGGCCATGCTTCCCTTACACTCGACTCCCAGCCATCCCAGTAGTTTGCCGACCCCGGGTACGCTTCCACAGGTGGGTGGTGACTGGCAGGGTGGGTTGCCCCTGGGGGGACCACCGGTAATTTCAAACATTGTAGCACCTTCACCTCCTCAAGGGTTATCTCCAGAATTATTGTTTAAGCTCGAATTAGCTAAGATCGAAGAGAGAAAATGCCAGCTTCAGCTTCAGCTTCAGCAGCAACAAAGGGCAGGTGAGCTCCAGCAGCAAATAGAATTAGCCAAGATAGAAGAGAGAAAAACTATCAGTCAGGAGCACATAGAGCTAGCAAAAATCCAAGCTGATTTGGAGTCGACTAGGTACTGTGCCGACATGGACGTAGAGAAGTCGCGAGTAGAGGCAACGGGACAGCGACTTGGGGCTGGTAACCGTGTTCATGAGCAGTCTCTCTCGCACTTATTGAAACTGGTTCCGGTGTTTGATGAGAGTGGTGTAACAGAATTTTTCACACGCTTTGAGAAGAAGTGCCAGGAACACCAGTGGCCAGAGAATAAATGGGCAGCACTTGTATCCTCTAGATTAATAGGCAAGGGTCTTAAAGCCTACGATGCGTTACCTTTGGAGTTATGTATTGTGTACGAGGATCTCAAGGAGGCTGTCCTGAGGGCTTACGAATTGCAACCAGAAACGTACCGTTTGAAGTTCCGGGGTGTAACTAAGGGAAGAGATAGCACCTTTTTGGAACACGCCCGGGACTTGTCCGATGCTATGGGAAACTGGCTCCGATCTGAGAGGGTCACAACATTTGATGAAATTAAGCAGTTAATGATGTTGGAGCAGTTCTTTAAGAGCACGGGCGGTGATCTAACTTTGAACTTGAAGGAAAAAAACCCAAGAACTCTAGTCGAAGCAGCAGAAATGGCTGATCGACGGCTGTCGTTGATTCGGGGTTGCGGGTCCTCACAGAAGTACGATGTAAGTGCTAAGGACCGTTATCCTCCCCCTCCCCGTAACAATGACACATTTAAACAGAAGAGCCATGAAACTAAAACTGATTCCAAACCTTACACCACACCGTATGTGAAAAGTCAGGGGCCGTTTACATCACAGTATAAGCCGAAACCGAAATTTATGTGTTTTAGTTGCCACCAGGAGGGTCATTAGGCAAATGAGTGCCCTAGTCGACCTCCTCCGGCAGCCGTGTCTTTTGCTCACGGCATTGGAGTGTTCAAGAGGACATCGGAGTTTGTTAGAGGCATTTCTTCCGAGGTAAATACACTGCCAGTGCAGAAGGATCCGGAAGGCTTATTCCCTGTCCGTGATGCCTTTAGTGACCACAGGGGACTCGGTTGTGTGGAGTGGGGGGGTAGAAGACATGAGGTGAGAATTTTGCGTGACACTGGGGCATCGCAAACACCGTTGAGAAATTTCACTGGTAAACCTGTCAATACGGCGCGGGTGGTTGTGGTTCAGGGAGTTAATGCGACAAGGTCATACCCGCTTGTAAGAATGAAGGTGGAAGTTGATGGTGTGACTCGTGACCTGGGTGTGGGAATTGTGGAGAAGTTGCCTGTTGGGGGCGTCGACCTCCTTCTCGGCAACGACTTTGCGGGGCCAACCTCTGAGGCTCCACCCTTGGTCGTTGCCGAGAAGCCGGCCGACGTGAGTAGGGAGGAGCAGGAGTGGGTTGAGAAGTGTCGGGTGCAGCCTATGGCGTGTGTTGTCACCGGAGATCCTGCATCCAGGGAGTTACATTCTGGTCAACAATCTTTAGATCAGCGGAGGAAGGGTACCGAGAAGGGGTTGAAAGTTGATGCGGTTGAGAGTTTAGTATCAGCGGACATTCTCGGGGACTCAGTATTAGGACCAAATATCGAGTCTGAAGAAGACCCAGTCACTGTTGTGGAAAAGGCAGAGGATGGGCTTAAAAAGACGATGAGACAGCAACGGTACGCAGAGAGAGAGCAACGGGAGGCCAAATTTAATGTAGGAGGGGGGCATGAGTTGTTTCGCAAACACTTGGATAGGCTTGCTCCTTCGGACATTCGTAAGTTGCAATTGGAAGACCCGGAGGTTCTTGAATGTGGTACCGGTGCTGTCGAGTTGAAGGAGGACAGTGTTGCACAGGCGAGAGATGTAGCAACGAGGTACCCTGACGCGTACCCTATGAGAAATGGGTCAGCGAGGACGGTGGTCCGAGGCTTGCTAGTGTGTTTTTCCCGGTATGGTTACCCGCAGGAGATTCATGTTGTTTTGTTTACTGCACGGGAGGTACCTGGGGAATGTTTGGGATTCAGCCCTAATGAGCTCGTCTTTGGACACCGTGTCAGAGGGCCTTTCCATATGGTTGAAGAAGTATGGGAGGGCGCAGAAAAACCTTGTTCTATGCTCAAGTGTGTCCTCAACAGTCGAGAATGGATGTTGCGCAGTCTGGAGTTGCCTGGCCTAATTTGACTAGCTCTCAGGCCCTCATGAAGGACAGGTACGACCTCAAGGTTGAACTCAGGGAGTTTCACGTGGGTCAGGAGGTGTTGACTCTACTGCCCCTTGTAGGTCACCCCTTATCCGCGAAGTACACTGGTCCTTATAGGGTGGTGGAGTTGCTATCGGTCCTGGTTTACTTGGTAGCCACTCCAGACAGACGGAAGCGAAATCAGTTATGTCATGTTAATCCCATGAAGGAGTATGGGAGGCACCCCCCTGAGCCTCTCACTGTGCCTGTGATGACGTTTAGCAGTCAAGGTGGAGAAGGAGAACGGGACAGTCAAGCTCAGGTGGAGGATAACTGGAAGGATAGGAAGTTCAAATGGGCGCCTGAGTGTGAGAAGGTGTTTGGAGAAGTAAAACACCTGTTGTGCACTCACCCGATCCTCAGGGCCCCTGACTTTAGCCTACCTTTCCAACTAGCAACGGAGGCTAGTGGTGTGGGGGCTGGTGCCATCCTTGTGGAGAAGGACGATGATGGGCTGGAGCATCCTGTTAGTTTCTGCTCGGAGAAGTACAATTCGGCCCAGGGGAGCTGCTCTGTTGTCGAGGAGGAGCTGCTGGCGGTTGTACTTGCTCTGAGGCATTTCGAGGTCTGTGTTCCAGCCTATGGTCCGGTCGTTGTAGTTTACCCAGATCATCACCCTCTCAAGTTCTTGGACCAGTTTCACAATTGGAATATGAGGCTGACCAGGTGGTCACTAAGGTTATTGGTATATAACCTGGACATACGCCATATTGCCGGTTGTGACAACGTGGTTGCAAATGGTCGTTCAAGGGTATATGATCCTGGGTAGATTGACACACGGGTAGCCTCCTGCTTTAGTTTGAATAGTATTTTGCACTTGGTGCTTGTTGGCTCGCGGTTGTAGCCCAGCGTATTGGGTCGTAAAGCAGGAGTTGAGCGTTTGGTATAGAAGAAAAAACTAGGCTTGCCCCTATAGTGCAGCCGAAATAAACAAATTAAAAACATAAAAATAAAATCAAAAACTTTCTTTGATATTTGAATTTGTTCAGTATGTTATAGCAGTAATTCTGAGTTGCACTCCTCTCAGAATGCTGGGCTAGAGAAGTTCGCTCTTGAGGAGCATAACTACATATAATTTAACCTATTGTGTTGGGAGGGTTATAATTTTGAAAAAATGTTTTGTTGAAGAACTGTGCCAGATATTTTACTGCCGCTGGGTGATGGGAAGTGGAGATATAGCATGGGTTCTAACCATCAGATTTTTGTGAGCCTTGGGGCCTCTGAGAAAAATCTTGGGGGGGGTGTGACGTTGACCACTCCGTTAGTTAGAACCGCATGGCTTGTCCTACAGTGACTCGCTAGGATCGCCAGGGCAGTGGATGGGGCTACAGTTTATGTATTAGAGTGTGCTTTATTTCATATGAAAGCTCGTGTCATGGGCAGTCCAGAAAGGCTCTTTGTTTTCGCCCATGTCAAGGCTTTATATATTTAATTGTAAAGTATATGTTTTGTCATTAACTAGTAATGATAGGATCTGGGAGAGAGAGAGGAAGTAGAACGGAGTGAGAGGGGGCGCGCAGTGTTTTTTGTCCCGCTCGATGACGTCACGGCTGGCTGCCTCGCGGGGGTTGGTGGAGAGAGGTCCTTACCATGCTGAGTTCCCTTGCTAGTGGCTGGACGACTTGCAACCGCTGGATTCCCACGCGGCTCGAGCTAGTGCGAGTATAATTATATACTGGTTCCTCGCCACTCTCTCCCTCAGATCTGGTTTCTAGAACGCATCCATCTTTATCCCTTGCAACCTGTCCCCGCTCTTACCTGAGAATCTTTTCCTCTGCCTATCTCTCTCATTTTCCATATCTTTCACCACCTTTATTAACATTATATCCCCTCTGGTTAACTCTGCAAAATCAGCTTCATGCTGGCCAGTTGTATTGTGTGTTAAGGTCTGATATAACCTGTGTATGTTAGTTGTTAAGATAAGTGGATCACGAAGCATTGGTTGGCTTTCATATTGCCGCTTCCTATAATTATTAGTGTTCTGCTGGATTAGATAATGCTAGACTGGGAGTCTGATATAATAGGTATTGTTTCCTACGAGTGCTGGCTTTAGTTAAAAGCGGCACGACATACCTGAGAACTGGAGTTGATTGAGTAAATTCTAGTCTGTGTGCCATTGAGAGTAGAGCATGCACGAATGAGGGCTTTTTGCCTATACCATTCTGCACTGTTCTAGTCTCGATTGTTTGTCTTTGAGGTACGCCAGGAGAACGCTTAATACTTCGGTATTAAGGTTTCTCAAGAGAGCTACCCTTCATTATAACGTAATATTTGACGCACAGACTTGAGATTTGCACTAGGCTATGCAGCATGCCATGCGCACCAGTATCTCGTATCATTGACTCTAGCTAGACTTTATCAATCATAGTAGACATTAAGTATATTAACCTAATTACTCTTTTTATGCATACCCATTTATGATTACACAAGCATTTCGCAGCCTAGTTTGATGTATTGAGACACAAACGACTTAGGCTCTTTTTGTTGATAGGAATACTGCATTGTGGCGATTATTATTAGTGTTGTAGTGTTTAGGATATTCTTGGCTCCGACGGCATTATATATTCTGCCTTTTTGTGTGCATAGCCTGCACGAGCATTGTTCCACTGCCTGCCTTTTTGGGTTCCATTTCCGATACGAGCATCTTTACAGCATCTAACATTTAAAGAAGATTCCTTGTTAGTGTTGAAGGACTTTAGTGCACTTTCTTTCATGCAGGAGTGCCTGACATTTATTGATTAAAGTAACGTAAGCTGTAACTTCTCTTACCACCTTACTTTGCATACCATAACCAAGCACCGTCGGTTATAGGTAGTAATAGGCTGTTTTCACATAGCATTAAGCCTAGAGTAGACGCACATTTATTGAGAGTTTG
Organism: Lithodes maja; assembly: GCA_037953745.1. Taxonomy (NCBI): domain Eukaryota; kingdom Metazoa; phylum Arthropoda; class Malacostraca; order Decapoda; family Lithodidae; genus Lithodes; species Lithodes maja. Next base: position 49,701 of record JBAKBP010000470.1, read on the forward strand.
ATAGCCTATTATTGCATATAGAACTCTGTAGAGTATTTGTGTTCTTTGTTCACAGGGAATATACTTCAGAGGTTGGAGCTAGCGCTTTCCGTTGTAACATTTATGCCATTGCTAGTCCAATGAATAAGAGCCCTGATATATTTGAACCCCAGTCGTAACATTACCTCTCCAAAATTAGTTTTCTGCCCACAGCTAACTCAAAGATATCTGCAGAGGTTGAAGTAACTAAACTAAAGGTTTCTAAATACCCCTGATGGTAACAAAGGCTTTAAAGTATCCCCAATAGACTCAAAATCACGTCATATGCGTGAAAGGGTTAAACCTCATATTCTAGGCGCCCAGTACCACTTGCCTCCATCATATACAGTCGGTGTAAGAAATATTATGTTTACTAATATGAGTAGTTGTATTAAGGTTATAATAGTGAGATATACTTTAAATATGTATTCTAGTGTTTAAGTAATTCATGGAGTAATAGTTGGATATATTGGAGTATCTAACAAATATATATTTACAAATGTTTGTAAAGTTGGTGTATATAATATTGTATTCCTTAATTAGTTTACAGATATATAGTTCTAAGGGGAGGTGTGGTGGAGTGGTCTTGCCACTGGCCTGGTAATCCAAAGGTCCCGGGTTCAAATCCCGATGTATCAATGGAAAGATATTATTGGGATGGAATTTGTGCTGTACCTGGTATCAGTGCATTATCACAAGCCCACCGAAACGTCAATAAAATACCCTCATTGTTCCCTGATTAAATAGCACTGTATGATTATTCCCATATTCAAAATATGCTATAGGGGTGCAATGCCTGGTGAGTTATCTGCTCAACAGGTGGCGTTGTGTGCGTGTAAGTGTGAGAGTCCGAGTGTAGGGGATGAGACAGTGAAGCACGGGAACGAGGTGGCTTCAGAGATGGGGTCGTTTCTGGCCATGAGTGAGCACCGTGCTTCATGTGAAGGCAAGATGGCAGGTGCTCGTTGTACTCTACGTGCTTCACATGTCTCACTCCCTAGACTGGAACAAGACCTCACGGGCTTCACTGTTCATTGTAAAGCGGTGAATGTTAAGGCTCTCAGCCTATGCCCGAGAGGAAGTAATTTGGGTTATAGAAAAAAAATAAAATAATACAAAATACGTGACATCCACGAATGTTTATGAGTGGGCTGGAGATTATGAAAACTGAGCGTACAGTCACTCCTAAAAGTTTGTGGACTTTTATGTTTTTCGTTGTGCTATTATGTTTAGTTGTATATTTATGTATTTATACATACATTGATTAAGTCAAAATATATTATCACATATTATAAAGCAAAATCAACACAAACCTAATCGCGATGACTGTATTTGCATACAGAAAGGCATGGTACGTGTTTGTTTATAGTGACTGTGCACACAAAAACATCGATGACGGTATTCGGATAAAGAAAGATTCGGTATGCGTTTGACTTAAGTGATGGTACACCTTGAAACATGCATGTATAATCACACATACACTACATTCCATTCCCAACATTGCATGACAAATTTGATTACAGTTATAAAGAGATACTACACTCATACAAAATGTATTATTTATATAACACGACTGCAACGACAATGGTCATATATCGAAGTTTTAAAAGCTTACAAGGTGACATGGAACAAATACTAGGTCCCACGTGTGTCTTGTCCTTTAACACCACACGCAACACAAGACATCATCTGAGTTAGGTTGATATACACACACACACACACACACACACACACATCAACAGATATACGAAGACACACACATACTTATACACGGTCACTTGACCTAATTTAGGAAAGACATTTGTTAAGTTTTCCTATAATTTTTTTTTCACAAGGCACCTAGTTCAAGGGACAGGTGTTTTCAAAAAGGAGCTCCAGTCCTGACGCTATTCTTAACCTACAGTTTGCTGGCTTAATAATTCAGATTAATTGATAGCCTCTGAATACCTATTTTAACTAACTAATGGATTAGAAGAAACACTGGCTGGCTGCAGGTGTCTTTCGGAAATTTTGTATAATATTAGTCTATATCTGCGTCTGAGAATCATTGAAGAAAATGTATGTAGGCCTATACAACTTTGGCTGTCACTGCAGGTGATTGTACTCGGATACCATAATCTCTAGAACATTCATAAATATTAATGGACTTCACCTATTTCTTTTATGGAAGTATCTGGAAACCAACTTGTGTATATATATATATATTTTAAATCAACTACAAAACTATATATACTATTTATTGAAAAAAACAAGTTATATCCAAAAATCAACCCAGATAATTACAATTACATGAAGAAAACCATAGGGTATCCACGATTTCTTATGTGTGGGCTAGAGATTATGGTATTCGAGTGTACATGAGGACTATAGTGAGTGATCCTTGGCGGGGGCCACAGGGTGTGTGACGGGTGAAGGGTTATGGGGTGAATGGTTGACAGTTGGGGTGAGAAGGTACACATAAACAAAGTGTGTCCCACATGTGTCATGTACTCTAACACGAGCGACACGTGACACCAAGACACAAATGGTTTTCGTACAGTCACTCATAAAAGTTTGTGGGCCTTTTTGTTACATTATTATGCTATTAAAAATATAATTGCGTACTGACTGACTGATGGCTAGAGTAAAGATAGAAACAGGCTAATTACAGATTGTAAACCTACTTGCATTGATTAAGTATGTAAAATTATTAAATACTTTAAGGCAATCTCAACACGCAAACCTGTTCTTGCTGCAAGTATTATATATATATATATATATATATATATAGAGAGAGAGAGAGATAGAGATATACTATATGATTGTACACACGATAAGTCACAAATGTTTTTAGTCAGGCTTATAAATCCTAACAAGACATACATTTACCTAATAATCACACTGTATAACTTAAACAACAAATAGTTTCTGCACAATACGTACGAGATGACACGAGTATTGAAAATAAAATAATTATATACATTGACTGATGCAAAAAAGAAATATAGAGATTATGTCTGTGGCTGTGTGTAATTGTCTAGATATTTATCTGTTTTTAAGTATTGTAGATGTTTGTTCATGCAAGTCCCAATGCGTGAGTGTATATTATGTGTGTGTTTGTATGTGTGTGTGTATCTTTATCTATTTGAATGAGTATATGTAGGCCTAAATATGGCTTTATGTGTGTGCGTGAGCGTGTAAGGCGGGTGCCCTACATGTTCTGAACAATTGACGGATAATCGGTTTTTCATGGGGTCCTTTAAATCTTAATACGCTCTCCTGGTTAGTTAAAATAGGACTTCAGAGGCTATCAACCTTACTGGATTATTAAGCCAGCACACTGTAAGTCAAGAATAAAGTCAAGACAGGAGCCTCTCTGCGAAAACTCCAGTCCCTTGTGATTCAGCTCTCCTGGTTATCTTACTTCGTTGTCTTACCTCCTAGGGCCGCAACTGCCTGCCTGTATCACATGACAATACACACAGGTGGGTGTCTTTTAACAAACTGAGCTGCTTGATCCTGGCCCGCCATGCGCTTCCGATTGGTGGCCCTACCAGGTGAGTCCCAGCTCAAGTATTTATAATATTATGTTCTATCCACTAACCAACTTTACTCCTAAACTCGATTAATGAAATATAATATTATTTTGCTAAAGCGTTGTTTCCACATTTTGATAAGCTTTGATAAGTTCTTTTGTAGTTTCATTGTGTTCTTCTAAGTTTTTGTTTGTTTATTTTGCAAGTTATACATTCTAAAGTCTACTCGCTGTAAGTAGGCGAGAAATAATGACCTCTAACCTTTATAACTCTAAAACAACTTTAGTAATCGAGCTAATATTTGTATCATTTGGGAAGAGTCAGTCACAGACTAGATGTGGAAATATACAGCCAATTTGCTCTATCCCATTTTTAGTTACAGAGGATAGAGGTCATGATTTCTCGCCTACTTACAGGAATGCTTATACAGTAGGTGTTGTGTTGTATGGGTTGTGTTGAGCGAGTTGTTGTGGAGACGTGATGATAATTGTTGACGGGATTAGGAAGGGGGGTTAAGAGTTCGCAACTTATGTGGTGTCCAGTTGTTGCGGAGACGTGATGATAATTGTTGACGGGATTAGGAAGGGGGGTTAAGAGTTCGCAACTTATGTGGTGTCCAGTTGTTGTGGAGACGTGATGATAATTGTTGACGGGATTAGGAAGGGGGGGTTAAGAGTTCGCAACTTATGTGGTGTCCAGTTGTTGTGGAGACGTGATGATAATTGTTGACTGGATTAGGAAGGGGGGTTAAGAGTTCGCAACTTATGTGGTGTCCAGTTGTTGTGGAGACGTGATGATAATTGTTGACTGGATTAGGAAGGGGGTTAAGAGTTCGCAACTTATGTGGTGTCCAGTTGTTGTGGAGACGTGATGATAATTGTTGACGGGATTAGGAAGGGGGGTTAAGAGTTCGCAACTTATGTGGTGTCCAGTTGTTGTGGAGACGTGATGATAATTGTTGACGGGATTAGGAAGGGGGGTTAAGAGTTCGCAACTTATGTGGTGTCCAGTTGGATGGTAGTAGTTAGTGATGGGATTAAAGGGGGTCACCGGCGTTTTTTATCTTTCTCTCCCTTTCTCTCTTTCCCTGGCTTGTATCCATTCAGCTCCATTCAGCCAACTGTCTTAAGACGTTTATCCCCGTCCAGGTGTCGATATCTTCCTGGTGAGCAATAGCGAGCCAGCATTGTATGGAGATATCCGGCTTCGCCGTAGACATTTTTCTACCGAACAATGTACACATTTCGCTTGCTGGCAAAAAACAAATATATATACGCTGGCTCGCTACCGCTCGCCAGGAAAATATTGACACCTGGATGGGGGTAAACGTCTTAAAACAGTAGGCTGAATGGGGCCGAATGGATACAAGCCAAAGAGAGAGGAAGAGAAAGATAAAAAAAAAAAGCGATGTAGGCTCCTTTAAGAAAAGGGTCGGGGTAATGGTTTATCTAGTCTACTGTATATAGTTGTGAGGGTGTCTGCGGAGTGCCGAGGCGAGGAGCCTTTTCAAGGTGGTAACATTTGGAACAATGAAAACTTCAGGGAGGGAGTTTCATCTCCCTGTTACTCTGGATGAGAAGAAGCATTTGTGGGTTTTTACAGATGCGTGTTGCTGACGGATAACTCATCCAGTAGTTAGTTAAATTTGGACTTCGGAGACTATCAACCCTATTGGATTATTAACCCTCCAGCCCCGGGGGCTGTAGCTCGCGACTATACTGCTGTACCGGGGGTTTTGACGATCTTTGGCCTATGTTAACTACTCTGAAAATCAATGAATATGGCATGTAATGTTGTGAATAAAAAAGAATAATGTTCCACAAAACTTCCTCTGTCGAATGGCGTTGAGTAGAGGTCTCTAGCCCCTCTGGTTGCATAATGGTGAGCGCGGGAAGACGAGTGCTTTTTTATGCGGGAAATTCCTCCCGCGTCCGAAAGCGTCGGCCCGGCCAGGGCTACGACGCACCTAGCCGCTCGCCGCGCCAAAGTATTTATCTCCCTTAGACGCTTTTAGTGTTTGATATTGAGAATGTGATGTTTATTTGATATTTTCTAGTTATTTTGAGGCCAATTATATAAAATATGTTTATTAGGATATCACTTTCACTGATATTGGTAATTTTCACTCGATACCGTACATTTTATTAGTAATTGAGGTATGTTATTGTTGTATTAGGCACTGATTATTCGTTATCACAGGTGTTTATTATACTATGGCCATCAAATCTTAGGTCTTGTGTCACTTTCACTTTGACAAATATGCTTTAGAGAGTGTCACTGTCACTGATAATGCTCATTTTCACTCGATACCGTACATTTTATTAGTAATTGAGGTATGTTATTGTTGTATTAGGCACTGATTATTCGTTATCACAGGTGTTTATTATACTTTGGCCATCAAATCTTAGGTCTTGTGTCACTGTCACTGATAATGCTCATTTTCACTCGATACCGTACATTTTATTAGTAATTGAGGTAGGTTATTGTTGTATTAGGCACTGATTATTCGTTATCACAGGTGTTTATTATACTTTGGCCATCAAATCTTAGGTCTTGTGTCACTTTCACTTAGTTATATGATTTGTAAACGTTTTATATACAATTTATTGTGTCTTTTTTCACTGATTTATATATTTCTATAGGTTCTAATCATATGAATGTCACTTGGTATATACATATGTGTCACTTTCACATATTATTATGGTGGAATTGTATTTGTATCAATTTTCTCATAATACTTGACTTTTTTATTATAATACATTGGTTTTCTTCCACTTTTTGCCTATATATAATTATAGTGTACATATTGTCATTTTATTTGGCAATTTCAGTATGATTATTAGAACTCCAGCTTGGAGTGGTAATCAGAGAAGCACTCTACAGCACAGAGTGCCACCTTGCACTCCACACACTCCATGGTTGACTTTTTACCTGGGTTCGGCCTCACCCTGCTGTTGTAGCAGACATGGCACCGCTTCTGCTGTGTTCTTCCTGCTGCATTCTGAGGCAGGAAAACAAGCTTGTGCCTAACCAAGTATGGACCAGACTGCAAGCGGTCGAGAACGGCGGGCCCAGCATGTGCCACTGCCCTCTGTGGCGTAGCATACTTCTCCAGGAGCTCCGTCAACACCTGCTTTTGGAACCTCCGCAGGCTATTGAACTTCAGGGGTGGGTTCTCATTCCGAAGCCTATATATATTATAGGCATTCAGAACTGACATGTCCACCATATGCAGAAAGAACTTTTTGTACCATCTGCACGAGGTACGCAGGCAGTCAATGAAGCCTATCTGCATGTCGGACTTGTCCACCAGCCTCATGTTGATGTTGTAGTCCAGGACAGCATCGGGCTTGGTCACCCTGGCCTGGGTGCGGCGATCCACCTTGCCAGTCTCCACCATTTCCCCCTTGTGGATGGTGGTCAGGAGGTTGACCTTCCGCTGGTCATGCCAGTGGATAGCCAGAATGGGCCCCGACTTCTTCTTGAAGACATCACCTTTTTTGGTCTTTGGAGGGAAAGGTGGCATGCCCTTCCTTTTCCCTCGTACTGTGCCTACAGTCCCCGTCTTGCGCTCATGCAGGTACTGTGAGAGAGTGGGGGACGTGTAATAGTTGTCCGTGTAGAGGACGTGATTCTTATGGAAGTAGCGGTCCATCATGGCTTGCACCACTGCTCCGCCAAAGCCAATGAGGGGGTCCACAAGCACGTCCCCTTCCTTCCCGCTGTAGACCAGGAAGTCCAGGACATAGCCAGTTTGGCAGTCGCACAGCACAAAGAATTTTATGCCAAAGCGATGTCTTTTTGAGGGGATGTACTGCCGGAAGCTGAGTTTTCCCCGGAACAGCACAAGAGACTCGTCAATGACGACCTTGCGGAAGGGCTTGAAGTAGGAGGTGAAGCGTTCTCGCATCATCTCATACAACGTCCTAATCTTCCACAGCTTGTCTGGGCGGTGGACGTCGGTGTTGGTGACAAGATGGAGCGCTGCGAGGATATCAAGGTACCGGTCGCGAGCCATATATTTCCCGAAGGCAGGGGTGGAAATCAGATCATTGGTGATCCAATAGTCAGGCAACCTATGCTTCTTGACATGAGGCATTAGCATGGTGAGTGCCAGGAACACCATGAATTCTTTATGAGTCAGTGGGGTCCACTTCCTCATATGGCCCTTGGTCACCTTGCCCAAAAAGTGGACCTGGAATTGGTGCTGCTTGTTTGTCTCTTTGACAACATAGCCTACCACCTCCTCATCAAAGAATGCCTCAAATAGTTTGTGTGGTGGAGCATTGGGGCCTGCAGGAAAATTGGGGGTAATGCCTGAACCCTCCAGTGCCTCATCAAAAGCTGGCACATCAGGGTTGTATACATCCCCATCAACTATGTCTTGCCACTGAAAAACGTAGAATGGGTCTTGTCTACGCCGACGAGGAGCTCCAACTGGTGGCCCAGCACGCCCACGGCCAACTCGGGAGGCGCGCGCCCTAGGGCGGCGAGGGCGTCGGCCAGGGCGGCGGGCAGGAAGACGGGCAGCACGAAGCCGGGCCAAGCGGGTGGGTCGAGGGTCGTCGATGTCCATATATTCATCGTCATCGTGGTCATCTTGCCCTGATGGTGGACCTATGTAATCATGGCCAGAGTCTTCAGAGAGGTGCCCTTCATCATCAGTGGCCCCCACATAATCTGGCGGGGAACCAGTGATGCGTGGGCGGCGTGCGGGTGGGCGAGGTGGGGAAGGAGTGGCAGGTGAGGCTGTGTCCTCCCGAGGTCCCGGGCTCCTTGGCCTGCGACGAGTGACAGAAAGCAATGATTCACTTTCACTAGGCCCAGGTATTGGTGATGCGACCTCAAAGACTTCTGCAGGAAGACATGTTGAAGGCGGGAGAGGTGGGGAGGACCGTGGGGAAAGTTGCGGGGACGTATGGCTGGGGCCGGCCGGGGTGGACGCCGCCGCGGGAGCCTCGAACAAAACTCTCTTACTTTTCTTAATTTTCTTAGTATATTTTCTACCTTTCCCCTTTTCGGCAGCAGTATGTCTCCTGTCGGGGGACCTAGGAGGCAAATAGGCCGAAAGTGGGAGGTCCTCAACCCTTGGGAATGGTGGGGGTGGTGGGGAAGAATGCGGGGCATCCGGGTCATCTTGGGTGGCGTGGGTAGATAAGGGAGACAATGGCGGTCGAGAAGGGTCACCACGCTGACCCTCACTCACAGCCTGATCCTCACTCACAGCCTCATCCTCACCAAGTATTTTTGCTTGTTCCCTAGCTGCCGCGGCCGCCTTCTCAAGTACTTTTTTCTTGTAGAAATGTAGCTTGAAAGGCGATTTACCTGGGGAAGGGCTTGGAGTCGTGTCACTTATGCGAAATTTGGTGAGTGACCTTGAACTCTCCCACTCACTCACTCTCTCAAGTTCACTATCTTTAGGTAAACCAGCTACCTCAACAACTGGTACATTACCTTCATCACTCTCATCACTGTCAAATTCTCTCTCAAATCCCAGGAATTGTTCTTTATCACTCTCATGGCCATAATCACTCGACTTATAATTACTGGAGTGGTCACTCACTTCTTCATCAATCTTATGCTTGGCATCAGCTTTCTCATAAAGTCTCAAAGTCGTCTCAATACCTCCGGGAGATAACACATTTAGGCGATGGCGTCGGGGGAAGGCACGACGCACTAGCAAGGGCGTCGTAGGAAGCCCGCTGTCGGACACGGCGGAATCACTATTTGGTGTACTGTCCATGATGGCGTCGGGGTAGATACTGTTGTTGTGGCGTCGTTTACGCCGGGTGGCGCCACCTACCGTCCCATGATACCAAAATGTACGCGCGGCTTTCGAAAAGCAAGCATGCAAGCAAGTGGCGTATAAGAGACCATCCGGGTTGCGCGGGCCGAGGTTGATATGGGCGTATAAGAGCTCATCCGGGTTGGAGGGGTTAAGCCAGCACACTTAAATTCAAGACTAACGTCAGAACAGGATCACCTTTTCGGGAACTCCAGTCCCTTGTCAACTTGTAGCTATCAACCAATGCCAACACCAGCAGGACCTCTAAGTTATGTTATGTTAACCCCTTGAGGATTATGGCGCATTAAGGCAGTTTATGCTGGCCACCATCAGACGATTAGGAAGTGTATATGGTTGTTCAGAGGGTTAATTGCGACATTCTTTACCCTGCATAAGTTGTATAAAATTGTCTAATGTTAGCCAGCATATACTGTCTAAACGCGTCATGATCCTCAAGGGGTTAAGTTAAGTAAGGTTAAGATATGTTAGGCTAAGTTATGTTATGTGAAGTTAAGCTAGGTTTAGCTTAACTATTACTTCGATGGGTATTGGTTTAGTTAGCCCTGGTTTAATTGGCACTGATTAAGATATACTGGTTGAAATGGTCTACTAATTGAATTATTTGGGAACCCACTCTCATGTATTGGCCTCTTTTGCCAAGGATTATTTTAATATGGAGAAAATCATTAGAGTTTAGCAAAGTATAATGGTAAAGGTGCCGTTGTAAAAGCCTATCCCTCAATACCTTCACCTGGACATATATTACATAGGAATTAAGAAATATGTCTTTGCTCGACTCTCTCTCTCTCTCTCACACACACAGTCCATCACAGACCAAGCAGGTGTTTGTTATCCCTTTCTTCAAACAATTCCCCGGCAAAAATCCATCTCCACACATTATCACTCACCCAGACGGACAGACCACCTACTGGGTTAGACTTGACTTCCTCTTTTTTTGTGTGCTCTCTTTTCTTTTTTAGCGATGGATAGCGCTTTTCTTATTTTCCCTGACTGACATAATTATGACGATTGCTAACCAGCTTAGAAAGTAGGCCTCATGATCAATATTATAGACTGTTCAAGATACGATGGCGAATATGTTTTCTGTTTTCTGGCTATCATTAGACGATTTTACTGGCTATATGAAATTCAGAGTTAATTGAGATAGTCCCCACCTTTGTAATTGCCACATATGCTTACTAAGTTGCATAAAATCGTCTAATGATAGCCATATTACACTGTCAATACGCGGTATACTCCTCAAGGAGTTTTAAGACTACCTTGCGGAATATTTCCATCCTTCGTGCATTTTGTTTCATCTACTCTAGCTACCACAAGACGATTTTATTAAGAGGGGTCACCGGCTTTTTTTATCTTTCTCTTCTTATCTCTCTTTCCCTGGCTTGTATGCATTCGGCCCCATTCAGCCAACTGTTTTAAGACGTTTATCTCCATCCAGGTGTCGATTTCTTCCTGGCGAGCGATAACGAGCCAGCATTGTATGGAGAAATCCGGCTTCGCCGGAGAATTTTTTCTATCGACACATGTACAAATTTAGCTTGCTGTCAAAACAAAAATATACATATGCTGGCTCGCTACCGCACGCCAGGAATATATTGACACCTGGATGGGGGTAAACGTCTTAAAACAGTAGGCTGAATGGGGCCGAATAGATATAAACCAGAGAAAGAGAGAAAAGGAGAGAAAAAAAGCGAGGTGGGCTCCCTTAAGGTCAGGTACAGCTTCTCGTAATCAAGGAGTTAATGATAAACAAAGGATTACAAAGATATACAAACCACATCAGACAAACCACATCAGACAAACCACATCAGACAAACAACATCAGACAAACTATTCCTACCGAGCCTGTTATTTGTGTTCTGTCTGTCTATCTATCTATATGCTCAGGCCAAATCCCCACTTTTCCTATTTTTATTTATATCTTCTATTGTATTCTATTGTTTTCCCCTTTTTTCTTGGGGGTGGCCGACTCAAGACAGAGCAAGAACAGGGAAAACACAAAGACAACATAAAACAACGAACACACATAGATACAAACACAAATTCACAGACATGCTATTTTTGTTAGTAGAATATAAACAGTAACACAACTATTGGCATGACTCATTTCACTTGACATCCATTTGTGAAATGCACCAGAGAAGAGGTGGATTTCATATTTTTGTTTTAGAGCCATGCTTTTAGTCAATACAGTTTCACAATTAATAGAATCTCCTGACAGCTTACTCCAAGCACTTTCTACGGGGTTATACAAAACGTCTTACCCTAATCTGACTATACTGTATATTCCAACCATTTTGAAAGCATGCTGTGCTATTGTTCACGTTCATATAGATTAGGTTAAACACAAACACCTTCGTAAGGATCAAGGGATATATTTGTCAGACTTTTCATTTAATCCCTTTGGTCAAAAGCTTCTTAACATCTTACAATGTTTACCGTTCATAATATGATGGACAGACAGACAGACAGACAGACAGGTACAAAGACTCAGACTGACAGACCACCAACCAACTCTTCTTTACCATAGCACCCTATTCTTCCACCTTACTTTCGTTAATTTGACAAACTGACAGACAATGCATACAAGTTCACTTTTTCCAGAGAGAGAGAGAGAGAGAGAGAGAGTCCATCAGTGGTGTACACAGAGGACCCAGGGCAGGTGTCAACTGGCTCCGCTCACCAAACTTAACAATCACTGTGCCAAGGAGAGAGAGAGAGAGAGAGAGAGTTCATCAGTGGTGTAAACAGAGGACCCAGGGCAGGTGTCAACTGGCTCCACTCTCCAAACTTATCAATCACTGTGCCAAGGAGAGAGAGAGAGAGAGAGAGAGAGAGAGAGAGAGAGAGAGAGAGAGAGAGGGGAGGAGGGAAGCCTGGTTATCATTCTATACAACTGCCAACAATTCAACGCCTACAGTAGCCACTTCAGCTGATGTATCCGATACTCAAGATACAAATAGTGACTCTCTTCCCCCTCAAGACAACTTCCGTGTCGTGAGGAACAACGTTTGCCCCAAGACCAGGAAACACATACCGATTACCGAGTGTCAAAACCGTTTCCAGATACTCGCAGACTCAGATGACGAAGAGGAAATAGAAGAAGTCCGGCTCGTGGGAGACTCGATGATACGTGGTCAGCTCACAGAGTTTTGCGCCAGGGCACCTAAGACCAGGAAGCGTTTTTGTATCCCTGGTGGTGGTGTGGATGACGTAGTTGCAGCAGTTGACGAAGTATCAAAGCTGGCCCCTGCTAATACAATGTACGTCATCCACGTTGGATCCAACGATGTGCAGCGAACCCGGTCGGAAGATTTGCTTTTAAAGTACCAGCAGCTGATCAAGTCGTTTAAGGAGAAGTCATCAAGGATCATCGTCTCAGGAATCGTCCCCCGGCTCGGTGTAGAGAGCCGATTTTACAACATAGCCACCAGCACAAATCGTTGTCTAGCAAACCTCTGCAGGAAGGAGAACGTGGGATTCGTCGACACCTGGGACAATTTCTACTACGATGACTATTTGTTTTCGGACGATGGAGTTCATCTGAACCAGGTGGGAGCAGCACGTTTTGGGCGTCTTCTCAACGATGCGGTGAAGGATTTTCGGAGAAGAAATCGACTCAGCACAGGACAACCAGGAAGGAGGACCGAAGACAGCGAGGACGGCAACCTACAAAGGAATTAAATACTAATCCGTCAAGAACCGCGAATTTGGATAAATCTCCACCAACACGACCCAAATTCAAAACCGTCAGGGATAACGACCGAGGACCGAGGACAGCCATGAATGTAAATGTAGATCCGACCAGAACCAAAAATTCGATGAAAGAACGTTCTGCGAGTTCTAAAACCGCAACTTTAAAGGTTTTCTATGCAAACGCTCGTAGCATACGCAATAAATTTTCAGATTTAGAGGAACTAGTGTTTACAGAAAATTATGATGTGATTGGCATAACAGAATCTTGGCTCAATACAGAAGATAGAGACTTTTTAGCAGAGTATTCACTTCCCGGTTATGTAATGTTTGAGAACAGCCGAATAAATAAAAATGGAGGTGGCGTTTTATTTTATATCAAAGAAAGTCTTAACCCGACCCTCGTGTCAAAACCTCAAATTGTGAACGTCGACACATCTTTTGTGCTAATAAAGAATAATAAAGGTACAAAAATAATACTTGCGTTAATATACAGACCTCCAGCTCAATCAGTGCAAACTGACCGAGAAATTTACGAACAAATTGCAGATGTAAGTAACTCACAAGATACCGTAATTTTTGGCGACTTTAATTTACCTGTGACCAAGTGGGGCGATACTCTTACTTCACACTCCGGACATGACTTGTATACGAACTTGCAAGAGAGTTCGCTTTATCAATTTGTTCGAACGCCGACCCGTGGTAATAACGTTCTTGACATTGTACTTGCAACAAAAGAAGAATTGATAGAGAATTTGAATGTTGGTGATGAATTCAGTAACAGCGACCATCGTACGATAACTTTCACTTTAAAGTTTACTAGTAACGAACCAAATAGTAGCATCGAAAAAGTCCCTAATTTCAAGAAAGCAAACTTCCATAAACTTAGAGCTATGTTTAAAGAAACTGACTGGAGCTTTTTAATTAACAATAACGACATAAATACATCTTGGAAGTTATTCGAAACCACTTACCTAAAAGCAGTGCAAGACTGCATACCATCGAAAATACGGCGTCCAGGCCATAATAATAAGCCCAAATGGTGGAATAAAGATATTTCAAACTGCCTGCTTGCTAAAAAATTTGCTAATGATAGATTAAAATCCTCACAAAATGACGAAGAACGGGTGAAATTTGTAGAGCTACGACGCAAAGCCAAAAAGTTAATTAAGCAAAGTAAAAAGACCTTAGAGTTACATATTGCGAATCAAAGTAAAACAAACCCGAAAGAATTTTATAGTTATATCAGAAAGAAAAAAGTAGTTACTTCAACTGTTGGACCGTTAGTCGATGAAAAAGGAGAATACACCAAAGACGAAGTACAAATGAGTAATGCCCTCAATACCTTCTTTGCATCAGTTTTTACAACAGAAGACCTCAGTGATATCCCTACACCATCGCCGATTCAGATTGATAATTCAGATGTTCTAAGCAATATCACCGTTACAGAGAGAGAAGTATTGAATTGTTTAGATAAACTCAAAGTAAATAAAACGCCAGGACCTGATACAATCTCGCCTAGAGTTCTAAAGGAAGCTAAGAATGAGCTCTCCAAACCACTGACATTACTATTCAATAAATCCTTGCAGTCTGGAACTATGCCTGATCAGTGGAAGCTAGCCAACGTAACACCGATATTCAAAAAAGGCAGCAAATCCCTACCCAGTAACTATCGTCCAATTAGCTTAACCTCAGTTGTATGTAAAATGCTAGAAACGGTCATACGAGACAGACTCGTAAATCACTTAGAGGAAAATAACATACTTAAAGATACTCAACACGGCTTTCGTAAAAAACGTTCCTGTTTAACAAACCTCTTAGACTTCTTCCATGATATCCTCAACTTCTACGATGAGAGTAAAGCTGTAGATATTATATACCTTGATTTTCAAAAGGCCTTTGACAAAGTTCCCCACAAACGTTTACTGCTAAAACTAAAAGCGCATGGAATACAAGACGGTGTGTTGAAATGGATAGAAAATTGGCTCAACAACAGAAAGCAAAGAGTAGTCATAAACGGTAAGGCATCTAAATGGACCAATGTAAGTAGCGGGGTACCCCAGGGATCGGTACTAGGACCAATTCTCTTTCTAATTTACATCAACGACATAGATGAGGGTCTCACCTGCACAATCTCAAAATTTGCTGACGATGCAAAAATTGCAAATAGCGTACTCTCAAAAGAACAAGTTGACGATATGCAACACAATCTAGATAAATTGTCATGTTGGGCCCAAATTTGGCAAATGAGTTTCAATGCGGATAAATGTAAAGTACTACATGTCGGATACCTAAATGAGAAAGCAAACTATTCGATGAATGGCACTCAGCTTAAGAATGTAAACAGAGAAACTGATCTGGGAGTAACAATATCGAGTAACCTAAAACCGAGTCAACAATGTTCAGAAGTTGTTAAGAAGGCAAACAAAATAATTGGCTTTATAGGCAGGTCATTTGAGCATAAATCCAAAGAAGTTATCCTAACCCTTTACAATTCCTTAGTCCGCCCTCTTCTGGAATACTGCGTTCAATCCTGGTGCCCTTATTACCAAAAAGATATAAACAAGCTAGAACGAGTTCAACGTAGAGTTACCAAAATGATACCTAGCCTAAAGAACAAACCATACGAAGAGCGTCTTAGAGAATTAAATCTATTTCCTTTAACCCAGCGCAGATTAAGAGGCGACTTAATTCAAGTGTTCAAAATCATCAAAGGCATCGACAATATGAACTGTAGTAAGTACTTCACTATCGACCAATCTAATTACACACGGGGAAACGGTTGCAAAATTATTGGTAAATCTTTTAACTCACACGAATCTAAGAATTTCTTCTTCAATCGAGTTGTCAACTTGTGGAATGGGCTTCCCCGAAACGTTATAGACTGCAGCACCGTTGATTCATTTAAATTCCGCCTAGACAAATATCTCGCATCAAACCCGCGACTGACTGCGTTTGTAAATGAATAACTTTATCCTCCCCTCAGTTACTAACCCCTATGTCCCCTACTAACTTCCTAGTCCTGCCACGTTAGTGGCAGGGCAGTAGTTCCCTTTCCAATGTTCCCTTACCCACTCTAAACCACTGTTTGGACACTTGATCCTCAGTGTTTTGGAGGACAAGCAGCCTAGAAGGGTCACTAGATCTGTTGTTGCTTGATTTCCTTTGTACTCCTTTATACCATCTTTAACCCCTTCTGTACCGGCGACGTAATTTTCATCATATTCTGGCAAGCATCAACCGATTATATTCAGCTTAGGAATGATCTTTGGTAGCTCAAAGGACTAATTTATATAGTCTGTATCGTTTTGATTGTTAGAGGTCCTTCCTAAGCTTAATCAAAGTATCAAATAGTTGCCAGAACACAAGGAAAGGTACGTCAACGGTACTAAATGGGTTATAGATTAGTCACTTAATAACACCATTAACATAACCACACCTACAACAATACCTACAGTAAGTCCAGCAAGCAGTTTAATGGGTTATAGATTAGTCACTTAATAATACCATTAACATAACCACACCTACTACAATACCTACAGTAAGTCCAGCAAGCAGTTTAATGGGTTATAGATTAGTCACTTAATAATACCATTAACATAACCACACCTACTACAATACCTACAGTAAGTCCAGCAAGCAGTTTAATGGGTTATAGATTAGTCACTTAATAATACCATTAACATAACCACACCTGCTACAATACCTACAGTAAGTCCAGCAAGCAGTTTAATGGGTTATAGATTAGTCACTTAATAATACCATTAACATAACCACACCTACTACAATACCTACAGTAAGTCCAGCAAGCAGTTTAATGGGTTATAGATTAGTCACTTAATAATACCATTAACATAACCACACCTGCTACAATACCTACAGTAAGTCCAGCAAGCAGTTTAATGGGTTATAGATTAGTCACTTAATAATACCATTAACATAACCACACCTACTACAATACCTACAGTAAGTCCAGCAAGCAGTTTAATGGGTTATAGATTAGTCACTTAATAATACCATTAACATAACCACACCTGCTACAATACCTACAGTAAGTCCAGCAAGCAGTTTAATGGGTTATAGATTAGTCACTTAATAATACCATTAACATAACCACACCTGCTACAATACCTACAGTAAGTCCAGCAAGCAGTTTAATGGGTTATAGATTAGTCACTTAATAATACCCTTAACATAACCACACCTACTACAATACCTACAGTAAGTCCAGCAAGCAGTTTAAAAAGTTAGATATAAGGGGGATTATTATTATTATTTTTGTTTTGTCTATGTATTTAATTAATATATTTTCTACTTTTCTCGCAGACCTCCATCATACTTCAAAAAGCACCCCGTAGACCCCCTGAAAAGATAATTTTTTACATTTGTCGGTAGAAAAATTTCTCGGCAGAAGGGCGGTTCCTCCTAAAATAACAGGCTCGCTATCGCTCGCCAGGGAAAAATCAATACCTAAATGGCACGAAAGGTCTTCATATTGACAACAAAATGGGGCGTAGTCTTAAAATAGCCAACATAATGGGCCGGACTTCTTAATATATATAATCCAATGGGGCTAAACACGAGGGAGAAGGGGGCCAGAAAAAGCGACCATTGCCCCTTTGATGGTTTGAGGACCGGTTCATCACGTATCAATATTTTCCACTTCATTGACTCCTCCACGATCCACAGCTATAGCGCATGTTCAGGTGGATTAACACGAAAGATATTTTCCGGCAAATATTGATCTGCAACTGTATTCTGGTAATATTTTGAGACTGGTTTGTACTGGTATTAATAACTGGAATGGAGGTAAATTATTATAGGTGACATAAGTAATGCAAAGGTGTATTTCAGAAGCTACCACATCGGAATTGTAGAAATCAAATGTGAACAATACCTCTCGTGTAAATCCGCCTTCCCGCTTCCTGGTCCCCGGAGCGTCCGTAGAAAGTATCTTATCCTGGCAACACCTATCCTCTATTATAGTAACTCACGTACAATCTAACGACATCAATCCGGGCCCAATAACAACTCTCCAACTGCAGTTGGTTAGTTAAAATATGACTTCAGAGGTTATCAACCCTATTGGATTATTAAGCCAGCACACTGCAAGTCTAGAATAACGTCAAGACTGGAGCCTCTCTGCGAGAATTCCAGTCCCTTGTCGAACTGCCAACCATCCTCTTAAATGTAAATATTTGGTCACAAATTGCTTAGAAGATTCGGTTCTGTTCGGGATAGCTTCGAAAATTTAGGTCTAAGCTTATTAGGTTATGTGTACTTTTCTGTATTACTATTGATTCGCTATGGCATGATTAACAAGAATATTTTGTCTGCCAACGAGAGCTGTTCCAGTGAAATGCATGCTACATTGAAGGCTTTGCTATCTAAAGAAGGTGAGTTTAGTTAGAATAACTGGTTACAGATTAGTACACTGTTAACCTATGAGCCCCACTTACCTACTTATGTGGAGTTTGCCACTCTGCTAGTGCCACCTAGGAGCGCACCACCCTCCTCTGCACTTAACACCTCCCCTCCCCATCCCACCAACCCCCCACCGCCAAACCCACCGCATAAATCAGTGTTCTCCCCCCCCCCCCCCCTTTCTCTCTCACTCACTCAGTGCTTGCTCTCTCCGCGGCGAGGTAACATAATTGTGTTTATGTGTTGTGTTTTTTCATAAGCACCACGTGTGTTTGAGGTCGTTTGGTGAACTTGAGGCGAGTGACAAGGCTGAGAGTGTGACAGAGCTCATGAAGTTGGAAAGGTAAGCAAAATTGTTGCTTAAGGGGGTCACCGTTTTGTTTTATCTTTCTCTCCTGTTCTCTCTTTCCCTGGCTTGTAGCCATCCGGCCCCATTCAGCCAACTGTTTTAAGACGTTTATCCCCATCCAGGTATCGATTTTTTCTTGTCGAGCGAAAGCGAGCCAGCATTGTATGGAGAAATCCGGCTTTGCCGGAGAAATATTTCTATCGAAAAATTTACAAATTTAGATTGCTGTCAAAACAAAAATATATGTATGCTGGCTTGCTACCTCTCGCCAGGAAAACATTGACACCTGTATGGGGGTAAACCTCTTAAAACAGTATGCTGAATGGGGCCGAATGGATTAAAACCAAAGTGAGAGGGAGTGAAAGAGAACAAAATCTAGGTGGGGTCCCTTAATGAGCGTTTACAAAGGATTATAAACACACGAGGGTTCTTCAAACCATCCTTATTCTATGTCGTGCCTATTTGTGCAGATTATTTGCAACCTCTTCTTTGACATGGCGTGATTTGCTTTAAACTCGGTTTAACACTATATGCTTTGTTTAGCTTGTTAAGTACCTCTAGGAATTGAGCGGAGTAGTAGCTACCTCAATTGAATCTTTGACTAGCATGAACTTATTTTGAATTGAATACAATCGACAGTACTGCTACAGGAGACAGGAGTTTCCAAGAAATATTCAATAAGAAAACCATACATGGCTATGATTGTACTGCTGTGTAAGTTATACAACAGTTATATAACATTTTGTTCTTAAAGAAGGATTCTCGGAAGTTAGTAGCAGTTCCATGTAAAAATACTAAGCGTCAAATTAATAGCAAACTTCAATATAAATGACCGGTATTTATCATGGAAACTGATATAAAAGCATTGAAAGCACATGGCTATACTTCTGGAAAAATAATGGTAAGGAAGATATACAAATCTGAATATTGAGTGTAAAATAGTTTGCACTCACTTTTCCATAGACGGCGTGCCACTTTCTTCAAGCTCCAGTGTCACAAGGAGGTTCTCGAAAAAGTGCTACAGTACTGACGCAATGCATGCCTTACAGTGTGCTGGCTTAATAATCCAGAAGGGTTGATAGCCTCTGCAGTCCTATTTTAACTAACTAACTAACCTGTGTCACAATTAGTCTACAGTAATGCCACCTGTCACGTTAGTTAATTAGGTTACGTTAATTAGGCTTGGTTAGGTTAGGTTAGGTTGGTTAAGTTAGGTTAGTTTGGTTAAGTTGACTTAGGTTACGTTACTTTGGGAAAGTGTTCTTGATAATGTGGAAGTGTTCTTGAATAATGTGGAAGACATATTTTCCATTGGTGTTTACAATATAATACCACTGTAGGCTATGTTGATGAAATCTAAGTAGACAAAAATCACAAGAAAAATGGTGGCCAGTTTCCTTGATATTTTCCAAATGCTCTTCTTACTGATGAGGCTAACGGGTTTCTATAATAGTAGGAGTTTTGCTGTTGCTTTGGGTGAATATTTGATTTATTCCATATTTTTGAGAGTACGAGATTAAAATAATGGACATATACAAATAAGTCAGACATGTAAAATTTATCAATAAGAACATTGAGCAGTGCAGGCAAAAATTATAAATATAAGCATGTGTAATAATGACGATGGGAAAGTAAGCTAGTTTTATTTGTTTGCATCTATGCATTCCAGTGTATGAATATGGGTGATCAAATCTAATTATGCAGGTTTTTAATGAACGCAATTGGGGGTCAACTGCTTCTTTTCTCTTTCTCACCTTTTCTTTGATTCTCGGGCTTACATCCATTCGGCCCCATTCAGCCAACTGTTTGAAGACGTTTATCCCCATTCAGGTGTCAATTTCTGGTATGGTATGGAGGAATCTGGCTTCGCCGGATACATTTTTCTATCGAAAAATGTACAAATTTAGCTTGCTGTCTAAACAAACACATACTGTATATATGCTGGCTCGCTACCGCTCGCCAGGAAAATATGTACACCTGGATGGGGGTAAACGTCTTAAAACAGTAGGCTGAATTGGGCCGAATGGATATAAGCCAAAGAGAAAAAAAGCGAGGTGGGGTCCCTGAAGTATTTACAAAATGAGGTATTTATTTATTCATAATGTTTTATCTAGCCAACGATTTGTTATCAGTACTTTTATCATGTAAACCATAATTGAACCATAGTCATTCTAAACACGGTATAATATGACATTAACCCTTTCTGTACTGTCGACGTCTTTTTCATTTTATCCTTGTTATATTTAGAAGATAGTGTGCAGTTTATGAATGATCTGTGGTATTTGTTGTTGTTGTTGTTGTTGTTGTTCCCTAAGCTGCCTGGCCGAACAGCCCCGAGTCCCTGAGGAAGGCCATGGCCACGATCGGGCTTTCCCACAGAGCTCTCATTGAGTGTAGATTGTGTTGTTGGCGTAAGTGGTTGGTCAATGGTAGTAGAAAGGGTTAAGTGAGATAGTTCGAAACCTCTTACTTGCTTGCATGAGACCCGTTTTAAGCTGAATAAAATCGTCTTAATATAGCTAGAATATACTTTAAAAGACGTCGCCGGTACAGCCGGGGATAATGTAATATATCAAATCAATAACAGGGAAGAGTAGTCATAAAACACCTAGACCTATTTGAGCTTAAGTTTCTTCCCAGGCATAAGTTTAATATATTATGCAAAATATTTGAACAATGGTTAAAAACTCTTTCTTCAGGTAATTTACGGAAATAAACCTCAAGTCATACATATACAGGTATTACATAACCTTTAATCACCATTGGCATGCACGTAACTTCTCTCCCTCTTCGCGATACTGAGTATGGAGGTCACGTTTGTAAGATTGACTTAATTAAGTTTGTAGTTTCTTTTGCATTAGTTCGTTCAAGTGATCAATTAAAATTGTAACAAACTATTATCTTAAGTCAATCACACTATCTTTGCCTCCTTATATAAAACCACTGGGATGACATTAACTTAAGGGGCTAGTGGCTGTTTTGTTGGTCTATTAAGTCAATCACACTATCTTTGCCTCCCTATATAAAACCACTGGGATGACATTAACTTAAGGGGCTAGTGGCTGTTTTGTTGGTCTATTAAGTCAATCACACTATCTTTGCCTCCCTATATAAAACCACTGGGATGACATTAACTTAAGGGGCTAGTGGCTGTTTTGTTGGTCTATTAAGTCAATCACACTATCTTTGCCTCCCTATATAAAACCACTGGGATGACATTAACTTAAGAGGCTAGTGGCTGTTTTGTTGGTCTATTAAGTCAATCACACTATCTTTGCCTCCCTATATAAAACCACTGGGATGACATTAACTTAAGGGGCTAGTGGCTGTTTTGTTGGTCTATTAAGTCAATCACACTATCTTTGCCTCCCTATATAAAACCACTGGGATGACATTAACTTAAGGGGCTAGTGGCTGTTTTGTTGGTCTATCAAGTCAATCACACTATCTTTGCCTCCCTATATAAAACCACTGGGATGACATTAACTTAAGGGGCTAGTGGCTGTTTTGTTGGTCTATTAAGTCAATCACACTATCTTTGCCTCCCTATATAAAACCACTGGGATGACATTAACTTAAGGGGCTAGTGGCTGTTTTGTTGGTCTATTAAGTCAATCACACTCTCTTTGCCTCCCTATATAAAACCACTGGGATGACATTA
The DNA here is from genome assembly GCA_037953745.1 of Lithodes maja. NCBI lineage: Eukaryota > Metazoa > Arthropoda > Malacostraca > Decapoda > Lithodidae > Lithodes > Lithodes maja. Next base: position 72,167 of record JBAKBP010000470.1, read on the forward strand.
ACTTAAGGGGCTAGTGGCTGTTTTGTTGGTCTATTAAGTCAATCACACTATCTTTGCCTCCCTATATAAAACCACTGGGATGACATTAACTTAAGGGGCTAGTGGCTGTTTTGTTGGTCTATTAAGTCAATCACACTATCTTTGCCTCCCTATATAAAACCACTGGGATGACATTAACTTAAGGGGCTAGTGGCTGTTTTGTTGGTCTATTAAGTCAATCACACTATCTTTGCCTCCCTATATAAAACCACTGGGATGACATTAACTTAAGGGGCTAGTGGCTGTTTTGTTGGTCTATTAAGTCAATCACACTATCTTTGCCTCCCTATATAAAACCACTGGGATGACATTAACTTAAGGGGCTAGTGGCTGTTTTGTTGGTCTATTAAGTCAATCACACTATCTTTGCCTCCCTATATAAAACCACTGGGATGACATTAACTTAAGGGGCTAGTGGCTGTTTTGTTGGTCTATTAAGTCAATCACACTATCTTTGCCTCCCTATATAAAACCACTGGGATGACATTAACTTAAGGGGCTAGTGGCTGTTTTGTTGGTCTATTAAGTCAATCACACTATCTTTGCCTCCCTATATAAAACCACTGGGATGACATTAACTTAAGGGGCTAGTGGCTGTTTTGTTGGTCTATTAAGTCAATCACACTATCTTTGCCTCCCTATATAAAACCACTGGGATGACATTAACTTAATGGGCTAGTGGCTGTTTTGTTGGTCTATTAAGTCAATCACACTATCTTTGCCTCCCTATATAAAACCACTGGGATGACATTAACTTAAGGGGCTAGTGGCTGTTTTGTTGGTCTATTAAGTCAATCACACTATCTTTGCCTCCCTATATAAAACCACTGGGATGACATTAACTTAAGGGGCTAGTGGCTGTTTTGTTGGTCTATTAAGTCAATCACACTATCTTTGCCTCCCTATATAAAACCACTGGGATGACATTAACTTAAGGGGCTAGTGGCTGTTTTGTTGGTCTATTAAGTCAATCACACTATCTTTGCCTCCCTATATAAAACCACTGGGATGACATTAACTTAAGGGGCTAGTGGCTGTTTTGTTGGTCTATTAAGTCATGTATTCATTTAGTTTTTAGTTTTCTTGTTAGACCTCCATCAAAGTTTGAAAAACCCCCCCTAGACTCCACTGCAAGATAAATGTGTACATTTTTTCGGTAGAAAAATGTCCTGGCCGAAGGCCGATTACTCTTAAAATTACAGGCTCGCTTTCGCTCGCCAGGAAAATATCGACACCTTAATGGCACGAAAGTTCTGAAAATTGACAACGAAATGGGGCGAAAAACATTAAAATCGCCAAACTAATGAGCCAAACGTCATAAAATCAGAAAACTAATGGGGCTAAGCATGAGGAAGAAGGGGGACCAGAAAAACGGTCCATGTCCCCTTAAGGGTAGTACCTCCCACCACCCACATCTCGACAGATCTAACCCTGTGCAGTCGGGAAGATTTGCAGCTGGCCCAAGGATTCATAGATTTATGATATTTATGCTATTTACACATATAAAACACCTCCTGTTATCCCTGTTCGGGCTCTGTCTCGAGTCGGCAACCCCCAATTAATAGACAAAAGGGGTATGTGCCAGAGTATATAAATTAATTTATAAGTATGTATAGTTGAATTATGGAAGGGACTGGAGTTCTCGAAAAGGGGCTCCAGATCTAACGCTCTTCTTGACTTACAGTGTGCTGGCCTAATAATCCTGCAGTGTTGATAGCCTGTGAAGTCCTATATTAACAAACTAACTTGAATTTTGCCATCACGTAAAAAGTATAACCTAATTGAACACTCCCACCCTCCCTCCCTTTAGAACCCAACTAATCACCCACCTTCCTTCCTCCCTCTAGAACCCAATTGAACGCCCCATGCTCCCTCCTTTGTTACGGCTGGATCGGCAATACATATTCGGGATTCTTGATCGTAGGACAGAAATGGCTTATGTGACAACGACACGCTCGATTCCAGTCCCAAATACTATATGCTCCAGACAACAAAAGCACCAACGCCCTACAGAGTTATCGTCTATGGTAACGAGGTACCTTAACTCGGCGAAAGTGTACAACAGGGGTAGGCTATGAGGCTAAACTCCCTCAGACATTTATAGGTTACGTTATTACTAAAGAAATGCAATACTCAAGAAACTACGTTAATATTAAGCCTCTACTAATGTAGAATAGAAGCAGGCTAAAGGTATGACAGTGAAATGCTAAATGACAAATGTACACGCCTACTTGAAAGCGCGTGCACTAGAATAACTGTCCCCTACTAACATGCACTAGCATGTAGCATACAAGATGTTCATGATCCAGTAGATACCTAATAATACACATGGAAGGAACATAAATAGTAGTCACTTATTATAAGAATGAATCTATACTTGGAATAACTAAAAGGTTGCAGGCAACAGTACTGCGCCGGTAGCCTACTACCGCATAGGCTACTTCGCTTCTCTCACTCTGTCTCCCCTCTGAGTCCGTATGCGCCCTACGCAACAGAACTCCGGACACAGCAGCAAAACGACAGTGCAGTTAATTGATACATGAAAGTATTAATAGTGTTGTCTTGTGTGTGAGTAATGTGTATTGTAAAGTGTTATATACATAAACTTAAAGAGAGCTGCAATGCATAGTAAAATAAAGATATCACCCACTCATCATCCCCATGTGTTCTAGCTAGCAGGCCAAGTCACAGGAACAACGAGTCCCAGCACCGAAAGCGAGAACCCAGGAAAAGACTGCAGAGAACACAAGGACAGATAAATTACGTTACTCTACTATACCGGCACTACGAGCGAGCTGTAGTCTCTGGTACTGCACTCGCTCCTGGCTCGGTAGGCAAATCAAGGCTAAGTCCTCGCCCCTCTACAGACAACTCCTGGGCATGGTCGGGCTCTTACACATGGCACTAGTCTAGTCACAAATTGGATGATGAGCTGGGCATATAACTCGTGAACATGTAGAACGTTCACCAACTATCCTCATCAAGAAGATCGCTGTTCACATTAACCCCTTAAATCTAATACATGTAAATATATGCTTGTCCTAAGAGTAATACGAGAGGTGAGTGCTGAAACTCCTTTAGGACCTCAAGGGAAGGTTATGCATTTAAATAGAGAGAAGAATGAAATGAGAGTAATGTCGTCAGAGAGAAAGAGTGCAACCGTGAGAAGTTGGGAGAGAGGGCAAGGGATGTTAGAATCTCAAAGGTTCTAGGCAACCTGATCATGGAACACACAGCGAGCCTCCATGCAATGTGCAGTACGACAACATGGGCAACCCAGGCAGCATAGGCAGGCGGCAATGGACTACCAACCCTGTCGCACCTAGCTATAAGCGCAAGGCTGCCAACCGGTCCATACGTCTGGCAACCACCACTCCGGCAGCGCGGCGCGCTGCTACCCTCTCGCTCTGAAGACTAACTCACTCTCTCTCTCTGAATTCCTATTGTCTTATCTATCAACTTCTCTATTGATACTACATATTAAATGGAAGGTCTCGACATGGCTTAAAACAAAACCCACCACTGGTTAGCACATGACGAGACCTTTGCAGAGATACAAAGAACATAGTTATACGTTGTCACACTCAATATAAGCAGCCAGCACGGTACAGCGCGGTACCGTGGCGGTACAGTGGAGTACCAAGGAGTACAATCAGGTTGCGTTGCCACACACTGGGTGCGTCACAGCCCCCCCAAGATTTTAGATAATCGACCTTAGAAGCATTATCAAAATCTGACAGGCAACCAACCGACCTGCTACCCTTAGCTGCCACTAATTGCAAAAGGTGCACAACAACTGAAGTGTGAATTATACATAAAACACAATATCGCATGCATCATGCTACAACAATAAAGACTTACAAAACTAAAAAAAAAAATCTCGTTTATTTTATTGTTTTATAATCTTTTTGGACGGCGTTATGATAGCCTAATTTTACTCCTGCTCAATCCACACACCGTGCACGACTATCCTGGATCATCAACCCTTGATAGACAATCTGCTATCACGTTCTCACTCCCGGCAATATGCTGAATGTTGAGATTATACTCTTGGAGCATTAGGGACCACCTGGTCAACCGCATATTCCGATTGTGAAACTGATTTAGGAATTTCAAGGGATGATGGTCCGTATAAATCGTCACTACCGGGCCGTAGGCTGGAACATAAACTTCGAAATGTTTGAGCGACAAAACGATAGCAAGAAGCTCCTTCTCTATAGTCGAGTAATTCCTTTGTGCCTAATTAAACTTGCGAGAAAAGAAGCTCACTGGGTGTTCCAAGCCCTCGGAATCAGTCTGCAGTAACACTGCCCCGGCACCCACACCGCTGGCATCAGTCGCCAGCTGAAAACTCCTGGAGAAGTCTGGGGCTCTCAAAATCGGATGTGTACACAGCAGGTGGTTGACTAGGTCGAAAGCCCTCTGACACTCCGCAGCCCAACAGAACTTCACTGACTTCGACAGTAGATCAGTTAACGGTGCTAAGACAGTAGAGTATCCCCGGATGAAGCGCCTATAATAGCCTATCATACCTAGGAACCGCATGACCTGGCGCTTAGTGGTGGGCCTGGGAAACATATTGATAGCCTGTATCTTGCTCAGGGGGGGGCACACCCGGCCTAACCCGACCACGAAGCCAAGATACTGCACAGTAGCCTTTACAAACTCGCACTTCCTCAGGTTCACCACCAGCCCAGCATCGTGCAACTTCCCAAACAGGGTCTCTAAGTGCCTTAGGTGATTATCAAAATTGTCATCATACACTATCACGTCATCAAGGTAGACCGTGCAGTTAGGGATTTCGTCACAAATATCGTTCATCAGGTTCTGAAACGTGGCAGGTGCGTTCTTAAGCCCATAAGGCATTACGTTACATTGGTAGGTCTTGCCATCTACCACAAAACCACAAACTTGCTTAGCTCGGTCCGACAGGGGTACTTGCCAGTAGCCTTTTACAAGATCAATTTTAGTAAGGTACTTTGCATTCCCTATCTTGTCCACGCTGTCGTCAACTCGAGGCAAAGGGTAAGGGTTGGTAGTGGTCAAGCCATTTAGCCTACGAAAATCTATGCAGAACCGCACCTTGCCGTCAGGTTTTGGCTGCAACGTGACGGGTGATGTCCACTTCACATAACCTTCAGTGATCATCCCTCTCTCAACCATGTACTTTAACTCCTCCCGTAAAGCTGGCAACTTTACCGGGGGCACACGGTAGGGCACTGACTTGAAGGGCACATTATCACCGACGTCCACGTCGTGCGTTACCTGAGTAGTGAGACCTGGGTGTTCGGCGAAAACAGAGGGGTATGACCTGAACAGGCCTAGGACAGCAGCACCCTGGTGCTCAGGCAGGTGACTTACAGCTTGCCTAGCCTCTTGTTCAGTATTCCCCGCCCACTGTTCCGCGGAAATGACACAGTCCCAGCTATCCTCCTCAGCAGCATGACTGTCCCCACCTCCTTCTCCACCCTGGCCGCTGCAGGCCAGCACAGGGACAGTGAGAGGCTCTGAGGGGCGTCTCACATACTCTTTCATGAGGTTAACATGACATAACTGATGTTTTTTTCTACGGTCAGGTGTTGCAACGAGATAATCAAGGTCGGACAGTTTCTTAGCCACCACATACGGCCCAATAAACTTGGCAGAAAGGGGGTGTCCAGGCAAAGGTAAAAGCAACATTACCTCCTGACCCACCGAAAACTCCCGAAGCTTCACCTTGGCGTCATACTGGTGCTTCATGACCGCCTGTGCATTAACCAAGTTATTACCTGCCGCTGCCATGCAACCTATAAGTCTCTCCCGGCTCTCAAGGATATATTTAAGTACAGACCCCGGCTTCTCTTCGCCCTCCCAGATCTCTTTCACCATACTTAAAGGTCCTCTCACATTATGGCCAAAGACTAGTTGATTTGGACTGAACCCCAGGCTCTCTCCTGGGACTTCACGTGCAGCGAACAGAACATACGGCAGACCCAAATCCCAATCAGTGTCATGTTCTGCACAGTAACAGCGTAGCATACTCTTCAGGGTCGAGTGCCACCGCTCCAAGACTCCCTGACTCTCGGGATGGTAGGCTGACGACACTACAGAACATATACCGTGCAACTGAAGGGTTTGCTTGAACAATTTGGATGTAAAATTGCTCCCCTGGTCTGACTGCACCTCACGTGGAAATCCATAACGGGAACAGAACAATAATAAGTTTTTAACAACTGCCTTTGCCGAGCCGTTTCTCATGGGGTATGCGTCCGGGTATCTCGTAGCCACATCCATGATTGTCAACAGGAATTTATTGCCACTACTAGTAGGCGGGAAAGGGCCAACCAAATCTACTACAACTTTGCTGAACGGAGGCCCGGTGACAGGTATGGGAAACAAAGGTGCCTTCGGGATTGTCTGGTTAGGCTTCCCCGTTGTCTGGCAGGTCGCACACCCAGCCACCCATGCACAGACATCAGCCTTGACCCCAGGCCACCAGAAAAACCTGCCCAATGCCGCCAATGTTTTTGTTACCCCCAAATGACCCGCCACCGGCACATCATGCGCCAGACACAATAAGGACTCTCTATACTTATTTGGAACAACCACCTGGTCTACTACCCTCGCACCGCCCTCCCACTTCGATTTGGGGTCTAGAAATCTGCGGTACAATATCCTGTTGAGCCTAAAGAAATCTCCCGGCTTCGCATCCCCATCTTCCTCCAACTCTATGGCACCATTGCTATAACGAGCTAGGCTAGCGTCTTGCAGCTGCTGCTCACTAATGTCCCTGGGCGTCAATGCATCAAGATGGTTTTGTAATAAGACATTACCCCGGCTAGTAGGCTCTACTGCCTTAGTGGCTCTCGCTACAGCTCTTGCCTCACGCGAAGTCTTACCCAACTCTGCCTTGTTACACACCATATCTGGGCCAGAGTCAACTCCCGTGTTTATTATAGGTCCAAGTACCGAATCACCGAGAAGTGCAGCAGAATCAATGTCCCTTTTCCTGCCCTTAGCAACCTTCTCCTGATCCTTCCTCCACTGTCCCCGAGGTTGAGTGCTAGGCTGTGCAGGAGCCGCAGAGCGAGATCGGGTTACCACACAGGCCATCTCATCCTGTTGGCACCTCCCAACCCATTCCCGATTCTCACCATCCACGTCGGCCGCCCTCTCGGCAACGACTAAGGGTGGAGTCCCGGAAGTGGGCACCGCAAAATCGTTGCCGAGAAGAAGGTCGACGCCCTCAACTGGCAAACACTCAACGATCCCTACATCCAGCTCCCTGCACACCTCTCCCACTCTCAACTCCAACCTCACAAGTGGGTATGACCTCGTAGCATTTATACCCTGCACCACAACAACTCTGGCCGCATTTATCGGTTTCCCTGTGAAGTTCCTCAACAAAGTTTGCGAAGCCCCCGTATCCCTCAGCAAGTCAACCCTCCGTAGTTCACTCCCTCAGCTCACAAACCCGTGTCCCCGATGGTTACAGAAAGTGTCCCGGGCAGGTGTCGAGCCTTCCGTACGCTTCTTTACCGCGTGTGCCTCAGCTGCTGACAACCTACCCCGAGCAGTTGCTGCAGCCTTCAGAGACACACCGATACTGTGAACCAATGACACCGGCTTAGCGGGAGTGTTACTAGGGCACTCACGTGAATAATGGCCTAGCTTCAGACATTTGTAACATTTCACATCCCCAATGGGCTTCTTCCCTTGTGCGGGCGAAGAAGGGGCCTGACCTTTAGTAAACGGGAGAGGCTTGTGTTTGTAGGTGTTATTAGGTGCAATGCATTTAGTGTGGTTATGTGTGTCATAGGATTTGTTATTATCGAAAACTCTGGTGGGTGGGGTATAGCGCCCCTTCTGCCCTGACTCAGCCCTCTGAGCGGCACCGCAACCACGAATCAATGATAATCTGAAGTCTGCCATCTTGGCAGCCTCCTCTACTGTCTTGGGACATTTTTCCTTAATGTTCAGCGTTAGATCGGTTCCAGTACATTTGTAAAACTGTTCCAGATAGAAAAGTTGCTTAATTTCCTCAGCCGACTCTGCGTGCTCGGACCGAAACCAGTTATTACCTGCATCTGTTAAGTCCCGTGCGTGCTCCATAAAACTGACGTCGCTCTTCTTATTCACGCCACGGAACTTCAATCTATAAGTTTCGGGTTGCAGTTCGTAGGCCCGGAGCACAGCCTCCTTCACCAGTCCATACACTACACTCTCGTCCAGTGACAGTGCATCGTAGGCTTTCAACCCCTTACCCACTAGACGTGATGAAACTAATGCTGCCCATTTAACCTCCGGCCAGTCATACTCACGACACTTCTTTTCGAAACGAGCAAAAAACTCAGTCACTGCTGTCTCATCAAATGCGGGTACCAACTTAATTAAATGCGAAAGTGAGTCTGTAACCCGGTGCCCACCACCGAGATGACGCCCCGTGGTCTCTACTCTAGACTTCTCGACATCCATTTCAGCCTGGTACCTGGTTGCATCCTGATTGGCTTGGATTCTAGCAACCTCTATGCGTTCTATACTAGCCTGTTGTATCTGAGTCTCCTGCAGCTTAAACTTAGCTAGTTCTAGCTGAAATAACATCTCAGGAGACAGGCCTGGGGGGGGAGAGCACAAAATGGGGGATCCACACCGAGACGTGTTTACGGGTAAGCCAGCTTGCCCTTGAGAACCCTCCTGCTGCATCGTGCTAAGACTCGCTGGCTGAGGGCCCAGCTCAGGGGTAGAGTGGAATGGAGGCTTGGAGGGAACCCCCCAAGACCCCACTCCACCCACCGCCCCATCGCCATCACCCAACAAACATGCCACCAAATTCTTCTTGGGCCAACTGTCAGGACAGTCCCGCCCCAAAACCGTGGCTAAACAGCGAAGACCGTAACAATCAATAGCCTGCAGGCGCTGTTCGGTCAAAGGTGTCTGCAAAAATGCCCGGGCATCCCTCTCTCCACTCATAACACTCCCCTCCCTAAACATCTGTTGTACTTGCTGGTTACTAGGCTGTACCGTGTTATCCTCCCCCGTAAATGATGAGTCATTAGACATAGTGCTGGTTATACAATTGCTGTTCATAAAAAAAAAAAAAGTGCTTATTACTAATTGCAGTCTCGACTCACAAAATGTTAAAGATGCTTGAATGACTCTACTCTAGACACCCCCAACGAAACAATCTGCAAGTCCACCAATACAATAATGACACAATAAAAATTCCTCCAATATGCAAGAAAATTCTAGCCAGCTCTACTAGGTAGCATAGAATAGTTCTCCAAAAAACATGTGATAGGATACTACTGAATCTTGTGCAAGGTCGCCATTTTGTTACGGCTGGATCGGCAATACATATTCGGGATTCTTGATCGTAGGACAGAAATGGCTTATGTGACAACGACACGCTCGATTCCAGTCCCAAATACTATATGCTCCAGACAACAAAAGCACCAACGCCCTACAGAGTTATCGTCTATGGTAACGAGGTACCTTAACTCGGCGAAAGTGTACAACAGGGGTAGGCTATGAGGCTAAACTCCCTCAGACATTTATAGGTTACGTTATTACTAAAGAAATGCAATACTCAAGAAACTACGTTAATATTAAGCCTCTAATAATGTAGAATAGAAGCAGGCTAAAGGTATGACAGTGAAATGCTAAATGACAAATGTACACGCCTACTTGAAAGCGCGTGCACTAGAATAACTGTCCCCTACTAACATGCACTAGCATGTAGCATACAAGATGTTCATGATCCAGTAGATACCTAATAATACACATGGAAGGAACATAAATAGTAGTCACTTATTGTAATAATGAATCTATACTTGGAATAACTAAAAGGTTGCAGGCAACAGTACTGCGCCGGTAGCCTACTACCGCATAGGCTACTTCGCTTCTCTCACTCTGTCTCCCCTCTGAGTCCGTATGCGCCCTACGCAATAGAACTCCGGAAACAGCAGCAAAACGACAGTGCAGTTAATTGATACATGAAAGTATTAATAGTGTTGTCTAGTGTGTGAGTAATGTGTATTGTAAAGTGTTACATACATAAACTTAAAGAGAGCTGCAATGCATAGTAAAATAAAGATATCACCCACTCATCATCCCCATGTGTTCTAGCTAGCAGGCCAAGTCACAGGAACAACGAGTCCCAGCACCGAAAGCGAGAACCCAGGAAAAGACTGCAGAGAACACAAGGACAGATAAATTACGTTACTCTACTATACCGGCACTACGAGCGAGCTGTAGTCTCTGGTACTGCACTCGCTCCTGGCTCGGTAGGCAAATCAAGGCTAAGTCCTCGCCCCTCTACAGACAACTCCTGGGCATGGTCGGGCTCTTACACATGGCACTAGTCTAGTCACAAATTGGATGATGAGCTGGGCATATAACTCGTGAACATGTAGAACGTTCACCAACTATCCTCATCAAGAAGATCGCTGTTCACATTAACCCCTTAAATCTAATACATGTAAATATATGCTTGTCCTAAGAGTAATACGAGAGGTGAGTGCTGAAACTCCTTTAGGACCTCAAGGGAAGGGTATGCATTTAAATAGAGAGAAGAATGAAATGAGAGTAATGTCGTCAGAGAGAAAGAGTGCAACCGTGAGAAATTGGGAGAGAGGGCAAGGGATGTTAGAATCTCAAAGGTTCTAGGCAACCTGATCATGGAACACACAGCGAGCCTCCAGGCAATGTGCAGCACGACAACATGGGCAACCCAGGCAGCATAGGCAGGCGGCAATGTACTACCAACCCTGTCGCACCTAGCTATAAGCGCAGGGCTGCCAACCGGTCCATACGTCTGGCAACCACCCCCCCGGCAGCGCGGCGCACTGCCACCCTCTCGCTCTGAAGTCCAACTCACTCTCTCTCTCTGAATTCCTATTGTCCCATCTATCAACTTCTCCATTGATACTACATATTAAATGGAAGGTCTCGACATGGCTTAAAACAAAACCCACCACTGGTTAGCACATGACGAGACCTTTGCAGAGATACAAAGAACATAGTTATACGTTGTCACACTCAATATAAGCAGCCAGCACGGCACAGCGGCACAGCGGCACCGCGGCACCGCACCGCGGCGGCACAGTGGAGTACCAAGGAGTACAATCAGGTTAAGTTGCCACGCACTGGGTGCGTCACAATATACATTGAAGCTCTGACAGTACATTGTGCAGTGTTGCATTGGTGTATTGTTCTATGTGTTTATGTATGTGTTACTTGATCTATCTATCTGTTTATTTATCTATCTATCTGTCTGTCTGTCTGTCTGTCTATATGTATGTCTGTCTCTCTATATATCTTTATCTCTATTCTCTCTCTCTCTCTCTCTCTCTCTCTCTCTCTCTCTCTCTCTCTCTCTCTCTCTCTCTCTCTCTCTCTCTCTCTCTCTCTCTCTCTCTGTATATATGTGTGTATGTGCAACCATATTTCCCTATACAATGCCTGTTCTGCCTATACTTTCGTTCACCTAAGCTCCCTTTATTCCTGACACCTAATTAACCTGTAAGCCGTGTGACCTTTCCGTTCATTGTCTCTAATTGAACACCGTGGGTTCTTTTCCGGTTAAGGGGATATGGGTAATTTTTCTGGTCCTTCTTCCTTTTGTTTAGCCCCTTTAGTTTTCAGATTGTACGACGTTCGACCCATTTGTTTGGCGATTTTAATACCTTTCGCGCCATTTCTTTGTCAATATTTAGACTTTTTGTGTCATTTAGGTGTCGATCGATTTTGTCCTGCCGAGCGATAGCGAGCCTGTAATTATAAGAGGAAGCGGCCTTCGGTCGGGAAGTTTTTCTTCAGAAAAATTTACAAATTTATCTTGAGGGAGGATCTAGGGGGTGTTTTTTTTTTAATTTGAGGGAGGTCTAGCGAGGAAATTAAATAATAAATTAATTGATAGACCAAAAAAAACAAAAAAACAGCCACTTATCCCTTAAAGCAAAATGTTAGGTTGAACAAAATCACATATTGCCCGTGCTAAGAATAAATGGACCAGCGCCGGAGTTCCCGCGTCAATAAATGGTGAGCCAAGGGGACGGAAATAGTCTCATGGGTAGGTAGGTATGTAGGAAGAGAGAGGTCAACCGGGAAAAGAACCCAAGGTGTTGAAGTAGACATATTGATAGGAAAGGTCACACGGCCTACAGGTTAAGGGGGGGGGGGGGGGGGGGGGGGGGATGAGCGTATTTATTTGCTCATTTATATATATTTTCGTCATTATTTTAGTTTCCTCCCTAGACCTCCATCAAGCTTTAAAAAAACACCCCCAAGAACCTCCTTCAAGATAAATTTGTACATTTTTCGATATATAAAATTTAATGTTCCGGCCGAAGGCCGGTTCCTCTTGAATTACGTGCCTATTCCCATGTGTGTAAGAGGTTATTTAAGGGGGGAGGGTTGGTTCTTGTCCCACCCCCCCTTTTTCCCTCATGTCTAGCCCCATTTGTGTATTATTTTAATATTTAAACGTGCTGCCCATTAGTTTGGCGATTTTATGACCTTTCACCCCATTTATTTGTCAATATTGTGACGCATGTCGAGTATGAGCATGCTGTACAGAACGCCCAGTCATGCCCCACTCTCGCTAGGATCGTCAGGGCAGGAACTTTGGCTGTAGTCTGTGTAAAGTTTCCTAACTTAGTTTATGTGAGCCGTTGTACTATAAGTATTATAAATATGTATTTTGTTTTCATCTGAGTCAACGAGTTCTATTTTATATCATTAGTTATAAGTGTTGTGTATGGGACTTATTTGTAATGATGAGAGGAGAGAGAGATATGTAACGGGGGCCAGTGAGTGCGCCATGCGGCAGGTAGGCCTAACTCCCCTCCTTCCTCCTCCCTCCTCCCTCTCAGTGCGTGGGAAATCCTTTGTCGATCCCAGATTGAGAGAGAATATTACGTAACGATTGCTAGTGGGCGGTCCTTAGTAGTTGGCGTTATGCTCACTAGAGGGCCGAGTATAAAAAGGGAGGTCCCGCCGCATTTTCCTCAGAACTCATAAGGCAGAGCGACTTCTCATATCCCTTGCAACTATATATATTCTTCCGACTGATGTGAACTTTCCCTACTCTCTGTACCGCCTACCTTCTTCTTTTCCCGAACCCTTTTTAACCTCAATGACCCCTTTGGTGCAGATTTAGTCAGCCAAAGTATTGTCGCTTGAGTTCTCACGAGATATATGCCTATTAGATAGCCTATTTTGGAAGGGATAACTAGAATAGGATTGATTAATGTTTGTTGCACTCGTATATGCATTTCCCTGTGTATGATTATTCATGTTCCTGTTTTCTGCTGATCTAGGTGATGCTAGACTGGGATAAGGCTACTAGAGTTGTGATTCCCGATGTGTATTAGGTTTTGTTGAACCTGTACAATCGCAACGGAGACTTGGAAAGCCTAGGTGGTCTTTCTGACTGTGTACCTTGTGAGTTTAGCGCTGTGTTGCGAGTGAGGGCTTTTGCCTCTGCCACCCAACACTGTGCTAACTCGTTTGCTTGACTTTGAGAGGATCGCCAGGAGAGAACCAGATACTAGTGATCTGGATCTCTCAAGAGAGCATCCCGTCAATTAACGTAATTTGGCCGCACAGCCTTAAGGACCTCGCTAGGCTACGAGCCGCTTGCTCAGCCATTGTTTCCTAGCCTACTACATCCCAGCTAGACTTTGCTCGGTCAGCAGATACAGCATAGTATTGAAGCTTTCCTTATGTATGTTAATGTTTATGCACTATTGATTTCATGTGTGGCACGCATAAGCTGCTTTAGAGATTAGTGGCCCCCGAGCACAATCCTAGTAGGCTATGGCCAGTGCATTGTCGGAGTACTTCTTTTATATGTTTGCCATTTACTACTGTCTATTCTTCTAATTCTTCTTATGTCAATTTAAAGCCTTTAATATTAATTAATTGCCAGTGTGTTGCTTATTGAATTGCTGTTCAAAATCCGATACTTACTTCTTACGAGTATCCGAGAAGCATCTAACTTTATCAGAAGATTCCTTGCTTGATGCTCGAGGACTATTGTTTAACGTAACGTAATAGTGCCGATCCGAAGTAGAGGGTGGAGGACTTCTTAAGTTCTTAGTCAAGGGTGGATTACTTCGGCTTCGGCCAACACTATTCTTTGGTGTTGTTGTATTTACTTCTTTGTTTGATTGTTGACCAGACTAGATAACTCCCGTCTTTTTATTAGTCTGTTGTGAAACGCTAGTACCGAGTTCTTGTATACCCCGCTATAGCAGATAGAACTCTGGAGGGTATTGGTGTTTTTTGTTCGGCTGGCAGTACTCTGGGGTTGGGATCGTGTGTTTCCGTTGTGGCAGCGAGCCATACTCGAGTCCTGTGTGAGAGCCCTAGTGTACCCGAGTGCCCGGTCGTAACAAATGGCGACCTTGCCAGGATGTTTTTTGCGACCATAGAGGACGGGGTTGCGTGATGTGGGCGGGGCGCAAGCATGGAGTAGAGGTCTTGCGTGATACAGGTGCTTCCCAGACTTTGATGAAAAACTTGACTGGCTACCCTATAAACGCGGCTCGGGTGGTAGTGGTGCAGGGTATTAATGCAACTCGGTCATACCCGCTGGTGCGGTTGGAGTTGGAGGTGGATGGTGTGGCACGTGAATTGGATGTTGGGATTGTGGAGAAACTGCCAGTGGAGGGCGTCGACCTTCTTCTCGGCAACGACTTTGCAATGCCCGCTTCTGAGGTTCTACCCTTAGTCGTTGCCGAGAGGCCGGCCGACGTGAGTAGGGAAGAGCGAGAGTGGGTCGAGCGGTGCCAGGCACAACCCATGGCGTGTGCTGTCACCCGAGCTCGGGCAGCTAAAGTGTCACAGCCTAGTCCTTCGTCTTCAGACCAGCGGAGGAACGATAAACAGGAGGAGGCTAAAGCTGGAGTTGGTTTTAAGAGTTTTGACTCGGCGGCTCTCCTGGGTGATTCAGTATTAGCACCATTACTTAGTTCTGGAGTGGCTCCTGGGCCTGTCATCGAGAGTGACGAGGCTGGGCATGATGAGTCTCCACGACAGCAGCGTTATGAACATCGAGAGAGACAGAGGGAGCAGCTTAGTATCGGGGAAGGTCATGCATTGCTCCGGGAGCAGTTAGATCGCTTGGCACCCTCAGATATACGTCGGTTGCAACTGGAGGACCCTGATCTCCAAACGTTTGCTAATGGAGCTGTGGAGCTCGACGAGGACGGTGATGCACAGCCGGGAGATTTTTTTTATTTAGAAGGCATCCTCTATCAGCGTTTTCAAGACCCTAAACGTAGCTGGAAAAAGGGGTCCGGAGTAGTGGACCAGTTGGTGGTGCCACGGGAGTGCAGGGATAGCCTACTGAGTTTGGCGCATGACACACCGCTGGCAGGACATTTGGGGGTAAGAAAAACGGTGGCGGCTTTGGGGAAATTGTTTTGGTGGCCGGGGATGAAGTCTCATGTGCAGTCATGGATAAACTCATGTGATATTTGTCAACGAGTCGGGAAACCGAACCAAGTTATTCCTAAGGCTCCGTTACACCCTATTCCTGTGATTGGGCCACCCTTTAGTAAGATTGTTGTTGACATGGTTGGTCCACTCCCTCCCACTAAGGCTGGAAATAAATTTTTGTTAACCATAATGGATGTTGCCACTAGATACCCCGATGCATACCCTATGAAAAATGGCATGGCTAAGACGGTAGTCAGTAACTTGTTGTGGTACTTTTCAAGGTACGGGTACCCGGAGGAGATTCAGTCTGATCAGGGATCCAATTTCACCTCCAATATATTCAAGCAAACAATGCAACAGCATGGGATACGAGCAGTAGTATCGTCAGCGTATCACCCTGAGAGTCAAGGGGTGCTTGAGCGGTGGCATGCCACCCTTAAAAGCATGCTCAGGTGTTATTGTGCTGACAACGGAAGGGATTGGGATCTTGGATTGCCTTATGTGCTGTTTGCTGCTCGGGAAGTGCCTGGTGAGAGCCTGGGATTTAGTCCAAACGAGCTAATTTTTGGACACCGTGTCAGGGGCCCCCTTAATATGCTGAGAGAAATTTGGGAGGGAACGGTGCAGCCTTGTCCCTTGTTAAAGTATGTGTTTGAAAGCCGTGAGCGCATGCTTAAGAGTCTGGAGATGGCAGGTCGAAACTTGACAGAATCACAAGCTTTGATGAAGGACAGGTATGATCGCAAAGTGAGGCTCCGGAAGTTCATTGTAGGACAAGAGGTATTAATTTTGTTGCCTTTGGTTGGGAACCCCCTCTCTGCGAAGTACACTGAACCTTATAAAATTGTAGAAAAATTTTCGGACCTAGATTACCTTGTTGCCACTCCAGACAGGAGGAAAAAGAACCAGTTATGTCACATGAACCTTATAAAAGAGTATGTGAGGCGCCCCTCTGAGCCTCTCACTGTCCCTGTGTTGGCTTGTTGCGGCCGTGGTGGAGAAGGAGAGGGGGACAGTCAAGCTTCAGAGGAGGATAGCTGGGATCAACATGTTTCAGCGGATCAGTGGGCGGGGAACTCGAGCCTAAGGGCTGACGAGGCTATAGCTCATTTGCCTGAGCCGCAGTTTGATGCTATCCGTCAGTTGTTCGGTTCATACCCCACTGTATTTGCTGAACACCCAGGCCTCACTACTCAGGCTATGCATGATGTTGACGTGGGGGACCATCTACCCTTTAAATCAATCCCGTACCGTGTGCCCCCCATAAAACTACCAGCACTAAGGGAGGAGTTGGAGTATATGCTCGGTAGGGGGTTGATAGAGAAAGGCACAGTTAAATGGACTTCCCCCGTAACACTGCAGCCTAAGCCAGATGGCAAGGTACGCTTTTGTATTGATTTCCGTAGGTTAAACGGTTTGACTCCAACTAACCCATATCCTCTTCCTCGGGTTGATGATAGTGTTGATAAAATTGGTAATGCTCGGTTTTTGTCCAAAGTAGATTTAGTAAAAGGTTACTGGCAAGTACCTTTGTCCGAGCGTGCTAAAGAGGTATGTGGTTTTGTGGTGGACGGGAGTACCTACCGGTGTAATGTTATGCCCTACGGACTTAAGAATGCACCAGCAACGTTTCAGAACCTGATGAATGAAATTGTCAAGGACATTCCAAATTGCACCGTATATTTGGACGATGTAATCATTTATGATGACGACTTTGAGAGCCATTGTGAGCACCTTGAGACCTTGTTCCGGAAACTTAGTGAAGCAGGTCTGGTAGTAAATTTGGCAAAGTGTGACTTCGTAAAAGCCACTGTGCAGTACCTTGGGTTTGTAGTGGGAAGGGGACAGGTGTGCCCTCCTCAGAACAAGGTACAGGCTATCAATAAATTTCCGCACCCAACCACCAAGAAGCAGATTATGAGATTCTTGGGTATGATAGGCTACTACAGACGCTTCATAAAAGGTTACTCAACGGTGTTGGCACCTCTCACAGATTTGTTATCTAAAGACAAAAAGTTTTTGTGGGCACCTGAGTGTGAAAAGGCTTTTACTTTGGTGAAACATTTGCTATGTACTCATCCGATACTCAGGGCCCCAGACTTTAACAGGCCTTTTCAGCTGGCAACAGATGCTAGTGGTGTAGGGGCTGGTGCCGTCTTGCTACAGACAGACAATGAGGGTGTGGAACACCCAGTAAGTTTCTTTTCTAAAAAGTTCAATGCTGCACAAAAGAACTATTCTACAATAGAAAAGGAATTACTGGCGATTGTGCTGTCGCTCAGGCACTTCGAGGTGTATGTTCCAGCCTATGGCCCAGTCGTGGTTATCTACACTGATCATCACCCTTTGAGATTCCTAAATCAATTTCACAATCGCAATATGAGACTGACCAGGTGGTCTTTGATGTTGCAGGAGTATAACCTGGACATCCGTCATATTGCGGGATGTGACAATGTGATCGCGGATTGTTTATCGAGGGTAGATGATCAGTCGTAGGCTATCACAGGTGTGTGGGTTTGAGTGGAGAAAAAATAGGCTGCCCTTATAGAGCAGCCGGGAAAAACATATTAAAATATAAAAATCATAAAAAAACTCTTTCTTTTTTATATAGATAATTGTATAAGTTTGTCATAGCCTATAGAGTTTGAGTAGTCCACGAACTATCAAACGGCTGAGCTGCTGTAAGCTCGCTCTGGGAGCATGATATTGTGTCTTTTGCTATTGTTGGGAGGAGTTATAAAATGTAATTTTTTTTAAAGATGTGTTTTAGTGATAATCTCAGCTTTGTTTTAGCGCCATGCGGTCGCTGGGTGTGAGGGGCTTGATGGGGTTCTGTGTGTCAGATTTTAGCTCAGGGTTGAGCAAGTAAAATCTTGGGGGAGGTGTGACGCATGTCGAGTATGAGCATGCTGTACAGAACGCCCAGTCATGCCCCACTCTCGCTAGGATCGTCAGGGCAGGAACTTTGGCTGTAGTCTGTGTAGAGTTTTCTAACTTAGTTTATGTGAGCCGTTGTACTATAAGTATTATAAATATGTATTTTGTTTTCATCTGAGTCAACGAGTTCTATTTTATATCATTAGTTATAAGTGTTGTGTGTGGGACTTATTTGTAATGATGAGAGGAGAGAGAGATATGTAACGGGGGCCAGTGAGTGCGCCATGCGGCAGGTAGGCCTAACTCCCCTCCTCCCTCCTCCCTCTCAGTGCGTGGGAAATCCTTTGTCGATCCCAGATTGAGAGAGAATATTACGTAACGATTGCTAGTGGGCGGTCCTTAGTAGTTGGCGATATGCTCACTAGAGGGCCGAGTATAAAAAGGGAGGTCTCGCCGCATTTTCCTCAGAACTCATAAGGCAGAGCGACTTCTCATATCCCTTGCAACTATATATATTCTTCCGACTGATGTGAACTTTCCCTACTCTCTGTACCGCCTACCTTCTTCTCTTCCCGACCCTTTATAACCTCAATGACCCCTTTGGTGCAGATTTAGTCAGCCAAAGTATTGTCGCTTGAGTTCTCACGAGATATATGCCTATTAGATAGCCTATTTTGGAAGGGATAACTAGAATAGGATTGATTAATGTTTGTTGCACTCGTATATGCATTTCCCTGTGTATGATTATTCATGTTCCTGTTTTCTGCTGATCTAGGTGATGCTAGACTGGGATGAGGCTACTAGAGTTGTGATTCCCTATGTGTATTAGGTTTTGTTGAACCTGTACAATCGCAACGGAGACTTGGGAAGCCTAGGTGGTCTTTCTGACTGTGTACCTTGTGAGTTTAGCACTGTGTTGCGAGTGAGGGCTTTTGCCTCTGCCACCCAACACTGTGCTAACTCGTTTGCTTGACTTTGAGAGGATCACCAGGAGAGAACCAGATACTAGTGATCTGGATCTCTCAAGAGAGCATCCCGTCAATTACCGTAATTTGGCCGCACAGTCTTAAGGACCTCGCTAGGCTACGAGCCGCTTGCTCAGCCATTGTTTCCTAGCCTACTACATCCCAGCTAGACTTTGCTCGGTCAGCAGATACAGCATAGTATTGAAGCTTTCCTTATGTATGTTATTGTTTATGCACTATTGATTTCATGTGTGGCACGCATAGCTACTTTAGAGATTAGTGGCCCCCGAGCACAATCCTAGTAGGCTATTGCCAGTGCATTGTCGGAGTACTTCTTTTATATGTTTGCCATTTACTACTGTCTATTCTTATAATTCTTCTTATGTCAATTTAAAGCCTTTAATATTAGTTAATTGCCAGTGTGTTGCTTATTGAATTGCTGTTCAAAATCCGATACTTACTTCTTACGAGTATCCGAGAAGCATCTAACTTTATCAGAAGATTCCTTGCTCGATGCTCGAGGACTATTGTTTAACGTAACGTAATAGTGCCGATCCGAAGTAGAGGGTGGAGGACTTCTTAAGTTCTTAGTCAAGGGTGGATTTCTTCGGCTTCGGCCAACACTATTCTTTGGTGTTGTTGTATTTACTTCTTTGTTTGATCGTTGACCAGACTAGATAACTCCCGTCTCTTTATTAGTCTGTTGTGAAACGCTAGTACCGAGTTCTTGTATACCCCGTTATAGGAGATAGAACTCTGGAGGGTATTGGTGTTTTTTGTTCGGCTGGCAGTACTCTGGGGTTGGGATCGTGTGTTTCCGTTGTGGCAGCGAGCCATACTCGAGTCCTGTTTGAGAGCCCTAGTGTACCCGAGTGCCCGGTCGTAACATCATCCTCAGCTTCAGGTTCGGGAGGTGGTGGTCTCCTTTCGTCGCTTTTCTGCTTCCTCATTCTTTCCTTTGGTGGCTGTGGTGTTGTCTTTGGGGGCTCTGTCGTCTTCCTTCCTGCAGTCGGGAGCCTCTTCTTCCTTGCTGGACATCTTGGATTCCATACGTGGTGCCCCTGGCTGCAGTTGGGGCACTTAGCTGTGGTCTCCTCCTTTGCCTTTAGTTTGACAATGCAGTCTCTGGTGTCATGGCGGTTGCTGCACACGCCACACCTGAGTACCCCTTTACAGGCATACTGCAGGTGTCCGAAGTGCTGGCAATTGAAGCAACGGATGGGTTCAGCAGCATAAGGGCGCAGCTTGAAGCTGCCCCTTCTGGTCTTGAGTCTGGCAGGTAGTTCTCCACGGATGTTGATGAGCACCTGCCTTGTCTCAGCTCCTCCCCTCACCTTGCAGCGTTCAGCCTTTTCAACTGCAGGATTCTTGAGGATTGGAGCGAGGTCGAACTCAAGAGGGTAATGCATGAGCACCCCCCTTGTCATCTTCAGGGCTGGATCAAGGATCTGCAGAGGGGTGAAATCCTCTGCCTCCTTCTTCAGGATTTCTTCAGACTTGGCATCTTCTGCGGTTAGTACCATTTCCCCTTTCAGATTAGGCCTCACGACAATCTTCAGGGTTGGGTGCTTTTCTTCAAGGTGGTTAACAGCATGGTATGTTGTCTTAAAGGAGTCAGAGGACACAATCTTTGCTTTAAAGGCCCTCTTCTTCTTCTTTGACATCACTTCTTCCCATGGTGCTTCTTCAGGAGTTTGTGAAGCAGTCTGAGTTTGCAGATTTTCGCTGCAAAATTCGCCAGTAGACCTCAATCTCTGCCTTGGGGGGGAGAGATCAGGGCTTCCCCTGTCTCTCTTTCTGCCAATGGATTCTGCCATCATGAGGGCGCTTCTAAGGGCGCAACATTCATGAAGAAGGTGTGGGTGATGTGCAGGACTGCTGGAGAGAGAGTTGTGTGCTCCCCTTCGCTGAGTGGCTGACTGTCGGCAGCTGTCGAGCGGTGGCCGTACTGTGTGAGACACGGCCTTAAGTACCCATCCTAAATCATCTGTGAGTTGCTAACTAGCATATAAATACAAAAAGTGTTGCCAGCCTACTGCCTGTTGCCATATTTTTAGGAACATACTTATTTTAAATACAAAATATATGTACATAATTATATACATTGAAATGTGCCTAACAATACAATCTAATCATATATACAATTTGATAAACATCAATGAACTTGCAGATCCCTTTCAAACTGTTATCGTAACTTATGTAAATATGAAGAATACATATACCTGTAGAAATACATATAATTACATATACGGTACATACATATGTATTTCACCTCCATATATATATATATATATATATATATATATATATATATACCAGAGCCTAAATACTCAAACAATTAAGGGGGTAGTGGTTGGGTCTATTTATTTACTTATTCATTTATTTTTCAGTTTCTTTGCTAGACCTCCATCAAGTTTACAACAAATTCACCCCAAGACCCCTATTCAACATAAATATGTACATTTGTCAATATAAAAATTCATGATATATATTATATATATATACACTAGTATATATATTGTTTCCACGTATGTTTCTTTCTCGTACATGGTGAAATTTTTGAAAACATAATGACGCCCCAATGGATATTCATTTTAATTTGTACATTTTTTCGGTAGCGGTTCTTCCAAAATTAGAGGCTCACTATCGTTCGCCAGGAATAAACTCGACAGCTAGATAGCACGAAAGGTCTTACTATTGACAAAGAAATGGAGCGAAAGGTTTTAAAATCGACAAACTAAATTTTTCTACCGAAAAATTTAGGAAGCTTAGGAAGGCTCTGTGGGTGTTAAAAAGGTAAAGACTGCCCCAATTCAACCCCTAACGCCCATATACCCTTCCTATTCTGAATAAAACCGTCTAATAAAAGCCAGAACATATTATGAAAGCCATGCGTCTTAACCCTCTGAGGATCGATGACGTACTTGTTTTGTTTTATGGCTATTATTCGACGATTTTATTCAGATTAGGAAGGCTGTATGGAAGTCAGAGGGTTGATTGATATAGTCTTTACCCATTTAATACCCACGGATCCTTATTAAGCTGCATAAAATCGTCTAATGACAGCCAAAAATAAACTGCTAAAACGCGTCAGAGCTTCAAGGGGTTAAGATCTGCAATTTTGTTTTGTATATTTATAGCCATGTAGTCACTAGTAAAAATGACACCTAAGTGACATGAAGTCTACATATTTACACAGAAATAGGGCGAAAGGTCTTAAAATCGCCAAACTAATGAGCTGAACGTCTTAAAATCTAAAATCTAATGGGGCTAAACATGAGGAAGAAGGGGGACCAGAAAAACGACTCATCTCCCCTTAATTAACCACTTGCGAGTTTCGTTCTATAAGGAAGTTGGAGCCATAAACATCGATATTAAACAGAAATGCAATAATAATGTAGGTTTCTAATGGATAAACAGTATGTTGAAATGTTTTTATGTATTTATATAAACATTACAACCGCAATTTAGGTGATAATTCTGTTAATTATCGATGTCTACAGCTCCAACTTCCTTAAAGCCTGAAACTCGCATGTGGCCAATTGAATGCATATACTAAAACGCATGACCTTGAGTTTTGTACTGTCGCATATACTGACTTCAGAAATGTATACTTCTACAGTCGCCTGCAGTTATAGGTGGTACACATTGTATTGAACATCCGATATGCTGATGTAAAGATGTTAAAACCTTCCATTTAATCACTGCACTATAGGCAGTGTGGGACTCGTCAGCCTTGGTCAGCAACCCATCTAGGGGAGACAAGCTTAAACAAATTTATGAGTGCTTACCTAAGGGTGAAGCAGGTTGGGGATGAACTATAGTCTATTTGCTGTAGGTAGGCAGGGGAGAAATCATGACCTCTATCCTCTGTAACTAAAACAGGGCTGGAGCATATTGGCTGTACATTTCGACCTCTATTCCTTGTGTGACGTTAACCACTCCGTTAGAACCACATGGCTTGTCCTACAGTGAGTCGCTAGGATCGCCAGGGCAGTGGATGGGGCTACAGTTTATGTATTAGAGTGTGCTTTATTTCATATGAAGGCTTGTGTCATGGGCAGTCCAGAAAGGCTCTTTGTTTTCACCCATGTCAAGGCTTTATATATTTAATTGTAAAGTATATGTTTTATCATTAACTAGTAATGATGGGATCTGGGAGAGAGAGAGAGAGTAGAACAGAGTGAGAGGGAGCGCGCAGTGTTTTCGTCCCGCTCGATGACGTCACGGCTGGCTGCCTCGTGGGGGTTGGTTGAGAGAGGTCCTTCCCATGCTGTTAGCTCCCTTGCTAGTGGCTAGAGGACTTGTAACCGCTTTTTTCCCACGCGCCTCGAGCTAGTGCGAGTATATATACAGTTCCTCGCCACTCTCTCCCTCAGATCTGGTTTCTAGAACGCATCCATCTTTTTCCCTTGCTATCTGTACCCCGCTCCGCACCTGAGAATCTTTTTCTCTGCCTACCTCTCTCTTTTTCATATCTTTCACCACCTTTTTATTAATATTATACCCCCTCTGGTTAACTCTGCAAAATCAGCTTCATGCTGGCCAGTTGTATTGTGCGTCTGATATAACCCATGTATGTTAGTTGTTAAGATAAGTGGATCACGAAGCATTGGTTGGCTTTCATATCGCCGCTTCCTTTAATTATTAGTGTTCTGCTGGATTAGATAATGCTAGACTAGGAGTCTGATATTATAAGGTATTGTTTCCTATGAGTGCTGGCTTTAGTTAAAAGCTGCACGACATACCTGAGAACTGGAGTTGATTGAGTAAATTCTAGTCTGTGTGCCATTGAGAGTAGAGCATGCACGAATGAGGGCTTTTTGCCTACACCATTCTGCACTGTTCTAAGCTCGTTGTTTGTCTTTGAGGTACGCCAGGAGAACGCTTAATACTTTGGTATTAAGGTTTCTCAAGAGAGCTACCCTTCCCTATAACGTAATATTTGACGCAGACTTGAGATTTGCACTAGGCTATGCAGCATGCCATGCGCACCAGTATCTCGTATCATTAACTCTAGCTAGACTTTATCAATCATAGTAGACATTAAGTATATTAAACCAAGTACTCTTTTTATGCATACCCATTTATTATTACACAAGCATTTCGCAGCCTAGTTTGATGTATTGAGACACAAACGACTTAGGCTCTTTTTGTTGATAGGAATACTGCATTGTCGTGGCAATTATTATTATTGTTGTAGTGTTTAGAATATTCTTGGCTCCGACGGCATTATATATTCTGCCCTTTTGTGTGCATAGCCTGCACGAGCATTGTTCCGCTGCCTGCCTTTTTGGGTTCCATTTCCGATACGAGCATCTTTATAGTATCTAACATTTAAAGAAGATTCCTTGTTATAGTCCATGAGCCAGGCCAGATATCGGTACCACCTGGGGTGACTAAACACGAATGGTACTAAAATGTTTATAGAGTGACTGTAAGTACATTAAGATATGATAGCCTTCTCGCACTGGTAGCTTAGTCTAATTTTTTTGATGCAATAGGGGCGCTACCCAAAAATAAAGATTTTTAGCGTGACGCTCGGCGTTTTCCTCATTTTCTTTAAAATCCATCACACAATCATCGCGAAACTTTGAACACCTATGTAGAATTATATTCTCTACCAGAGTTGTTCCTAGGTATTTTTCAAATTTCCTCATATTTCGGAATATACTCTATATTTTGGGTATTTTCCTCTAAATCTAGAATAAATCCTTAAATATGGGGAACATTGAAAAATATATTCTAACAGCTCTTGTAGCTTATTTGATTCTCTACAAGAATTATTCCGATGTGTATTTCAAGTTTCTCCATATTTAGGGGTTTATTTCATATTTGGGGATTTTTGGTTATATTTTGGGGATAATTTATTATTGGAAGGAGCAAACATATGTAGAGTGGTTTCCATGTAATGTGTTTGTTTGTTCATGGTTTAATGGTGATATTTTTTGCAGGTGTGTGTCGACTGTTTGACGGCAGGATGGAACCATCTGCGAGGAAGAGAGCACGGATCGACTGTATCATCCACTGCTCTGATGATGACAGCGATGCTCTGGTGTCACCACAGGATTTGGACTCCTGGAACACATTGCTCAGGGCTGCAGAAATCAGGCAGCATGATCCAGTCCTGGAAGCAGCCAAGGGCCTTGAAGAAGGAGGAATACCACACATACATTATCACCGTAAATGTCGTAGTCTCTTTACAATGAAGAAGTCACTGGATTCTATCCTTGCCAAGGGTGTCAAGATAGAATCAGCAAGCGTCGACCCCAGGAGGAGGGCATCAAGGGATGCCCCTAGTACTAGCAGGGTGTATGCCAAAGGATGTATCTTCTGCGAGAAGTCAAGCAAGTACATAAAAACAACAAAGACAAGGGAGCCACTCATACAGTGTGTTGAGCTACGAGCAGATGAGAAGATTCGCAGAGCAGCAATAAGGAAACTCAACCAGAGAATCCTTGGTTTAGTTAGCAGAGACCTTGTTGCTGCAGAGGGTCACTACCACAAGTCGTGCTACAAACTCTTCACAAAAGATGATTTCCCAGCGGCCGCCAGGTCGGGTGCAGGTGAAAATCAGGAAGAAAGCGAGGAAGCACGCTACGAAGAGGTTGAGACAGAAGCCCTCGAGGAACTCTGCTTGTATATAAGGACCAAATTTTTCCCCAACCCAGAGGTACTGCCTATGACAAACCTCACATCTAGGCTTGAGAGATCCATGATGTCCCGTGGTATTATCCAACTGAAACCAGCGACAAAGAAACATGTTCGCCGAAAGATTGAAACCGAGTTTGGAGAATCACTACGCTTTGTCCCAGATGAGAAAGGAAAGCTTCTAATCTATCCACGCAGCCTCTCAATGGACGACCTTGCCCGGCAAGCACACAAAATGGCAAAAGACCTGCAAGAAGCAAGAGCAGCTAACTCTGACGATGTCTTAACCAAAGCAGGAATGCAGCTGAGGAATGAGATCAATAAACAAGATGTGAGTCAGCCATGGCCTCCCGATACAGATCAGAATGTCATTCCTGCAGCAGTCACTCAATTCCTGCACACCCTGCTGACAGGAGAGTGTGAGTGTGAAACTCCCTCTGAAAGAGCTCAACGTCTTGCCACTTCCTTTGGCAGTGACTTGGTCTTTGCTGTTACCAGTGGCAAGACAAAACCACCCAAGCACGTACTGCTGACCAATGCTGTAAAGTCTTTGACAGGAAACACAGAACTGATCCGAACTCTGAATCGTCTTGGTCACTGTGTGTCTTACTCAATGTTTGAGGAGATCGATACAGCCCTTTGTATCCAGAAGCTGGAATGCTCAAAGGATGACATTCCACTGCCAGCAAACATCTACCCTGGTGTGTTCACAACCCTGGCCTGGGATAACATTGACCGACTTGAAGAGACCCTAAGTGGAGCAGGTACTTCTCATAGAGTCAATGGCATTGCTGTCCAGTCCAAGGTTGCAGGCTCTGTGCCAGAGAAAGTCCTGCCAGAGATTACCAAGTCCAAGATAAGAAGCATCACTCAGACATCATCAATGAAGGAAGAGCGCCTGGAGATCGATACGCCAACTATACAGTTTCATGACACGATGACGAAGACGAAACTGAGAACGTTCACTAACATCAGAATGAAGCCACGCTCACAAGACCATGCCAAGGAGGCTATCTTAAAGGCTGACAGGAACCTATTTGGCCAGATGATCCTTGTTGCCGAGAACAGAAAGCTCAAAATGAGTGATGTCTTGGCTCATCCCCTTGGGCCTTTGCCTTGGGCACTTGCCAGCGGTGATGGGTCTCTCCGCAAGACCAACAAGGCTGCCCTAGCAAAGGAGTTAGAGAGGAATGTTTCTCCTGCAGAAGTGATACCCGAGCCCTCTGCTACCATAATTGATGGGATGAGCCTGGTCCACAAACTGAAGGGAAACGACAAAACTTTTTCACAGCTTGCAGGTACAGCACTGAGTCACGCTGTTCATGAAGGTGCTAAGAGCAGGCGCATTGATGTTGTGTTTGATATCTACAAGGAGACATCCATCAAGGATGCAGAACGAGCCAAAAGAAGTGCAGGCACAGGAATTCATTTCAAGAACATTCAACCTGGGCACAACATCCAGCAGTGGAGAAAGTTACTCGGTAGTTCCTCCAACAAGGCAAGTCTTATCAAGTTCTTGGTAGAAGAATGGAAGGCACCACAGCACAGGGAGAAGCTCAAGGACAAGGAGCTGTATGTCACATGTGAGCAGCGCTGCTTCAAGATCACCAAAGAGCAGTGGGAAGAGGCTCCTGAGCTTAAGTCAACTCAAGAAGAAGCAGACACACGCCTTCTTCTCCATGCACTTCATGCAGCAGAATCTGGGAACAAGTCTGTCATCATCACTGCAGAAGATACAGACGTCATGGTGTTGTGCCTTGGCATGTGCCACAAGATCCCATCCCATCTGTTCCAGAAGTGCGGGACGAAGAACCGGACAAGATTCCTGGATATCACCACACTGAGCCGCACACTGGGAGGCAGCGTGTGTGATTCATTGATTGGTATGCATGCCTTTACAGGCTGTGATACCGTCAGTGCATTCGCTGGCCGAGGGAAGATGACGACACTCAAGCAGGTGAAGATGGACAAGACATACCAGGATGCTTTTCACGAACTTGGACGCTCATGGGAAGTGTCTCCTGAACTCTTTGAGAAGCTACAGGAAATCACCTGCCACATGTACCTACCATCTACCCACACAACTAAGGTAAACAAGCTTCGGTATGAGCTGTTCTGTGCAAGACGTGGAGAGGTAGAATCAAGTCAACTCCCTCCTTGTGAGGACTGCCTCTTCATGCATGCACTGCGTGCAAACTACCAGGCTGCGATCTGGAGGAGAAGTCTTCAGAGCCAGCCATTTGTTGCGAACCCAACAGACTGCGGTTGGATGACAGATGAGGACGGTAAGCTTGCCGTCAACTGGATGCGAGGCTCACCAGCACCAGATGCTGTTATGCAGCTACTGTCTTGCAAGTGTGTGCGGTCATGCGAACTCCCTAAGTGTACTTGCCTCAGCAATGGTCTAAAATGCACGGACATGTGCAGGTTACAGACATGTCAGAACAAGGCTATTGAAGAAGAGCCGGTGGCACAACAGTCAGATTCCGAGTCTGATGTAGATGATATTTAGGAGTAGTAATTTGCCATAATAGTATGTACAAGCCCATGGCATGCTTAGTGTGTATTTACAGGACTTGTATTAAATGTGACAATTACTATATGCATTTTGTTGACATTTAGGCATTCCTGTCCCCAAATTTGACATTTTAAAAAATTTCGGAATTTTCGGTAGGGTATGTCTATTCAAGAAGTGATAACGACCATTAAGCTACCAATGTGCAAGGGCTATCATATCAAAACATAAACTAGAGACATGTAGCAAGCTAAAAACACCTAAGAGAATTAGTCACCCCGGGTGGTACCGATATCCCAAAATTCGGGTCTTGGCTCATGGACTATTAGTGTTGAAGGACTTTAGTGCACTTTCTTTCATGCAGGAGTGCCTGACATTTATTGATTAAAGTAACGTAAGCTGTAACTTCTCTTACCACCTTACTTTGCATACCATAACCAAGCACCTTCGGTTATAGGTAGTAATAGGCTGTTTTCACATAACATTAAGCCTAGAGTAGACGCACATTTATTGAGAGTTTGATAGCCTATTATTGCATATAGAACTCTGTAGAGTATTTGTGTTCTTTATTCACTGGGAATATACATCAGAGGTTGGAGCTAGCGCTTTCCGTTGTAACATTTATGCCATTACTAGTCCAATGAATAAGAGCCCTGATATATTTGAACCCCAGTCGTAACAAATGGCGACCTTACCTAGGATTTGGTGAACCTACATTTATTAAGCAGGGAACATTTGTTGTTTTGGGGAATATTTTGCGGGGATCAGCAAGAATAATTTTTTTTTGCAACATATCATAGCCCTTGAGTATTTCCGAGAATTTTTGTGTGTATATCGAGGTATAAGAGTTTGGGGTGCTTCTTTTCTGAATATTGTGGTGAGAAATTTTTACATAAGAACATAAGAAAATGGGAGTCTGCAGAAAGCCGATTGGCCTAAGCAAGGCAGATCCCTGTCCCACCCAACCCCAATTCAATTACAAAGCCCAATTATAGGCTTCACACTCTAATACCCTGAGGATCATCTTACCAAAACGGTTAGAGATTAACGCAGGATTATGGGGGTCTGCAGAGCGCTGATTGGCCCAACCCGGCTGATCCCCCTTCACACCCAACCCTTCTCGTCCATATGCTTATCCAATTTTATCTTAAAGCTCCCTACAGTTTTAGATCCCACTATAGCACTTGGTAGTCCATTCCACCCATCTACAACTCTGTTACCAAACCAATACTTGCCTATATCTTTTCTGAAACGAAATTTATCTAATTTGAAACCATTGGTACGAGTTCTTTCGCTATCACTGAGCTTTAGTACATTTGTCATGTCCCCTTTGTTAATCCCACTAACCCACTTGAACACCTCTATCATATCCCCTCTAACTCGGCGTCTCTCTAACGAATGTAAACCTAATTTCTTCAACCTTTCTTCATACGAAAGATTTCTAATATTATGGATCATTTTTGTCATTCTACGCTGTACTCTCTCCAATGAATCTATGTCCATTCTGTAATAAGGACACCAAAATTGGACAGCATAATCCATATGGGGTCTCACTAATGACAAGTAAAGTTTTAAGATAACATCAGCAGTTCTGTTACTCACACTCCTAGAGATGAACCCGAGAATCCTGTTTGCCTTATTACGAACGCTTATACACTGTTTTCTAGGCTTCAAATCATTGCTAACAAACACACCTAGATCTTTCTCGCAGTCTGAATTTTCTAATTCTAAATTAGCTAGTTTATATTTAACATTTGTTTGCATCTTCCCTATCTTTAATACCTTGCATTTGTCAATGTTAAACTTCATCTGCCAATTTACTGACCATTCATGTAAGGTATCTAGATCCCTTTGGAGGCACTCTATATCGCTATCTGAATCAATTGATCTCCCTATTTTAGTATCGTCTGCGAATTTACTTATCCTACTAGTTATACCTAAATCTAGGTCATTTATGTATATAAGAAACAACAGGGGACCTAATACCGATCCCTGGGGGACACCACTTTTGACTGCTCCCCATTCTGACTTGGTACCATTTATGCTGACTCTCTGCTTCCTACCAATTAGCCATGACCTAATCCATCCTAACAACGCCCCACCTATTCCATGTGCCTCAACCTTTCTCATCAATCTCTCATGAGGGACTTTGTCGAAAGCTTTACTGAAATCTAAATATATAATATCATATGACTTGTCATTATCTACTGCTTCATATACCTCTGAGAAAAAACTAAGCAAATTAGTAAGGCAAGACCGTCCCTGAGTGAATCCATGCTGAGAAGAATTGATTAAGTTAAATGTTTCTAAGTGGTTTCTCATTTTCCTAGTAATAATTGACCCTAGTAGCTTTCCTATGATTGAAGTGAGACTAATGGGACGGTAATTGGATGCTATTGATGTATCACCTTTTTTGAAGATCGGAACTACATTTGCAAGCTTCCAAGCTTCTGGAACTATACCTGTTTCTAATGACTTGTTAAATAGAAATGTTAATGGGTAACTTAACTCATCTCTGCATTCTTTTAATACTCTAGCATATACCTCATCAGGACCAGGCGATTTATGAGGTTTCAGTCTGTCAATTTCCTTAAGCACATCATTTCTACTTATAGTAACCGTACTTAACCTATTATCTATACTATCGCTGTATACCTTACGGACTTCTGGAAACTGTGCCAAATATTCATTAGTGAAAACGGAAAGAAATTGACTATTTAATGTACTGCACATTTCTAAATCACTTTCTGTCAATTCTCCTATCGAAGTTTTAAGGGGACCAATTACATCTCTAACCTTGGATTTATATAGTTGGTAAAAAGCTTTAGGATTATTTTTTGAGTCATTGGCAACCTTAATTTCATAATTTCATTTTTCTTTACTAATATCCTTTTTTACCTGTCGTGATAGATTCTGATAGTAAGCAAGTAGGTGAATTTCGCCTTTTTTAATTTGTCTATATATTCCTCTCTTTTTTCCTAGGAGATCTAATAGTCTATTATTCATCCATTTGGGTTGGTTCTGTGTTGATCTAAATTTTCTTTTGGGGATATATTTATTTTGCGCATTGAATACTGACTTGATAAAATTATCGTATGTATCTACCAAGTTTGACGTCTCTTCCTGACTTAAGATGACAGGTGCCTGAGAAAGGATACACTCATTTGGACACCTGGATCGACTTAATTTTTTGACCATAGGGTCCGCTAACAGGGCTTCTCTTAACCCACCATAATTGGCTTTTCTGAAGTCGGGTATTAATGTTGTATTCTCTCTGGTATTACCTTTCCATTGTATATTAAAATACACAGAATTGTGATCACTATTTCCTAGGTGGTCCCCGATTTCTACACTATTTATCATATGTTCATTGTTACTGAAAACTAAATCGAGAATATTATCACCTCTAGTCGGCGTATCTATGAATTGAGATAAAAAAACTATCTTGTACTACCTCAATAAACTCCTTTGAATCAGAGTCGCCTATTTGTTGCTGCCAATCTATATTAGGGAAATTAAAATCCCCCATAATGCACACGTTGCTAAGCCTTGATGCTATTTTAATTTCCTCCCATAATGATGTTCCGTCATATCTACTCATATTTGGCGGTCTATACATAACTCCAATAACTAAAGTCTCACTACCTTCGTTAACTTCTACCCAAACACTTTAATTTTCATTATTTACTCTAATACCTTATTTAGTACAGCTTTTTAATGAACTCCTGACAAACACTGCTATACCGCCGCCCCTCTTAGTTGTTCGGTCATATTTAAACAAACTATATCCCGGTATATCAAACTCTGCTAAAAAATGCCTGGTTTCTGTATTAATCCATGTTTCAGTTAGCGCTATTATGTCTATATTTTCTTTACTAACCAGTGCTCTAAGTTCGTTCATTTTGTTATATAAACTCCTGCAATTTGTATAATAAACCCTCAAACTATTACTTGTATTTGCAACTATTTTTCTATTGTTTTTAACTAATTTATATTTACCTGTTGAACTACTGGACCTAGACGGAAAATCTACGTTATCAGAATGTTCGTTATTACTATCAATTTCATGTGGCTGGGATTCTATTTTACTTACACACCTATGGTTTATTAACAAAATCCCGCAACAAACTTGTCGAGTGAGCTGGCTAAGGTCGAAACTCCTAGTCGAGAGAGATGTACTCCATCCTGGGCATACAGTTCATTCTTACCGTAGAAGAGGGTCCAGTTATCCAGGAATGGAATAGTATTTGCCTTGCAATACTTCTCCAGCCGGCTATTTACACCAATAGCCCTGGAGGACCATTCCTTCCTTACCCCTCTTCTTGGTAGGATACTGTGTACCACAGGAACTCCACCCTTCTCCTTGATCCTCTCCAACATTTCCTGGTACGTGGTGAGCAACTCCTCAGTCCTGCATTTCCAAATGCCGTTGCTCCCTGCGTTGAGGAAGATGATGGGGTCCTCTCCACTCGCTTCCATGACACCATCTAGCTTTTCTGCCACCTTCTCGACTCCGGCACCAGGCAGACAGACAACTTTACCAACATGTGTGTTAGTAGCCCTACCAAGGTATTTAACCATTGAATCCCCTACAATTTAAATAAACTTAGCTGTTTTCTGTTGCCGGCCTGTAGCAGAAGTAGTAGCAGCAGAAGTAGCTGCAGATTTCCTCCCCTCTCCTCTCACTGCCCCGCTGTAAGACGGGTAATCTCCTTCCTCCTTTCCCCCTTCACTGCCATCACACTGGTCATCCAGGGCGCTATACTTGTTTTTAACAGTCACATACTGCTTCTGGAAGGTTAATTTCATTCCTCCTCTTGTGAGCATCATGTCTTATACCGGATCAGAGGAGAATGGAGACACAGTACGTAATGTCGAGACTGAGGAACAGCAGTATGGTGAAATGGTTAATCAGGGTGGGTTGCCCCTGGGGGGACCACCGGTAATTTTAAACCGTAACCGTGTTCCTGATCAGTCTGTCTCGCACTTATGGAAACTGGTTCCGGTGTTTGATGAGAGTGGGGTAACAGAATTTTTCGCACGCTTTGAGAAGAAGTGCCAGGAACACCAGTGGCCAGAGAATAAATGGGCAGCACTTGTATCCTCTAGATTAAGAGGCAAGGGTCTTAAAGCCTACGATGTGTTACCTTTGGAGTCATGTATTGTGTATGAGGATCTCAAGGAGGCTGTCCTGAGGGCTTACGAACTGCAACTAGAAACGTACCGTTTGAAGTTCCGGGGTGTAACTAAGGGAAGAGATAGCACCTTTTTGGAACACGCCCGGGACTTGTCCGATGCTATGGGGAACTGGCTCCGATCTGAGAAGGTAACAACGTTTGATGGAGTTAAGCAGTTGATGATGTTGGAGCAGTTCTTTAAGAGCACGGGCGGTGATCTAACTTTGAACTTAAAGGAGAAAAACCCAAGAACTCTAGTCGAAGCAGCAGAAATGGCTGATCGACGGCTGTCGTTGATTCGGGGTTGCGGGTCCTCACAGAAGTACGATGTAAGTGCTAAGGACCGTTATCCTCCCCCTCCCCGTAACAATGACACATTTAAACAGAAGAGCCATGAAACTAAAACTGAATCCAAACCTTACACCACACCGTATGTGAAAAGTCAGGGGCCTTTTACATCACAGTATAAGCCGAAACCGAAATTTATGTGTTTTAGTTGCCACCAGGAGGGTCATAAGGCAAATGAGTGCCCTAGTCGACCTCCTCCGGCAGCCGTGTCTTTTGCTCACGGCATTGGAGTGTTCAAGAGGACATCGGAGTTTGTTAGAGGCATTTCTTCCGAGGTAAATACACTGCCAGTGCAGAAGGTTCCGGAAGGCTTATTCCCTGTCCGTGATGCCTTTAGTGACCACAGGGGACTCGGTTGTGTGGAGTGGGGGGGTAGAAGACATGAGGTGAGAATTTTGCGTGACACTGGGGCATCGCAAACACTGTTGAGAAATTTCACTGGTAAACCTGTCAATACGGCGCGGGTGGTTGTGGTTCAGGGAGTTAATGCGACAAGGTCATACCCGCTTGTAAGAATGAAGGTGGAAGTTGATGGTGTGACTCGTGACCTGGATGTAGGAATTGTGGAGAAGTTACCTGTTGGGGGCGTCGACCTCCTTCTCGGCAACGACTTTGCGGGACCTACTTCTGAGGCTCCACCCTTGGTCGTTGCCGAGAAGCCGGCCGACGTGAGTAGGGAGGAGCAGGAGTGGGTTGAGAAGTGTCCGGGGCAGCCTATGGCGTGTGTTGTCACCGGAGATCCTGCATCCAGGGAGTCACATTCTGGTCAGCAATCTTTAGATCAGCGGAGGAAGGGTACCGAGAAGGGGTTGAAAGTTGATGCGGTGGAGAGTTTAGTATCAACGGACCTTCTCTGGGACTCATTATTAGGACCACATTTCGAGTCTGGAGAAGACCCAGTAACTGTTCCTGAGAAGGCAGAGGATGGGCTTAAAAAGACGAAAGAGTTGAAGGAGGACAGTGATACAAAGTCGGGAGATGTAGCAACAAGGTACCCTGACGCGTACCCTATGAGAAATGGGTCGGCGAAGACGGTGGTCCGAAGCTTGCTAGTGTATTTTTCACGGTATGGTTACCCGCAGGGGATTCAGTCAGTCCAGGGACCCAACTTCACTTCTAGCCTCTTTGTTCAAGCAATGCCGCAGCATGAGATTGTTGGGGTTGTGTCATCTGCGTATCATCCGGAGAGCCAGGGTGTGTTAGAGCGATGGCACTCAGCCTTGAAATCTGTGCTTCGTTGTTGTTGCTTTGAGAGTGGGAAGGATTGGAATCTTGGCCTGCCATGTGTTTTGTGTGCTGTGCGGGAGGTACCTGGGGAGAGTTTGGGATTCAGCCCTAATGAGCTCGTCTTTGGACACCGTGTCAGAGGGCCTCTCCATATGGTTGAAGAAGTATGGGAGGGCGCAGAAAAACCTTGTTCTATGCTCAAGTGTGTCCTCAACAGTCGAGAACGGATGTTGCGCAGTCTGGAGTTGGCTGGCCGTAATTTGACTAGCTCTCAGGCCCTCAGGAAGGACAGGTACTACCTCAAGGTTGAACTCAGGGAGTTTCACGTGGGTCAGGAGGTGTTGATTCTACTGCCCCTTGTAGGTCACCCCTTATCCGCGAAGTACGCTGGTCCTTATAGGGTGGTTGAGGAGCTATCAGACCTGGATTACTTGGTAGCCACTCCAGACAGACGGAAGCGCAATCAGTTATGTCATGTTAATCCCATGAAGGAGTATGGGAGGCACCCCCCTGAGCCTCTCACTGTGCCTGTGATGACGTTTAGCAGTCAAGGTGGAGAAGGAGAACAGGACAGTCAAGCTCAGGTGGAGGATAACTGGAAGGATAAGAAGTTCAAATGGGCGCCTGAGTGTGAGCAGGTGTTTAGAGAAGTAAACCACCTGTTGTGCACTCACCCGATCCTCAGGGCCCCTGACTTTAGCCTACCTTTCCAACTAGCAACGGAGGCTAGTGGTGTGGGGGCTGGTGCTGTCCTTGTGGAAAAGGACGATGATGGGCTCGAGCATCCTGTTAGTTTCTGCTCGGAGAAGTACAATTCGGCCCAGGGGAGCTTCTCTGTTGTCGAGGAGGAGCTGCTGGCGGTTGTGCTTGCGCTGGGGCATTTCGAGGTCTATGTTCCAGCCTATGGTCCGGTCGTTGTAGTTTACCCAGATCATCACCCTCTCAAGTTCTTGGACCGGTTTCACAATCGGAATATGAGGCTGACCAGGTGGTCACTAAGGTTACTGGTATATAACCTGGACATACGCCATATTGCCGGTTGTGACAACGTGGTTGCAGATGGTCGTTCAAGGGTATATCATCCTGGGTAGATTGACACACGGGTAGCCTCCTGCTTTAGTTTGGATAGTATTTTGCGCTTGGTGCTTGTTGGCTCGCGGTTGTAGCCCAGCGTATTGGGTCGTAAAGCAGGAGTTGAGCGTTTGGTATAGAAGAAAAAACTAGGCTTGCCCCTATAGTGCAGCCGAAATAAACAAATTATAAACATAAAAATCAAATAAAAACTCTTTCTTTGATAGTTGAATTTGTTTAGTATGTTATAGCAGTAATTCTGAGTTGCACTCCTCTCAGAATGCTGGGCTAGAGAAGCTCGCTCTTGAGGAGCATAACTACATATAATTTAACCTATGGTGTTGGGGAGGGTTATAATTTTGAAAAATGTTTTGTTGAAGAACTGTGCCAGAGATTTTACTGCCGCTGGGTGATGGGAAGTGGAGATATAGCATGGGTTCTAACCATCAGATTTTTGTGAGCCTTGGGGCCTCTGAGAAAAATCTTGGGGGGGGTGTGACGTTAACCACTCCGTTAGAACCGCATGGCTTGTCCTACAGTGACTCGCTAGGATCGCCAGGGCAGTGGATGAGGCTACAGTTTATGTATTAGAGTGTGCTTTATTTCATATGAAGGCTTGTGTCATGGGCAGTCCAGAAAGGCTCTTTGTTTTCACCCATGTCAAGGCTTTATATATTTAATTGTAAGGTATATGTTTTATCATTAACTAGTAATGATGGGATCTGGGAGAGAGAGAGAGAGTAGAACAGAGTGAGAGGGAGCGCGCAGTGTTTTCGTCCCGCTCGATGACGTCACGGCTGGCTGCCTCGTGGGTGTTGGTTGAGAGAGGTCCTTCCCATGCTGTTAGCTCCCTTGCTAGTGGCTAGAGGACTTGTAACCGCTTTTTTCCCACGCGCCTCGAGCTAGTGCGAGTATAATTATATACAGTTCCTCGCCACTCTCTCCCTCAGATCTGGTTTCTAGAACGCATCCATCTTTTTCCCTTGCTATCTGTACCCCGCTCCGCACCTGAGAATCTTTTCCTCTGCCTACCTCTCTCTTTTTCATATCTTTCACCACCTTTTTATTAATATTATACCCCCTCTGGTTAACTCTGCAAAATCAGCTTTATACTGGCCAGTTGTATTGTGCGTTAAGGTCTGATATAACCCATGTATGTTAGCTGTTAAGATAAGTGGATCACGAAGCATTGGTTGGCTTTCATATCGCCGCTTCCTTTAATTATTAGTGTTCTGCTGGATTAGATAATGCTAGACTAGGAGTCTGATATTATAAGGTATTGTTTCCTATGAGTGCTGGCTTTAGTTAAAAGCTGCACGACATACCTGAGAACTGGAGTTGATTGAGTAAATTCTAGTCTGTGTGCCATTGAGAGTAGAGCATGCACGAATGAGGGCTTTTTGCCTACACCATTCTGCACTGTTCTAAGCTCGTTGTTTGTCTTTGAGGTACACCAGGAGAACGCTTAATACTTCGGTATTAAGGTTTCTCAAGAGAGCTACCCTTCCCTATAACGTAATATTTGACGCACAGACTTGAGATTTGCACTAGGCTATGCAGCATGCCATGCGCACCAGTATCTCGTATCATTGACTCTAGCTAGACTTTATCAATCATAGTAGACATTAAGTATATTAAACCAAGTACTCTTTTTATGCATACCCATTTATTATTACACAAGCATTTCGCAGCCTAGTTTGATGTATTGAGACACAAACGACTTAGGCTCTTTTTGTTGATAGGAATACTGCATTGTCGTGGCAATTATTATTATTGTTGTAGTGTTTAGAATATTCTTGGCTCCGACGGCATTATATATTCTGCCTTTTTGTGTGCATAGCCTGCACGAGCATTGTTCCGCTGCCTGCCTTTTTGGGTTCCATTTCCGATACGAGCATCTTTATAGCATCTAACATTTAAAGAAGATTCCTTGTTAGTGTTGAAGGACTTTAGTGCACTTTCTTTCATGCAGGAGTGCCTGACATTTATTGATTAAAGTAACGTAAGCTGTAACTTCTCTTACCACCTTACTTTGCATACCATAACCAAGCACCTTCGGTTATAGGTAGTAATAGGCTGTTTTCACATACATTAAGCCTAGAGTAGACGCACATTTATTGAGAGTTTGATAGCCTATTATTGCATATAGAACTCTGTAGAGTATTTGTGTTCTTTGTTCACTGGGAATATACATCAGAGGTTGGAGCTAGCGCTTTCCGTTGTAACATTTATGCCATTACTAGTCCAATGAATAAGAGCCCTGATATATTTGAACCCCAGTCGTAACACTTGACTGACTCTTCCCAAATGGTCGAAATATTAGCTCAATTACTCTAGTTATTTTTGAGTTACAGAGGTTAGAGGTCATGATTTCTCGCCTACTTACAGCGAATAGACTATAGCCGCCCACCACTGTAGAAAATGTGCTAAAAATACATAGAAGGCCTCTGTGTAGGATGGTCCCTAAGTTGAGTGTTCAATCCTGGCACGGATTGTCCTCATGGGGAATAGGTCCACTTGGGGCGTTTTGTGTATGGCCACCCTCAACGGGAGTTAAGAGTCCGGCAATAGATAGATAGACTGTAGTCTATTCGCTATAAGTAGGCAATAAATCATGACCTCTAACCTCTGTAACTCAAAAGCGACTAAGAGTAATCGAGCTAATCTTTCTACCATTTGGGAAGAGTCAGGCAAGGAATAGATGTGGAAATTTACAACCACTTTGCTCTAGCCCCTTTTGAGTTACAGAGGATAGAGATCATGATTTTTCGCCCACTTACAGCGGTATAGATTATTGGCGATCTATTCCACACTTTTACAACTATGTTCCCAAACCAGTGCTTACCTATATCTTTTCTAAAGCGGAACTTGTCCAATTTGAAGCTATTTGAAAGGGTTATCTCGCAGTTATTAAGCTTTAATACCTTATTAATATCTCCCTTATTGATATATTTCATCCACTTAAACACCTCTATCATATCTCCTCTACAGCTTCGTCTTTCTAATGAATGGAAGCCTCTCCACATATGATAAATTACTAACATTGTTGATCATTTTCGCCATTCTTCGTTGGACTGCCTCTAGAGAATCAATATCCATTCTACAGTTTATTAAGGGAGCCAACCTCGCTTTTTTTCTCTTTCTCTCCCTCTCTCTTTGGCTTGTATCCATTCGGCCCCATTCAGCCTACTGTTTTAAGA
Organism: Lithodes maja; assembly: GCA_037953745.1. NCBI lineage: Eukaryota > Metazoa > Arthropoda > Malacostraca > Decapoda > Lithodidae > Lithodes > Lithodes maja. The sequence continues at coordinate 111,660 of JBAKBP010000470.1, forward strand.
CGTTTACTCCCATCCAGGTGTCAATATTTTCCTGGCGAGCTGGAGCGAGCCAGCATATATATATTTTTGTTTTGACAGTAAGCTAGATTTGTACATTTTTCCATAGAAAAATATGTCCGGCGAAGCCGGATTTCTCCAAACAATGCTACCTCGCTATTGCTCGCCAGGAAGAAATCGACACCTGGATGGGGATAAACGTCTTAAAACAGTTGGCTGAATGGGTCCGAATGGATACAAGCCAGAGAAAGAGAAAAAAACGAGAGAAAGATTAAAAAAAAAAAAAGGCAGGCGACCCTCCTTAACCTCTGAAGTGCGCACGGGGGTAATTGAAAACCTCCCCCTGTGCTGACGTATTTGAGGTGTTTCCGTCACTAAAATATTCATTGTACCATTAATAGCATTAATAATTATCCATATGCGCCTATTATGGGTTGATTATAAAGGTATTAACCTGAAACAACAATAAAACGAGTGAAAACAGCGTTTGGATGGTCAAAATCGGAGATATAGCCCGCGAGTTGTATAATGTATGGGTGAGGCAAGCTACCTTCCCGCCAATTTCCCCCAAGGTCACTGAGACACAGTCGATCGATACTCTCTCTCTCTCTCTTGCACTCGATTGCCATCAGTGATGACAACACCCTGCTTGCAACTCGCTAATGTTAGCACGAAAATATACCTCAGAATAAGGGAATAATAGGGAAAATAGGTGATAACTGAAGGATAGGAGGAAAGTGGGGAAGGAGGGGAGGTAGAGGACTGAGATTTTGCATGGCCCAGGGGCCAAAAAAAAATAAAAAAATAAAAAAATAAAAATAAAAAAATAAAAAAAAATTCGATGTCAAAAGTTGATTTTTAATTTTACTTACTCAGGAGAGTCTTCCCGCAGTCCGCCGGGGGAACTCTTAAGAGTCTTCCCGCAGCTCCCGGGTTAAGAACACAAAAACAGAACTGCGTAGTCCAAATGAAGTTTCACCAATGGTAAGTAAAGTTTTAAAATGACGTTAGTAGTTCTGTTACTCACACTCTTAGATATAACATCCAGAACCCTATTTCAAACGCTTATACATTGGTTTCTAGGTTTCAGATCATTGCTAACGAGCACATCCAGATTTTTTAATAACACACACACACACACACACACACACACACACACACACACACACACACACACACACACACACACATATGGGGAGCATAAATGGTACGAAGTCAGAATGGGGAGCAGTCAAAAGTGGTGTCCCCCAGGAATCTGTATTAGGTCCTCTGTTGTTTGTTATATACATAAATGACCTTGATTTAGGTATAACTAGTAGGATAAGTAAATTTGCAGACGATACCAAAATGGGGAGAACAATTGATTCAGATAGATATATAGAGTGCCTCCAAAGGGATCTAGATACCTTACACGAATGGTCAGTAAATTGGCAGATGAAGTTTAACATTGACAAATGCAAGGTATTAAAGATAGGGAAGATGCATACAAATTTAAATATAAACTAGCTAATATGGAATTAGAAAACTCGAATTGTGAGAAAGATCTAGGTGTGTTTGTTAGCAATGATTTGAAGCCTAGAAAACAGTGTATAAGCGTTCGAAACAAGGCAAACAGGATTCTCGGGTTAATCTCTTGGAGTGTGAGTAACAGAACTGCTGATGTTATCTTAAAACTTTACTTGTCATTAGTGAGACCCCATATGGATTATGCTGTTCAATTTTGGTGTCCTTATTACAGAATGGACATAGATTCATTGGAGAGAGTACAACGTAGAATGACAAAAATGATCCATAATATTAGAAATCTTCCGTATAAAGAAAGGTTGAAGAAATTAGGTTTACATTCGTTAGAGAGGCGCAGAGTTAGAGGGGACATGATAGAGGTATTCAAGTGGGTTAGTGGGATTAATAAAGGGGACATGAAAAATGTACTAAAGCTCAGTGATAGCGAAAGAACTCGTACAAATGGTTTCAAATTAGATAAATTTCGTTTCAAGAAAGATATAGGCAAATATTGGTTTGGTAACAGAGTTGTAGATAGGTGGAATAGGCTCCCAAGTGCTATAGTGGGATCAAGAACGATAGGGAGCTTTAAGATACAATTAGATAGGCATATGGACGAGATGGGTTGGGTGTGAGGGTGATCTGTCAGGTGTGGCCCAAGTGTGGGGATCTGCAGATCCCCGTTTTTCTGACCTCACCGTTTCGGTGAGGTAAGTCCTAATGGTGTTTTTAAGCTGGGCTTATAATTAGGGTTGGGTGTGACAGGGATCTGCCTTGTGTAGGCCAATCGGCTTTCTGCAGACTCCCATTTGCTTATGTTCTTATGTTCTTATGTTCTTATATACATATACTGTATACACACACACACATAACCCTCCCCCCTACACACACACACAAACAC